>CM019183.2:2842114-3219145 GCA_009739505.2 Apolygus lucorum
TTTTTTTTTTTATTTCAAAAGTGTAGACTCTCAACGAGAATAATGGATGTGAATAATTTGATTTATTCTTTATTATTCGATGAGGATAGCCTTCCACTGGAACACATCCTCAGGACAGACGAGGAAATTGCTGTTGTGTTCGACGACCGGATTTGTAATAAAATGAAGATTATTTGAAAACAGTACTATTATACGACCATGTCCAATTTATAGATCATTTTAGGGTACCTAAAATCGCGGAGGGGATCAACCACTCTGATACCGGGCCGTTTGCTTCCAATTGAGCAAGTACGTACTTTTAGCGAATTATTAAGATATTTTTTATTCATCAAGTGAATATTTAGACAATTAGGTATTTAAAAAGAGATTTGTTGCCTGGGTTTAAATTTCAAAATCCCGAAAACACTGAAACTCGCTAGCCCATACGGTCCAAAACAAACCGTCTAAATTTGCCAAGCAATGATCCAAAAATCGAAGATAGGTATGTACCATAATATGTGTCATTTTCCAGGCATTTAACAACGCGGGTCGAATGTGAGCGGTCTCACATCACCAGCACTAGTAAAGAGTTCGTAGCCAGGGTTTGGTTTCAAAGAAGCAAACCTGGCAATTATTCGAAATATCTCCCTTAATGGGAAAAACAATAGATCATGGATATGTCTAGGTAGTATTTTGTTCTACATTAAGGGAGAAATTAGATGAAGGTTACCGACTTGAAATGAACGTAGGAAGATGTGGGTAGGAAGAGAAAAAAAACACTACTTTTTTCCACTTTCGTGTTCCAAAGCGATGAGTACACCGAACTGAGAAATTTCTGCACCCGCTCTACACCTTCCCCCCTTCCTCAATGAACTCACAAGAACCCGAACCTGCACTCGCACCTGCACTGCACCCGAATCGCCTCGCATGGAACAAACCTTGTGACTGGCTGGCTGTCGCGAGGTAGCCGACATCGAGAAAATCCATCGAAAATTAAACTCCCGTTATTATATAGTACTCCAACAAAATTCCTCCCCCTTATAACCCCCGACGGCCAAACGGTCACTTCAATACTTCATCTCGTATTTACTTCACCTCTCATTCTCACATTGAATTTGCTGTCTGGTGTCAGGTTTACAATTACAATGAGTTGTGAAAAGAGAAGATACTGATTGCAAAAGGAAATATTTCATTCCGGGATGTACTGGAATCTGATGCGAAACTAGTTGTTTTTAAGTCCCTAAACAAGATTTTTTCAATTTGACAGTTTGATCGTATTATAAAACTACTATTATGATGGTGTAAGATACTGTTCAAAAAAGTGTCATCAAACATTTGTAGTTAGGTTCAAAAACCAAGAAAAAAAGTCTGCCAAATGGGTGTGGCACATAGTTTCCCTCCTGTATCCATAAACCGATTAGGTATATAGGTGATCCGTGCATAGTAGTCAATCCCTAAGTACCTTCCACTACCCTCATGGGGGACCATCTACACACGCTTGTCTGAACAATGAAATTGAAATTGAAATTTCGTCAAAATCGGATGGAAATGTAAAAGTTGTGGCTGTTACGAGGAATTCACGTTTGCGCATGCGCAGCGGCTAATATCAGTCGGGATAATGATTTTCCTAGCGGACCATCCAGAACCTAATCCGCATAATCCCTGAAAATTCATCGAAATCGAGTAAAAAAGGTGGAAATGATGGCTGTTGACAACAAAGAAATTCACGTTTGCGCACTGCGCATCGGCTACATATCAGTCCCGAAGTAATGACTTTCATAGGGAAACCGTCTACATGCAAACCCGCACAATCTCTGAAATTTCATCAAATCGGATGAGTATTGTAGAAGTATGACTGTGGCAAGGAATTCATGACAGGCACACATACAGACAGACACGGAACCCAAATTGTTCAGTAAGGTCCAGAACGTAAAACGCGAGTGAAAAATTTTGATTTTGGAGAACTTTTTTTCCAACCTTGAAAAGTGAAAAAAAAAAAGCTTCCCTTACTTTGTAGACTCGGAAGCAATAAAGTCGGTAACCTACGTCCTCAACACAGCACATAGGGACAGCGAGTCAGTTGAAATAAAAGAAAGCAAACTTCATGGTGGCCCCCTAAATTCGAAACTTACTTATGTTTTTCTGACCACACGTTTCGCTTGTGTTCCAGATTGTACATAATCCGTGTAATTACAATCTATACATTATCTATGAACTAGATATTCTCGCAAGTTCCTGGTCTTTTATCTTTCCGTCACTCCATCTCGTAATCGGTTGAAAGGAAAGGACTTCCACAGTCGCACAGAAAAGTCACAGAAATAGTTTTGAAAGCTGAAATTTGTAAGTACCTATCTCCTAAATCAATGTAGGAATGTAGAGACAAGAAACGGAAAATGTTAACGGACGTGAAATGTAAACAAAGTGCCAAATTCAGCAGACCAAACTCCGACGTTTTCGGTGTGCGGATTTTACCGCCCCAAGCGGTCGTTTCACCCTTGTTTCTGGTAAAGATGACGTAACAATAACATTGGCGGGGCAGTAAACTACCAAACTTTCCGAATGCAATCCCTTATTCATGAAAACATTTTAGGTTATTAGGTATCTCTGGCTTTTCCGAATCAGAGGTTTCCTAAGACACACGATTTCATGAGTTTTTTTCCCCAATTTTCGTTTGATGCGCACACCCTATTCATACAATTTTTCCAGGCCAACCGATCATAACTCGGTGATCTCACGGAAACCAGTTCATACCACCACCATTGACAAGAAAAAATGGGAACAAAAAAAGTCCATTCATTTCAGCATGAGTTGAGCGAATTTTCAAAAAATCGTCAAAGCTACTGTTAAGAAAGTCGAATAATAGGGTATTAGGGGTATTTTAGTTAGACTGATTAGTTAGCCTTGTGGGTGTGGCACATAGCACCAATCGTTAAAATTACACAGTCAACCTCTCGGTTATAAATTTAAAAAAACCTCAAAAAATACTTTTCTCTACACCCCAAAATCATAGTATCCAACGTACAATATGGTTCAAATATCCTATATATTTTTTTCGATTTTCAGTACACCATACCAACATACTGTGAGCACGAGGTACGTTTTGATGGTGTCAGGAGTCCACTTCTTGTTCTGCTCGTCTTCATGAACTCATAAGAGTATCCATACATATTTGATTGTGAAGCGAAAATACGGTTGGTAGGTAGAGGTAACGTTTCTTAAATTGAGAAGTGAGAATGCGGTAGGCAACTTTGCAACCGGTGCAAATAAGTTAGCGGAACCTTGTAGAATCTGGGGTAATATTATATATAGAAAATTTTTCTATTCATGATTCATGAATCGATTGAAATAGTCAGCTGGTTCACAGGACCACGATTTTCATATTTACTACAAAGTGAAATACGTACCTTTTGTAATTTCCGGTAAGATTATTACTGACTCTACTCATGATACTCGAAAAAATATTACACTAATTCATAATAATTATTAAACACACAATTTTATAACAATTTATATTTATAAGTTTAATTAGTAACAATAATAACATTTATAACAATAACAAAATTATAACCAATTTATATTTATAAGTTTAATTACTAAACACACAAAGTTCTTGTTATGTCTGCGTGTCGGCGAGTGAAGGAGCTGACCTTCTCGCTGCGGGCGTTTGTTTCTTCTTTAACTACCTACTCAACTAAGAGAGTGTTCCCTAGCCTAACATGAAGTGCTGTCGCATCGGCGGTTCATAACCACACCGAGGTGCTAAGCACTGTGAAGGCGGCTAGCCCGTCAGCCTCGGCGGTTCATAACCACACCGACGGGAAGACGGGATATTTACCTAGTGAGGCCTAGTACTTCGAGGAGATTCTGTTTGAGGAGAAGGTTTGAGAGCGAAATGATAAAGACGATAGACTTGACTAGATTGGCATAAGGGTGCATCCCTGAGTGAGCTTATATACTCATTTCGTTAGCTCGGGAGAGAGAGAGGTGGAAGGGTGACGTCATGTCGGTGTCTCCCCCGTACCTCGTCTCCCCCGGTGGGTGGTGACTCACTCAGGGATCCTCCCGTCGGCTTCTTTATTTAAGAACTACTTATTGTTGATATGTGGGTCCGGGAGGGCTTTTATCCAGAAGGCCTTTGTCAGGTCTTGTGGCATTAGGTCCCCCAGTTGATGCTTCATCTTCCTTAGTAGTTGGGAAGGTTTCTGGTCCCCCAGGTGTTGTTGTTGGGTGAGGGCCGTGATCCGTTGATGACGGGATGGCTCGAAGATGTCGATGAGCCGAGCCTTGAGGTCGTCGTAAGGCCTGACGAGTTCGGTTGCAGTGAGGTCCGCTGTTTGCACTGCTACGTCGTATGGGAGCAGAGGGAGCGTCCTGGTAAACCTGGCCCTTTGAGTGTTGATGTGCGCGCCGGTGTAAGCTGCATCGAGTTGAAGGAACCATAGTCGAGGGTCGTCCCTGTAGAACGGTGGTAGTGTCAAGGGGATTGACACTTTGGCGGCCTCTGCGAAGTCAGGTTGCGGCGGTGGCGCGGGAACTCCGTTGTCGTCCATCTCTTGTGCCGAATAGGAAGTTAAAAACGTGCGGGGTCACCACTGTTATGTCTGCGTGTCGGCGAGTGAAGGAGCTGACCTTCTCGCTGCGGCGTTTGTTTCTTCTTTAACTCCTACTCAACTAAGAGAGTGTTCCCTAGCCTAACATGAAGTGCTGTCGCATCGGCGGTTCATAACCACACCGAGGTGCTAAGCACTGTGAAGGCGGCTAGCCCGTCAGCCTCGGCGGTTCATAACCCACACCGACGGGAAGACGGGATATTTACCTAGTGAGCCTAGTACTTCGAGGAGATTCCTGTTTGAGGAGAAGGTTTGAGAGCGAAATGATAAAGACGATAGACTTGACTAGATTGGCATAAGGGTGCATCCCTGAGTGAGCTTATATACTCATTTCGTTAGCTCGGGAGAGAGAGAGGTGGAAGGGTGACGTCATGTCGGTGTCTCCCCCGTACCTCGTCTCCCCCGGTGGGTGGTGACTCACTCAGGGATCCTCCCGTCGGCTTCTTTATTTAAGAACTACTTATTGTTGATATGTGGGTCATAACAGTTCTCATAGACGATAAATCGTAGAGAAACGCGATTGAACTTACTAAACTTGAAGGACGAATCAAAGTAACTCGAACAGCTGTTCCATGGAGTAGTAATACCGACCTAATGCTGTTGAATATGCCGGCGTAGCATGTCGCAGTGATGAATTCTTCTCTTGACAACTGATTACTTGAACCTACCAACGTAATTATTATGCAACTAGCTGAAAAGCCTGCTAAAAGCAGGCAAAAAAATTGTAGATATGTAAAAACTCGGCGCTGCCCGCCTCGGCGGGGGCTTCGCCCCCTGCACCCCCGGATGATTTCCGCTTAGAGCCTAATTGCTAAAATGTGACATACCTTGAAAAGGTTTTTGCTCCCTCTCCCTCTTTATCTTTCTTCCACTGTAATATTTAAGATACCTCCTTATTCACAATGGCCTTGGAGCTCACTCAGCTGATCGGTGACCACTCAGGCACCTTCAGCATTCTCCATTGACCCGCCCTCTCAAATTTCAGCTTCCTGCATTCAACAGGAGAGAAAATGGCCTTGGAGCTCACTCAGCTGATCAGTGACCACTCAGGCGCCTTCAGCATTCTCCATTGACCCGTCCTCTCAAATTTCAGGTTCCTTCGTTCAACAGGAGAGGAAATGGCCTTGGAGCTCACTCAGCTGATCAGTGACCACTCAGGCACCTTCAGCACTCTCCATTGACCCTGCCTCTCAAATTTCAGCTTCCTGCGTTCAACAGGAGAGAAAATGGCCTTGGAGCTCACTCAGCTGATCAGTAATCACTCAGGCGCCTTCAGCATTCTCCATTGACCCGCCCTCTCAAATTTCAGGTTCCTGCGTTCAACAGGAGAGGGAAATGGCCTTGGAGCTCACTCAGCTGATCAGTGACCACTCAGGCACCTTCAGCATTCTCCATTGACCCGCCCTCTCAAATTTCAGGTTCCTGCGTTCAACAGGAGAGGGAAATGGCCTTGGAGCTCACTCAGCTGATCAGTGACCACTCAGGCACCTTCAGCATTCTCCATTGACCCTGCCTCTCAAATTTCAGCTTCCTGCGTTCAACAGGAGAGAAAATGGCCTTGGAGCTCACTCAGCTGATCAGTAATCACTCAGGCGCCTTCAGCATTCTCCATTGACCCGCCCTCTCAAATTTCAGGTTCCTGCGTTCAACAGGAGAGGAAATGGCCTTGGAGCTCACTCAGCTGATCAGTGACCACTCAGGCACCTTCAGCATTCTCCATTGACCCGCCCTCTCAAATTTCAGGTTCCTGCGTTCAACAGGAGAGGAAATGGCCTTGGAATCGAACCCGGGACCCCCACGTTCGGACGACATACGTACGTAGGTACGTAAGTAGTAAGTGGGCACGTTGAGGACACTTCCACTTGAAGCTCTGATGTTTTTACTTTCGACTTGAAGCTCTGATGTTTTTACTTTTGACTTGAAGCTCTGATGCTTTTTATTTTCTGTTAAATCCTGTTAAAAATACTTTTCTGTTAAATCCTGTTAAAAATACTTTTCTGTTAAATCCTGATAAAAATACTTTTCTGTTAAATCCTGATAAAAATTTTCAACACAAAACATCAGAACACCTTTTTTAACACAAAACATCAGAACCAGTGACTTTTTCGATCTAGCGACTTGAACTCCTGATAAAACTTTTTTCAACACAAAACATCAGAGCCAGTGACTTTTTCTTTTGGGGGGTAAGTTTAAAGAATATTTTTTTCCCATTAGAAACTCTAAAAATTACAGTAGGTTTTAATTTTTAATGACAGGTGCCACTAAAAATTGTATATATTAATCATAAAATGTTTACGTTCAATACCCCCAAGGCAAGGTATCAATAATATCGGTTTCTTTGTTTTCAATTATATTTCGTTTATCATACAGAAATCTAAACTCTTTTTCCACTTCTTTGTTTACTAATGTTTTATCTTTTACATTTCGCGTAATCATGTTATATTTAAGCTTAACGTTGTTTATTTCTTTCGTTAAAACTTTGTTCATAGTTTCTCTATTTAATGATTTTCCATTTTGGTAATTTAAAGTAAATCCTTTAACTTTCATAGTTTCTTTCCCTTGATTGGTTATATAAGCGTAACTCTTTGGACCAGTACTAATCCATTCTACGATGTGATTATTTTTTCCCAATTCATCAGTCCACTCACCTAACATACAACCTGTTTTTACAAGAGTTTTTCCATCATCAATGTAAACAATACTATCAGTATCATAATAAACAACATTCTTTCCTATTTATCAAGCATATCATATAGTCTCAATCTTGCATTTGATGTAGTAAAAGCTGCAACGAAAACATTTGTTGAAAAACTATCTTCGATGTATTGATTCAAAAATTTATAAGATATTTGTACGATATTGTCATTCAGAAAAAGGCATGAGCCAATTTCTAGTCTGTCATCTAAAAGTATATCGTACCATCTTGTTATATCAACAACATATTCAGATTGCACCATATTCAATCTTTGCCCAAACTTTCCCCACAAAGAATTCAAGCAAATCTTTGCTACTGCTCTCCGTCCAGGATTTGGTTTAATACTCTCTTTTTCTAAATCTATATCGAGACTTTCTTTAACGCTTTTTATATATTCTTCAATAGTTTCAAAGTCGCTTTCCCACGGACTAGTCTCTAGTTTTATTTTCATAAATTTTTTTACATATTCTTTGAACAATTCATTACTTTTTTCTTTGAAATGCCATACTTCGTAAATTTCTTGAATCTTATAACCTTTTTCAATAGCTTTATTTACTTCATCTGTAGTCCAAGTATCAACCAGAGCTCTTTCATTTTCATCGTGTGAACAAGTGTTACATTTATCTACAAAACATTTTTCGCATAAAATAAATAGAAGTTTATCTCTTTTGATCGGTAGAACTGGGTGATATAATTTTTTAGGAGGTACTATTTTACATTTGATTAATCCGTACCAATTTTCATCATATTTCTCAGGTTTATGAATTTTTGTTGGATGACCTAAGGGATAATAATCGAAATATTGAACTGTTGGATACAAACTACAAACATCGATATATCTTAATTTTTTATTTACGACTTTCAATTTACTAGCATTCGTTCTACCACCATAGAACGCATCTCTAGGATTTAATGGTTCAATAACGCTTATATTTTTATTTAATGATGATTTATAAGCTTTCGATTTTAACCAAATACATTCCCACTTTTCTATCAATTTAAAACCGGCATTTTTTATTTGATTACTCCTTTGATTAGTTTTTTCTAACAAATCGCCCATAGTTTCATTGTTTACATTATTAACAATATCTTCGTGGAAACATTTTTGACATCCATGCCAAAAACAACCATGATACTGGTACACGGTATTTGTTGTTTTATCGTAACCATCAACCTTTTCTCCACAAATTGTAACTTCTCCTCCGTTTAAAGCATGTTGTACATTTTTAAAATTACTAAGCCAAGATATTGAACCTTTACTAAATGTTTCTTTTCTAATTTCTTTATTCACAGCGATAGTATTTTCTTTGAGATGCATTGACCGAAAAATGGCCATGCAAACACTCGCTATAGTTAAATATTGGAAAGGATCGATATTAGCTATGTCTAAAAATTGCTTCCTAAATTCAATACAGCCCCTTCGCAAAATATCGACATCTGATTCACAATATTCTAATATTTCTTTCTGAAAGTCGAATATATAATTTTCCTTTACTTTTTCAGCGTGCCATTTCAAAAATGCTTTTCTTACTTCGGGTTTCATTGAATCAGCCCCATAAAATTTAGTATCAGGAATTGACCCAACGTAATTTTGATTATCTCGAGTATTGAAATAATGGGGGAAATATCCTTTTTTTAGTTCTGTTAAACCGAACGTTTTTGGAAAAGCAGATAACGGAGATGCAACGAAGTTAGAACTATCAATTACTTTTATCATTCTGCGAATATCCAACAACATTAATTTGCTTCCATTATAAATTGTGTAAGGTTTCAGAGTATTTTCTACGCAATATTTCAGAATGAAATGGGAATCGTATCCTTTGGCGTAATGAGCAATTGCGGTGTACCCTTTGTGTTTATCTGAAATTAACCACTCGCAAAATTCCTCATTAGTTTTGAATACGAATTTAGTACCATCGTGGTAGTGAGCTATAACAAGATTTGCCTCATGAGTTCCTGTTTCTTGCATGGCCTCGTAATCGAAAAATACATATTTTTCAGTGAAATTACAACTTTCGAGTTTCTTACTGGATTGATTATTACAAACGCAAGGCTTAGTACAATATCCACCTTTCTGTCTGTTTGAGAGCATGAAACATTCATGGCCACCTATATCGTCGAATATTTCTTGACAGTTTCGACATTTTCCAGAACCACATCTATGTTCGTCGGTTCTTTTGCAAATTTTCCCACAGTTTAAACATTTATAGACTATTTTACAAACTTCTTTATGATTTTTAACGCAATTATCATTATAACAATAACGGTTACAATCGTTACAGAATATTTTATTTTTATCTTTTTCATCGTGTTGTATTTGTTTACAGAGTGTACAGACATTTTTATTCTTTTTGCATTCATGTTTCTCTTTATTATTATAGGGAGTATCACAATTTTTACAGTAATATGAGGAGGCATAAAAAGCTGCTACACTATTAATCACGTCAAAATGATTTCCGTCTTTATAAAGATAAATTATAGTATCTTTCTTTTCTCCTTCGTAAATAACGGTATTGAAATTTTCGACGCAGATAACTTTAACTTGAATGTCTAATAATTCTTCAACAACTTTGATATCTTGCAATGTGAAACCTTCCTCGGTGTATGAACCCATTTTTTCACACAGCTTTTTTGCAAGTGTCGTTTGGAGTGCCCTTCCCTTCCGAATGTAAACTAGTTCGTTTCCAGTAAACTGTCTACCCATGATTTTATTAGTATGATAAGTTAACGCGGTAATTATGGCTCTTGGACAACACAGATTATCGGAATTTTTTATTTGAGTAATACATTGTTTCGTATGTTTATTTTTGGCTAAGTTCAATATTTTGGCACCTCTTGCTCCTCTCGGTAAATTAATGATTTTAATGTGAAACGTAGTATTTGTTATTTCAACGTTTTCGTTGGAACTAATAATGTTGCTTACGTGTTGGATAAATTCTTTAGCTTGTATACGAGATAAAACATTTGATTTACTACTTAAATCTTTCGATATATCATGGTGAAAATGAGGGTTTTGGGCAACGATCATAATTTTATCCCCGGTTTGGAAATTAGATTTTTCTTTAGCCAAATTTAACATAGCAAATACAGCTTTTTCGACTTGTATGATATTAGATAATTTTATACAATAATCGATTTCTGTAGTTTTAAATTTTTTAATGAATCGAGATTTAGTTTCTATAATAGTAAAAGGAGATTTTCGTTTTTCTTTGTTTTCACTAATCAAGTCATCTTCGAAATTGAACATTTTTCCTGTTTTTACTTTAAATGCATGCCCTTGCGGGTGCATTAGATGTTCGATGATATTGATTTTTTTATTCGATTTTTTAATTTTAATATGTTTTTCTTTAGCTATTTCGCGTAGTTTTTTAACAGTTAGTTTTTCTAGATCACTTTTCTTAAAGTATACATTTTTAATATCATTTAAAGCTGTAATAAGATTATTTTTCTTCATTTTATAAACACCTTTTAAATTGTAATCTTTCGCTTCATTTCTCAAATCTTTAACTCTGAATCCTTTCTCAGCGGTTCTTTGTTGAGGCTTAAGAGTTTGGTTAGGGTCGTTTTTTAGATGGAATGGTGTTTTTAAATGACGAGCCCAGTTTTTATATGTGATTTTTTGATCACATTTTTCACAGATTTTATCTGCATATCGTTTTTTAATAGTATCCATTTTATTATAGGAAAAAAAGTTTTTCGTATCGTTCATTTTTTTTTAGAAAAGAGATTCCTTTAACTAACCCCTCATTTTTTAAAGCCGCGGCTCACATGTGAGCCGCGGCTTTTTTAGTAATTACTTAGCAAACTTCAGCAAATAATTTAAAACCCAATTACTAAAGGTGGGGGACGAATCGCCCCCACCTTTAACGTTAAAGTCGAATACAAGTCAATTTGATTTTTGAAAACTCTTAAAGTGGGTGGCCAAATTGGCCACCCTCTTTAACGTTAAACAAGAATACAAGTCGAGAACATTTAAAGAATAGTTTTGAAAACTCTTAAAGAGGGGAGGCGAATCGCCTCCCCTCTTTAACGATAAAGTCGAATACAAGTCAATTTGATTTTTAACAGTAAATAAGTGACCCCCGTCGATTCGACGGGGTCTTAAAGACAAATACAAGTCAATTTGATTTTTCAAAACTCTTAAAGAGGGTGGCCAATTTGACCACCCTCTTTAACGTGAACCGTATATTATCACATAACATTTTATTTATATAAAAGAAATCTTTTATATAAATCATTCTAGAATTCTGTTTTTTGTAGTTCTTGAGCATAGAAAGATCCTTCAATCTCTTCGTCGTTTAAATCTTTTATTTTGTAAGTAATCGGATTTGTTGGTAGAATTCCAGAAACCACAAAAATTTCTCTAGTCCATTTAGCATCATATTTATTCCCAAATGTTTTCTTAAATCTTGTTATTCGAACTCGATCTCCAAGAGAAAACTTTACTTTTTGTGAGGCTTTTTGGTTCCTAAACAATCTAACTAACACTTCATCTTCGTTGTTTTTATTAACTTGTACAGGTATCATACCAATCGATCTATGGAAATCTTTAAAATTGTATTCATGAACCAAATCCTGTAGAAAATCGATCCATTTTTTATTATTCTCAACTTCGAAAAGAATTTTCATTTTTCCATTCAATGTACGATTAAATCTTTCTATGATTGCCGATTTTTCTTCATTCTGTGTATGATACATTTTTATTTGGTAACTTTTCAGAAATTCTTTAAACGTTTTATTTTCGAATTCCAATCCTTTATCGGTATGTAGTAAATTCGGAGCATTATGATTTTGTGATTTGGCCTTTTCTATGATTTTCTCAAAAGCTTTTGTTACGCTTTTTCCATCCTTTTTCTTCAAGGGTAAGGTCCATGCAAATTTTGAAAATGTATCGATAACATTAAGCATATAACCGTATCCATCATTCTCTTTTTCATAATTTTTCATGATTATCAAATCAGCAGCCCACAAATCATCAATACCTTTAGTAAATATTGTCCTTTTTTGAAATTTATTTCTTATTGGCTTATGTAATTCTTTAGCGAGAGATAATTTTTCATCAACATTCAGATCTTCTACTACAGTTGGTTCTTCAGAATTTTCTCTCTCGGGGGAAGTGATAAACTTGCTCTTATTAGTTTTACATTTTGTACATTTTGCAGCCACTCTCCATCTCCCGTTGATAGTTTGCACTCTTTCAGCATCAACATTATTAGTTTTCTTTTTACACTTGTGACAGTAAATAGGTTCAGTTAAATCATTATCCATTTTATTATAGGAAAAAAAGTTTTTTATGAGAAATATCTCATAAAAAAGAAGCTCCTCACTCACTCTTCAATCAAATGCAAATAAACTGTAACATTTTCAAATTGCAGCTCATCTCCATTTTCATTTCTACATGATAGTTTAATCTCTGTAATATCGCTCATTCCTTTTCGTATAGGGCTGTAAAGAATCTTTTTATTTGTTTCCATATAAATAGTATTGGGGAGAATCTGTTTCTCAAACAAAGATACATGCAGTAATTCATGTACGCTATGAAGATGGGAATGCTCATCATGATTAGCAAAACTATAATCAATAATATTACAATGCCATTCAATTAACGAAATAGGTTTGATTAACTTTGGGTTGTCTTCAGAATAGTAGTCCTTATTAACGTCAAAATAATCCCCAGGTTCTTTACATTGTGTAAAATCAAATAGTTCACTGAAATTTCCAAAACGTATAAATCCAATTACAACGGGAGATTTAAGAAAAAATCTATTGCGATTTGTAGTGTAGTCTACTTTAAAAACCAAACTTTCAGGTTTTATTTTTCTTAATGTGTCAATTTGTGATTTATAAAGTGTTTTATTCTCCTCAAATTTCTTCATGAGTTCAGTTATATAACTTTTTATTTTTAAATATAATTCTCTTCTAAACGTCTCAACAGTAAATGTGCCTTCTAACGCATACTCGTTATGATACCATCCGTCTATAATAAACATTTTTAATGATATCAATACATCTTTCACTTGAAATGAAAGAGAAGGTGAAGTAAATAATAACTTTACTATTCCAAGTTTATAATTTTTATCGGGATTTAGAACAATTTCTTTAGTAAAAGTTATTTTTAGATCTTGGTGTTTATCAGAAATCTTTATTAGAGTCATTGTTTTATTATACGAAAAAACTTTTTTCCCTATAATAAATATGAGTAAATACGAGATTGAACCAATTCCGCTTGATAAAAATAAGGCTAGAAAAGGAATTTTACCATTACCTTTAAGAGCATTAATAGTAGGAACTTCTGGTTGCGGGAAAACAACACTTCTTTATAATCTCATCACAAAGCCATGGGGAATCCCCTTTAATCATCTATATATTTTTTCAAAATCTCTGGAGCAGAATGCATATGAGATTTTGAGAAGCAATTATGAAAAAATTTTTGTAAAAGACGATGTGGAAATAGCGCAGTTTTTCAGTAATTGTGACGAACTTATAACCCTGGACGCATGTGAAGAAAAAAGTCTTATTATTTTTGATGATTGTGTAAACATTCAACATCAGAGAGAAATCAAAGATTATTTTGTGAGAGGACGTCATAAGAAAATCTCGTGCGTTTACTTGACACAATCATGGTCAAAAGTTGATAAACAACTCATTAGAAACAATATTAATTTTTTATGTGTATTTAGACAAGGACCAAGATACATGCGAGATATTTATGATGAATATGTGGGAACTGATTTCAGTTATGATCGATTCAAAGAATTATGCTATTCTTGTTGGGATGAGAACTTTGGTTTTCTAACGATTGACCTAACAAAGAAACACAGTAACGGACGTTACCTAAAGAAATTTGATGAAACGCTACATGGATAAAAAATATAGATTTTAAGTTTGTTTTTATAGGGATTTCCTATAAAAACGTTACATGGAAACGCTTCAAAAAACGCATTGGAAAACGCTTAAAAACGCAAAAATAACGTTCCTAAAGCGTTTAAGCGTTTAAGCGATTGAGCGTTTAAGCGATTTAAAAAAAAATTTTTTTCCTATAATAAAAACATGACAACAAAAATTACTTTAGAACAAGCGCTTAGAAAGAAATTCAAAGAAGCGCAACATGAAATTATGAAGGAAAAAGAAGCCAAACTTAGAGAAATCAAAAAGATTAATCAACCTCCTGAAAAAGATGAACAAATATTTTTCACAAAACCAAAACGTAAACCCATGAGCGTAGCTGAAGCTGATGAATCGATCAAACTTACAAAACATTTACAAAAATTAGCAAAACAAGAAAGGATTAACCAAGCATCTGATAAGGAAACAAAAGAAAAAGCTTATGAACCTATAACTTCACGATTAGATAAGGTAGAAAAAGCAGTAAAACAAACTGATGAAGATCTTGGCAGAAAATTAGAACTCCTTCCTGCAATAAAAGCATTTAATCCCTTGGCTATCAGCTCACCTAAAAAAGTTTCTTTTCATGAAGATGTTGATGGCGAGGTTCAAGGTATTGATACTGAAGATACATTAAATCAAAGCTCTTCAGGTGATGATGAAATGGAATTAATATTACAAAAAAGTGTTGAATTACCAAGCTCTTCTGTAGGCCCTTTAGGTATTGGATCAATTGCAGAATTATATATTCTTCATCCTGATAGGCAATTTGGAATATACCCTTTAAAAAATCATATCTTTATTGGAAATAAGCAGATACGGGTAAATGGAAATGATATTGAAATAGAAAAAATAAAATATTCCGGTACTGAAGGCTTATGGAAGCTCTTAACAAAACCCATAGCTTCTGATATTCCATCCAAAGATGAATACACTAATGAAGACTTTAACGCTTATGCAAAAATCCTCATTCAAACAAATAGCATGTTTCAAAATAATAATCCCGAATCTAAACAGCCAAAATCAAGTGTTAGTAAAAAATGGAAAGAAATCATAAAACCTATCTGGGAGTATAGTAAAAAGAAAAAGACTGGTACTGGGTTGATTAAATATACTGAAAATCCTGTAGAATTTAAATATATAGATAATTTGAATCAACTTCAACAAAGACTGTACTATTTGTATGCGCAAGAGCAGGCAGGAAATAATAATTTTCACAATGAAAAATTGGGAATTATAAATTTCATTAAAGATCAACTGGAGAAAGATATTGATAATCCCAAGGGAACTGAATACTTGATTAAAATTATTAATAATTTACCCAAAAATATGATAAAAAATGGTTCTGGTATTTTCAATACTATTCTTAATAAACTAGATGGTTTCGTACCTGAAATGCATCTCCCAGGTGGTTATCAATATTGTGGACCATTTACTAAATTGGATAAGAGATTAAATAGAGGTGATGAAGGTATAAATAGTCTTGATAAAGCTTGTAAACAACACGACATTTTTTATAGGGATCATGAAAATACAAGTGATAGGCATCTTGCTGATAAACAACTAGAAATAGAAGCTGATAAAATTATGAAAAGTTCAACAAATATCGGTGAAAAATTGGGAGCTTTTGCTGTAAAAACTGGTATGAAAACCAAACGGTTCTTTGGGATGGGTGTATACTAAATTAAGGTATTATGATTGTTTTTTTTATAGAATTTCGATTCTATAAAAAAAAACTTTTTTCCCTATAATAAAATGATTACACATCAAATAAATTTGTCAGAAATACAAATGAAAAAAATAAGATCTGCTTATAAAAAACGTGTTCCAGTAAAAGTACGACTGGCTTTTGCAGATATTAGTGGAAAAGGAAATCATAAAATCCTGTTAAATGAAACTCAGAAAAAAAAGTTAGATAAATGTATCAAAAACAAAAAAGGGTTGGAATTGGAAATGAATTATGATCAGTTGCAAATAAATCATTCAGGCGGCTTTTTACCCTTAGTTTTTGCAGGAATTGGTGCTCTTGGGGCATTATTGGGTGGTGGAGCTGCAGTAGCTTCCAGCGTTATTGATTCTAAGCATAAATCTGCTGAAGAAGCAGAAATCAAACGCCATAACTTGGAAATGGAGAGATTAGCACAACATGCAAAAAGCCTAAGTATCGGCTCTGGATTGAAAAAGAAAAAACCTATTTCAACACCTAAAAAGAAACCTACCAAATCAAAAAAGAAACCTACCAAATCAAAAAACTAAATAGCTTCCAGCCTCTTACCAATTTTGATATTGAAAGATTATCGAAAGAAATGAAAATTAAAAATTTCAAAGGAGTTTTCATGAAGGATGAACTTCCTGATCGGTCTAAGTCCGTTGAATGTGGAATTATAAATCTAGAAAATTCTGATGAGGTTGGAAGCCACTGGACTTGTTATTTTAAAAAATCCGAAAAAGAAAAATATTATTTTGATTCGTATGGTAATGCACGACCACCAAGAGAACTTGTCCAATATTTAGGTTCGGGAAATTTATCTTATAACATGGAACAAATTCAAAACCAATATGATCCTCCTATCTGTGGACATTTATGTTTATTAATTTTGAAAAAGCTATCAGAAGGACACGGTTTTGTAAATAGCATGAGAACATTGAAGAAAAATCTTAATTTCTTTTATTAAATTTTATAGTCTTGATATTTTTATAGAATTTCGATTCTATAAAAAAAACTTTTTTCCCTATAATAAATGATGTACACAAATAATAATGAATCACCTTCAGCCCCTGAAGAATTTACTCCAATAACTCATCCTAGATTATATCCAAAAATAATTTTTCCCGAGTTTAATGAGAACAATTATAGAATCAATCGAATTATCAATCAATTTAAATTTTTAGAAGATGAAGAGAAAATGAGAAATGGCTTGAGAAAAAAATATGGAAAACTATCAAGTACTCTTTACGGTACTGAATTTTTATTTGCCCTCTCAGAACTCGGCCTGGTTGGTACTTCTATAGCGTTACCAATAATAATCCCATTCAGTGTTCCAATTTCTGCAGGATTGACAACCTTATCGACAATATTAAGGACTTCGAGCGGATTTTTCAATAAAAAAATTACTAAACACTCTGAAATCGCACTTTTGGCAAAAGCTAAATTAAATTCGATTGAAGAAAAGTTCACAAAAGCAATTAAAGACGGTAAAATATCTGATGAAGAGTTCAATGACATTGAACAAGAAATAAAAAATTATATAAATATGAAAAGTGCTATTCTAAATGAATATAATAAAAATAAGAAAGAAGTTAAAAGTGTGGATCCTATCAAACTATCACTTTTGAAACATGGTGAAGTTTTCAGAACTGGATTTTAATATTCAGTGGGCCACTTATTGTCTTTAAATAGGTTTTAAGTCAGTTTTTATAGGGAATTCCCTATAAAAATTATTCCACTATCTTGATATTTTTATAGAATTTCGATTCTATAAAAAAAACTTTTTTTCCTATAATAAATAGGTATGAATGAAATTAAATCAATCTACTCGAAATACGATTCTGAAATCACGAGGCTTCAGTATCGACACTTTTTTCCAGAATCCATTACCGAATTGAATTCAGTGAATAATAAAACAGTTTTCGAATTAAAACTGGCAGATGATTTTATCAGTAGTAATATTGAATATTACATTTCTGGTAAGTATGTACCAAAAGATACCACAAAAACCTATGGAGCTAATGACGGAATAATGATGGTTGACAATTTTGTCGCCCACTTATTTTCCAAAATTATAGTACAAAAGCATAATACGATTATTGATGAAATAGAAAACCCTGGAATCGTTAGTACAGTTCTAGGACTAGCTTCTTTATCTGGGCCTAAAAATTACAATGCAGACGCTTATTGTTCTGGTTTTAATTCAAACGTTCATGGAGGGGGAAAATTTAGTGCAACTGGGGATTTAGGTGACCTAGGTCTTGGTTTCTTTAAGGATATTTCCGTTCCAATTTACAAGGGAGGGTTTGAAATTACTTTTATTAGAAATTCCGATAATAATGTATTGTTCCGTTACAAGAAAGATCTAACTTCTGCAGAAGGTGCGGAAGGAAAAGTAATTATTGAAAAATTTTACCTTAAGGTTCCCATAATTAAGTACGAAAGTGGACCCAAAGCTAAATTAATTGCTGAATTAAGTGTTCATCCTTATTTGTTTCAATTTAAAAAATTGCAATGTATTCAAAGGAAAGTTATAGAAAACATGTGGGAATTCAACATTACCGGAATTTACCGGAACGTGCAAAATCCTATTTGGGGGTTTGTTGTTTTTCAAACAGGTAGAAAAGATAACCAGCAGAAAAATAACTCAAAGTTTGATAATTGTAATATTAAAAATATAAGCTTGCTATTAGAGGGTGTACAATATCCTGAAGAATATTTAAATTTAGATTTTGATTCAAACGATTATAGTACGGCTTATAAAATGTTAACAAAATATAAAAGAGTTATTTGCCAAGACTCTACTTTTCCATATTTTGATTTTGCAGAATTTAAGTCAAGCTACCCGATTTATAGTATCAATTTGACACGACAACCACAAACTATTTCTGGTCAAAAAAGTAATATCATTTTGCGTGCAGATTTTGATAAAAATGTTCCAGAAGATACTATGGCTTATATTATTTTAGTTTCAGAAGTAACTCTAAACTATTCACCTATGCAATCTACGATAAAAGAGGAAATCTAATTGGATTCAGCAGAAAAAATAGGGTTAAATCATTTTTTATAGGGGTTCCCTATAAAAAACACAATGTATAATTATTGTAAGTCTAAGTTTTGGAAAAGGAAATAACAATAAACAATAATAAATATTTTTTTATTTTTACATCGAGTAGTTTCATAATATAATAGAAACGAATGCGGTCCGCTTCTGTAAATCGAGGCGCTCCTCCGCCTGTTTATCTGAATGCAAAAGCGGTCCTGCAGGACCGCTTTGGGTGGGGGAGAATCACGTCACATCATCCCGCGATCCTTTTTTTTTTTTTTGTATTTATTAGATTCAATGAGTCCGTTTACAATCTCGCGGTCCTGCAGGACCGCTTTTGGAGGGGGAATCACGTCACATCATCCCGCGGTCATAGAGGAATCATTTTTGAGATAAACAGATAAGGCGGTCCTGCAGGACCGCTTTTGGAGGGGAGAACACAACCTTCTGGTTCAAATGCATTTCAATCGTGCTTCCCAAAATGATTTAAAGTTCTTGCAACTTTCTTACTTTCACAACTTTCCACTTTCTCAATAAAGTCACTATACACTCACTGCGTTTTGTAACTCTGAAGTTCCAAATAAAAGTCTTCAACGATCATCACAAATAATCTTTTAGGTTGTGTGCAGAGCGGCTCACAAAAGATAACTGAATCCTCACGAACGCCTCCCGTCCTTGAGTCATATCGGCGATGGGTTATGCAACTGATTCATGTAGATTCGTCGAGCAATCGGTAGATTGCGCGGTTCTAAAAGTGGGTCCCCGGGAAAAAAATATATTTTCTATAATAAATAAAGAGACATGAGTTTAAGAGACGAAGCAATAAATTTATGTGAAAAACATGGAGGTTTCTGGGAGTTGGTAAAGACACCCAAATTTAAATTTTATGATAAAAACCTTAACGCACTAGAGGATATTTTATATGAATTGAACGAGTATAGATTTTGTAAACGGTTGTTAAGAGAACGTTTATTTGGTGCCGATGGTAAACCACCACCCCATACAAAGGAGAAAGTAAAGGAATTCCTTAAAGAAAAAAAGATTGAGTTTTCTAAAAACGCCACTGAATTTCAACTTAGAAAATTGCTTTATAATGAGGATAAAGCCAAACTGAAAAAGACTTTTGAGGGTTATTTTTCATAAGAATGCTTGGGGAAGGAGTTTTTATTTTTAATGAACTGTGTTCATTAAAAATTCTTATGCTACTGATTTTTTTTCAGGATTGGTAGTATACAAATGTCAAATTTATGATCTTTTTTATTTTCACTTGGTTTTCTGAAAATAAGAATGAGGGGAGGGTAAATAGTATCCATGCAAGAAAAAAGTGGGTGGATACTATACAAATGAGGGGAGAGTTAAAGGAATGGGGTTTTATAATAAAAGATGGCCGATAAATTTTTAGAAAGAATCAATGGTGTATTTAGTACGCTTAATGATTTAGAATGTGACAAACCTTATGTGATCCTTAAAGCGGAAAAGGTAAAGTCTAAATTTTGCGAAACTATAGCGGTAGACTTGGAGGGTGGCTTTAACAACATATTGCTACCAAATCATTTTTTAAAAAATAGGTTTAACCAAGAGGGGGATTTAGAAACACTCGTGAAAGACAAATATAAATTGATCTATAAAGGTAAAGTGACACTTAAAAATGGTAATAAAATGCATCGTATAGAGTTTACAAAATGAGCTGATGGTATAATTAATATATACAATTTTTAGTGGCACCTGTCATTAAAAATTAAAACCTACTGTAATTTTTTAGAGTTTCTAATGGGAAAAAATATTCTTTAAACTTACCCCCCCAAAAGAAAAAGTCACTGGCTCTGATGTTTTGTGTTGAAAAAAGTTTTATCAGGAGTTCAAGTCGCTAGATCGAAAAAGTCACTGGTTCTGATGTTTTGTGTTAAAAAAGGTGTTCTGATGTTTTGTGTTGAAAATTTTTATCAGGATTTAACAGAAAAGTATTTTTATCAGGATTTAACAGAAAAGTATTTTTAACAGGATTTAACAGAAAAGTATTTTTAACAGGATTTAACAGAAAATAAAAAGCATCAGAGCTTCAAGTCAAAAGTAAAAACATCAGAGCTTCAAGTCGAAAGTAAAAACATCAGAGCTTCAAGTGGAAGTGTCCTCAACGTGCCCACTTACTACTTACGTACGTACGGTTGGTGTTTTATGTATATAGAGGAAATGGCCTTGGAGCTCACTCAGCTGATCAGTAATCACTCAGGCGCCTTCAGCATTCTCCATTGACCCGCCCTCTCAAATTTCAGGTTCCTGCGTTCAACAGGAGAGGAAATGGCCTTGGAGCTCACTCAGCTGATCAGTGACCACTCAGGCGCCTTCAGCATTCTCCATTGACCCGTCCTCTCAAATTTCAGGTTCCTTCGTTCAACAGGAGAGGAAATGGCCTTGGAACTCACTCAGCTGATCAGTGACCACTCAGGCACCTTCAGCATTCTCCATTGACCCTGCCTATCAAATTTCAGCTTCCTGCGTTCAACAGGAGAGAAAATGGCCTTGGAGCTCACTCAGCTGATCAGTAATCACTCAGGCGCCTTCAGCATTCTCCATTGACCCGCCCTCTCAAATTTCAGGTTCCTGCGTTCAACAGGAGAGGAAATGGCCTTGGAGCTCACTCAGCTGATCAGTGACCACTCAGGCACCTTCAGCATTCTCCATTGACCCGCCCTCTCAAATTTCAGGTTCCTGCGTTCAACAGGAGAGGAAATGGCCTTGGAATCGAACCCGGGACCCCCACGTTCGGACGACATACGTACGTACGTACGTACGTACGGTTGGTGTTTTATGTATATAGAGGAAATGGCCTTGGAGCTCACTCAGCTGATCAGTGACCACTCAGGCACCTTCAGCATTCTCCATTGACCCTGCCTCTCAAATTTCAGCTTCCTGCGTTCAACAGGAGAGAAAATGGCCTTGGAGCTCACTCAGCTGATCAGTAATCACTCAGGCGCCTTCAGCATTCTCCATTGACCCGCCCTCTCAAATTTCAGGTTCCTGCGTTCAACAGGAGAGGAAATGGCCTTGGAGCTCACTCAGCTGATCAGTGACCACTCAGGCACCTTCAGCATTCTCCATTGACCCGCCCTCTCAAATTTCAGGTTCCTGCGTTCAACAGGAGAGGAAATGGCCTTGGAATCGAACCCGGGACCCCCACGTTCGGACGACATACGTACGTACGTACGTACGTACGGTTGGTGTTTTATGTATATAGATAATAAAAAATTAGTTTTCAAATTTTCCGATCGACACTGCCCTCTGATTAATATTTTTCCTATCCCCAATTTAATTCATTGAAATAACGAATTCAAAATTGTATAGGTACTGATCATCCACCAAGTGGCTGATGGACTGGCCGCCATCTTTTAGTCTGTCTCGGGCGCTCAACTTAAAACTTTTGAATCTGTGCGGTGTTTCGCGATTTAATAATGAGATCTTCATCTTCTTTGTTTTCCCGGTTGTGATTTTTGTGATTCGCGATCGTTTTCCGTGGTCGGGAGTGAAATATGGCCATTATCCGATTCGTTCAAGTGATAGTGAGTGATTTGAGTTGGCTGATGGTACCTGTGTTCCTCGAAGAAGTCGATTCAACAACTCCAGTTAATTCTCAGGTAAGAGGTCGTAACCATTGATATGATAATTCATAATTAGGTGTCTACATGTACAATAAGTTACGTTTGATTTAATATGGAAACAAAACTGGTTGGTTGTGACGTAGAACCGACAGATTCTGACGCACCTCATCTGCCGTGATTGCCTTCCATCCTGGTTTTTCAGGTCTAATTTTCGGATGAAAGGGAGCGTAATAGAGGATAGACATTTTGACAGATTATATTATTCATCTTCTCCAGAAATAAATCTGGTACGAACATCAAGAACTTCAGATCGCTGTAAGCATGCTGACCAAGTAGTTAATTGTGAGTTTCGGATGAAAGGCTGGTCAGAGAGGGGTTGAGATTCTAACGGATCATATGTTTTCTTTGCAGTTTCTTTTAGTTGTAAGCTTTTTTTCCGCCGACAAATTTGCTTTTCTTGGCCCTTTTGTAATTAAATTCTTCTAATATGGACGGTGTAACCGGGTGTATCTATATATCCGAATTTGGAACTCTTTAAGGAGAACCAAAAACAATTGCGTTTTTCCGGATGTTGTCTCCTTTTTGCTTCCGAGTTTCCCAAAGTAGCAGAAGCATTGTTTTCACTCATCAAGGTTGAAAAAAAAGTTCTCCATAATCAAAATTTCCTCTCACTTTTCACGCTTTAGACCTTCCTGAACAATTTTGGTTCCGTTTTTGTCAGTCTGTGTGTCCGTGTGACTGTCATGAAATCCTTGTAACGTTCAAAACTACACGAAGTTATTGTCCGATTTTTATGAAATTTTCAGGGATTGTGGGGGTTGACGTGTACATGGTCCCATATGAATGTGATTTTCCCCGGAATGATAGAAGCCTCTTCGCATGTGCAAACGTGTATTTCCTTGTAACAGCCAAATTTTACTTCCGAGTCTACCAAGGTAGCGGAAGCTTTGTTTTCACTTTTCAAGGATGAAAAAAAAGTTCTCCAAAATCAAAATTTTCACTCGCGTTTTAGACCTTTCTAAACAATTTTGGTTCCGTGTCTGTCTGTCTGTCTGTGTGTCTGTCATGAAATACTTGTAACGGGTATAACTATACGAAGTTATTGTCCGATTTTTATGAAATTTTCAGGGATTGTGCGGATTGGTATGTAGAGGGTCCCCTATGAAATTCATCATCCCCGGACTGACAGAAGCGACTGCGCATGCGCAAACGTGAATTCCTTGTAACGGCCATAACTTCTACATTTTTCATCCGATTTCAATGAAATTTTTAGGGATGTTACAGATTAGTATTCAAATGGTCCCCTATGAAAATCACCACCTTCGGAATGATAGCGCTTTCGACTCCCATCCATGAGTCCCAGGTTCGACTCCCAGCCTTGCCATGCAATTTTTTTATCCAATTATTAATCACTTACATTTTTCATCCAAATTTGATGAAATTTTCTAGGAATGTCCAGATTAGCGTGTAGATGGTCCCCTATGAAGGTAGTGAAAGGAACTTAGAGATTGGTGTTTTGAGATTAGCTACTATGTATCGGATCATTTATATAATCGGGTTATTGATACGAGGAAGCTATGTGCCACACCCACTTGGCAGACGTTTTTACTTTACTATCTGATTTCGATGACATTTTCAGAAAATGTGCGGGTTGACGTGTAAATGGTCATTGGTTATGGGGATTGGGGGTTGACGTGATGTGGGGGGTAATTACTGACATTTTTTCCTTAATTGAGTATAGTGGTCAAGTTATCATTATTATCAAGTTATAATTAGAGACGAATGAGGCCATCCAGAGCTTTGAACGATAAACCATGGTTAAATGAGTGTTGATCGTGAAATTATTCCACAAAAGCCCCAAAAATTCCCTTTTTTGTCATTTTTTTTCTTAGCCTTTTGGCCTTAGGGTTGTCCACAGTTCTTGGCTAACGAACTTATCTTTATGCTTATTTTTATGAATATTTCGGAGAATACTTGAAATTTTGGCAAATCTGAAGTTATTTTCTGGAATGATACATAATAATTATAAATCGTTAGGTCTATGGAGCACCTAAGCGGAATGATACATAATAGTGATTGTCTGGTATGATACATAATAATTATATGTCGTTAGGTCTATGGAGCACCTAAGCGGAATGATACATAATAATTATAATATAATTATTATGTATCATTCCGCTTTCGCTAACGATATATTATATCGTTAGGTCCATGGAACACCTTAGCGGCTCCATTATTACGATTTATGTGTAGGTATACCGTAATCCTACGAGTTCATGAATATTACGATTTTTGGAAAAGTTCAGGAATTATTCTAGAATGTTCCAAAACGGATTTCAGTAAAAAAATTTAACAAGTCCATGCTAAAATTTTTGAATTTGGCAAGCTTGTTTCTTCGGCAAGGAATAAAAAGAAATTGAGGATTCGCTAATTAAAGGAATTGAAATGACTCAATTCTACTTTGATACCTACTGATTATCATGAATCATTTAAATTCAATTTAGTACATTAAATTTATAAAACATGATCGTACTATCAAAAGAGGAAACTCGTCTCAACTGATACAATAAATTATCGAAACATTGAAATAACCTAATTACTAGTAGCTTAGTCCTATTAGAGAGACAAAATGTAGCCTGGAATGCAAAAATCTAGTTGTTTTTACGAAAGCCTTCTTTCAAAACTATTGAGAACCACTGATTGGGCTCTTTCGAAAAAAAAAGCAAACTAAGTTGTGTGGTTTTGCCGTCACGTCGTCGATATGATGAATCGCTTTAGATACGAAGAAAAATTGTCGATTTTTTGAACATGGACCACTTTGTACAGTTTCCGAACCATTTTTGGACCACCTGTTGGTCCACCTCATGTGAAGACCTCCCCGACGCTGCGGCGCCTGCGCCACCTCGCCTCTCGGCGTTTCTCATCGCGTTGGCTTCAGTCGGCCGCGTGATTTTGTTGTGGTGACTGTGTTTGTGCCGCCGCTCGCCGCCTCTCCAAAACATCGCTAAAAAGGTACCGCATTTGCCCCATAGTGGTACACAAACCCCGAAAATTCGAGAGAAATCCAATACGACGAAAGTGGCAACCCAAAAACACGTCTGGCAATCTGGGTGGGCAGTATAGGCCCCTCACAAATATATGATGTAATAACGATAATTATTTAGAGTAAAAGTGTTTCAAAAGTAATATCATTTGACAAGGGTAGGTAGGTATGGTTCGGTTTTTCAGACTGTATGTCTCATTAGTTTACAGTAATTTTGAAATCCCCATAACATCAGGTTACTTGCTCAATAAATGTCAATTACTCACCAACTGGAAAAATAATGTACCTCACTAATTGCTCTCCAGTATGACTGCTGTATGCCTAAATATGTATGCCTGTGGTGAACTATGCAGTCTGAAAAAAAGTTGTGGAACATTAACAATAGAGCTCATTACTATAGAGCTGTACCTTTGATAGATTCTCTAATATTTTGGTAATGAAGAATCGAGGAGTAGATTCTAATGAAGTCGATGATTTTGCTCTCATGCAATAAGAAATTGTTGTTTATTTAAAAAAGAAAATAAATCGTCGTCCATTAACACACGAAATTGAGAACCATCTTCCATCCGGTTCTCAAGTGATTTGAAGTCGATCAAGATGTTATCTTAAATCCCAACTACACAGTCAAATTGTCAATAACCAGGTGTTCTTTATTTCCGATTATTGATTGGCAAAACTAGATGGAATTTCGTGAACCAAAATTCGTACGATTAATCGAATTGAGTACTTGCTCCGAATATTTAGAATGGAAAAAACACGTCATTTCAAGTACAAATTCCCATTGTACCGAGTCTTCAACTGATTTGGAAGAAATCTAGGCAAGTCATCTCGAGGCAATCCGAATCTACACCAAATATCCAGCAATTTTGTTCAATTTTACTCGGCATTAGAAATTGGCCTCCTAATGACCGACAGACGGTCAGATAAGAAACAAAATTGTCCAATAAGCTTCAAAATGGATAGTTTGAGTGGAATGTTCCATTTGAGGAACCCCTTATGAGGCTACATCTCAGGTAAATAGGCGTGGTATTCGTGCGCTTGGTCAAAAAAATGTGGGTCATCAAAATTGAAAATTTTTACTTTACAAGTTCTAGTGTTTTTGTACAACTTTGGTTCTGTGTCTTGTCTGTTCCCAATGAATTTCTCCACCATCGGATCAATCGTGATGTCTTCGCCCATTCCAACGCGATTTCCTTCGATTATCGATATCTCACTACCTAGAATTCCGATTTTATTCAAATTTCAAAGTAGTTCTGGACTGGCCTCCGATATCCAATAAAAGCCACGGTTGATGTAAATCTTGAATTTATTTGGGTACAACTCATCAGTCTTGTTGATGTTTGCCAATTCAAAAAACTATCACTATGAGCTTGAAAATCATATTCTACATAAATGAAGACTATTATCATTCGTACCAAAGGTTTTATAGTGCAGTCAACATTTTCACCATTGTCAATAATTTTATGCGTTCAAGTTATTCTTAGTGAGGCATTTATACTGTTCATCCCACTTGCCAATTTTTTTTCCTTCAATTTCCTAGCCCTAAAATGATTTTTAAGACTCAACAGCTAAAATGCATAAAGCCATATAAGTCCAAAAAAATAGTGCCTTTCTTAATTTTCTACTTATTATTTATTCTTGAAGCATGTGAAAGACTGAACTCTCCAAGATCAGATCTAGGAGTAAATTTTTGTATTCATACAAAACAATTCCCAAATAATAACTGATTAAAAGAAAATTAGTGACAGCAATTTATAAAAGTTGTTAGGTAGGTACTATTTTTAAGATATAATTTATTTATTTATTTTCAAATAAATATTCAAATTTGAATTTGTCTAGTTTGTAGAATGTAATTATAATGACTGTGTACTGGATTGATCTTGTACTATTTACTGTGATGCTCAGTAGGTGCATGATGTAAAGCTTGTCTGCAGTATTCGTTTTTCCTCCCAGAAATCAGTCATATTTCATGAAAGGTAAAAGTGTGTTATCATATAGTTTAAACATTAAATTTGAAATCAGTTTTATAGAATTAACCTAATCATTAACATAGTATCATTGAAATACTGGTGAATGTATTTATTGACCTAAAATCGAGAGTTTGCGAGGTCGTTTCCGACGGAGGTAGGCAACGACCCGCAATATGGCTCGGTTGTGCGTGTTTAGTATCAAATGCCCCTCAATCTTTGATAGGAATGTTGTGGAAGTCAATTCTCCAGTACATAAACACTTTTCTGCAGAACGATAGTAGAGAGTAAAGAGCACCACAGGACAAAGAAGGTTAAAACTTGGAAGGCAAATTAAAAGTTCTAAGAGAGGCTAAATAAATTTTACTCTACGTGTAGTGTTGACAAATTAATTTCTTATATCTTATAAGATTTATTTATATAAAGAAACAATATAATTAATATATAAACTATTAACTAACCTCCTGGGGGAGGTACGGAGTTAGTCTCACAACACATTCTCGTTGAATGGCAGGCACGTCGACGGTTTTATTCCTCATTTCGGCAACAAAATATTAAAGGGAAAATTACAGAATTACAGTAGGAAAAATAAGCCTGCTATGTTGGGTGGCCAGCATAGCTTCCTTACATAGAATAACATGAACAAGCAGAATTAGTAGGTACAAAAACGCTTGATTTGTATAATCGATGCTGCTTTTTTACATCGCTTACAGCAACACGATCGTGATCGTCCACGATTTTCTTTTACGTACCTACACTTTTTCAAGTGTACCGTGTCGTGGCTCTCAATGATCGGATATTGATGAAGGCCATCTGCTTTTTTGTAAAACCCAGAATCCACACCGAGCATCGATGCTAAGCATTTCATCAACATCGAACCATGATTTCAAGTACCTATGCCTAGTACTAGAATGTCCCACTGACCGATAGACACACAAACACAAAACATTTTTTGAAGTTGTTCAAGAAACTCGTGATTGAAACATTTTGATTTTGGAGGACCCAGATTGGTTTGATCTGGGGGGTGAAAACAAGCCCTTTTCGACAGAGAAGGAAGAAAATATACGACCGGTTAAAAATTAATGATCGGTTTGTGATTATACTTATTGTGTGATAATTCGGATCGTTGGACTTTTGTATCTCAGAGCGTCACTACGCCTACTCGTACACGAAAAAAGAAGATTATTTTTTGTGTTTCCATTTCCGGAAAAATTCGTTTCTGTGGCGCTACAGCGTCTCTGGTTACAAGGATTCAGCTATAGTTTTTGATCATCTTATTCCACCTATCATCGAGGCTTACGCTTAGTGATGAAGGAATTACGTCGGGCTCAAAACGAAAGCTCTATATACAGTGCGGGGTTAGCGGCGTCTGAAGTGGAGAAGACTTGAAAAGTAGGGAGGGAATTCTTGAATAACAACATTACAGTTCCGGTTATAACGCTGATGTTGCTAGAGATAAAACACTAATACAGTTTCGCAGATGTGGTTATACATGATGATTCAGTAGATGAGTATTGGAAATTTCTGACCCTTCGCAGATATTTTATCCTCCTTCTGTTTCAGCCTGCTGTTTCTGTGAGAGATTTGGGTGCGCTTGGTAGTCTAGGAGCTGCATAGTATTCGGATCTGTAGGATCCAAAATAAGGGGAGATGTAGGCAAACTCCAAATCCAACTTGAACCAGCCCAAATTTTCTTGGTTTACATATTTTGAGATGGTCCGATTGTCCTATAGAAATTTTAGGTAACAATGAATTTTCCAAGTTTGTCAAACAACGATTTTAGGGAGGAAGTTTAGTAAGGTTGGAAACCCACCAACTGACGGAGAGAGATGAGCTGGGATTCCACATCAGACTCGTAGAATTAGATGTTCCAAGGCATGAACGTCTGGTAAAAACACATCACTGTCAAGACAGAGAAACTTAGTTCGAACTTGCAAGGGAGTCTTGGTGACCTATAGTAGGTGGTTTCCGAGCAAGTCCACTAGTAATACTCTCCTCTAAATTTGTGTAGCACATGGCTCTCGCGTGCTCATAAAATTGTGAAATGTCCCAACGACACAATCAAAAAAAAAAAAAACATTTTTGTTTCTTCATTTTCATCGAAATAAAGTGGAAACGATGGAAGCAACAAGTATTTAACATGTAATATTATTTGTAATGGTGGACAAATCGAAAATTTATACCATTTCATTGCCACATGTACAGCTCTGTCTAGTGAGCGGAGGAATTACTTGGGAAGCCTCCAGTTAGACTGGGACGAATTCATCCGACTAAAAACCAAATCTTCAGATGTATTTAAATATATTCCAGTGACGTATGATCGTTGGTATAATACCATGTCTGAGCATGGGTTTGTATGCAGGGTGTGTACCTAACAGGTAAAATTTCTTCAAGCGATCGGTTTTTTAAGTAATTTCCAACTAAAAATATCTTAGCAACTAGTTTTTAAACCCTTTTTTCAATTTTTTCCATTTTTTAAAACTTCATATCACTTAAATGAGCAAAACTCCCTCAATTTTTGAGTAAATTAAAATCTAATTACACTGTTGTGAAGAGCATTAAAGTTCCTTTCTTTCTAATGTAAAACCAAAGTTTTTAAAGTCCCCCATACATTGAAATCGTCCAATTTGTTGAAATCACTACTTTCTTTGATCTGTCGTGATTTACGATAGCTGCCTTCAAATCTGTCTCTGACCAGGGAGAAACTTCTTCAGAATCTCAGCTTTACAATGGTATACTGTAAATACAATGGTATACTGTAAATGGTATACTGTCAACCAAAGTTAGGGGAGAAATTTTGAATTTTTTCAACGAAATCAGCCTTCCAATGTATATCGTGGTTGGAGGAATTGGGTTCTATCTACTGCGCCCACCCCTCCCGCCCACCTGAACGCTACCTACTATGAGTATAATTTTTTTTTACGCTAGAAAGATAAGAAATTTATCTTTCTATCTGTCTATCGGTGTAATCAGATTTCGATTTACTCAAAAATTGAGGGAGTTGTGGCTATTTTAATAATACCTATAAAGTGGAAAAATCTTAAAATTGAAGCAAACTTGAAAAAACAATGGGTTACAAAAAATGTCATGAGACATTCTTTTTTGACAAGATTTTTCTCTTATGTCAAGAAAAATTTTTGTTGGAAATTATTTGTAAAATTGATCTCTTGAAGGAATGACACCTGTTAGGTAGACACCCTGTTGACAGGAATTCCCATCGATGCGTCTTCTGTGATACTAGCTTTTATAACTAGTTATGTTGCTATCTAGTTTCAGAAATATTCTGTATTTTCTACTTTTATTTTGCTATACATACTGATTTCTGAGAGTTTATTATCTGGATGCATAGTTTTCATGAAGATGTAGCGCGGGAAACGCAGAAGCATGATGGAATAAAGGGCTTGAAGTTGTGCAAGTGGCATCGGTGTTAAATATAGGCAGTGAACGTATCGGACGGTCTAGAATGACCACGATTATCACGGCGACTGAAATTTGTTTAATAATGTGCAATCCACTTTCATGATTATAGGGGGCACTTCTCCTATACCACATCTATAATATTGATCAAAATAAAAGAAAACTGTAATTTCTTAATAACATGACTCCAAGGAACAAACGTCAAAATCACACCTACAGCATTAGTTCATATTTTCTCCGCTAGACATAGTAAAGCATTTTTCCTTTGAATCAGCAGCATCGCGTTATGTCAAGCTTCACCAAAATAGGTAACTGAGCTTATCTAATCTGTTTCAAAGGATAAACGCTTTATTATCCCTAGCGGAGGATTCATGAACTGATGCTGTAGGTGTGATTTAGACGCTCGTCTCCAAGGATTTTTGGAAGAGAATTAAAATTTTATTGTTTTAAATTCCTAAGTAACTAGATTGACACCCGGCCACACTAGTTCAAATAATTAAATGAGTAAATTAAAAACTGAAAAATACAAACAACTGTAAGAAGGTCCCCGTTTGATAAACCACGTTTATCTATCTACACCCCAACCCATACAATCTCGAAATCATTGAAATTGGACTGTAACTTGGTACAGTTTAGCCAGTTACTAAGATTTTCAGACTCATAAAATGACATATTATGTCATTACATGTTTTACATGTTTATATATACTTGTCATTACATTACATTACATTATATATATATGTCATTACATTACATGTTTATATATACCTACTTTTATATTATAAAAGAAACCAAAATTGTTGAAATTCATGTGTTGCCTTTCTTCTTTTGAGATATGTGTGTGGTGAGGGGAGGAAATGAGTGGCTGATCCTCAGTACGAAAGCTAACTCGACAAATTAAACATTTTTGAGAAAACTGGTGATCAGCCGCTCATTTCCTCCCCTCACCACACACCTATCTCAATGTTGAAGGTGTAAAATGTAAAATCTAGATTTTGGAGAACTTTTTTTCGTCTACAAAAAGTGGAAACAATGCTTCTTATAACTCGGTGGGCTAGAAAGCAAAGTTGTATTGTACTCTTCGAACGACCAGGAAAATTTACAGGCAGCATGACAAAAGTGTGACCCGTTTTAGAGCCTTTTCCTCTACTTGTGTCGACAGAACCCCTGGGAACATCCAAATCCCGATTAGATCTAACAAATAAGATTTTCCATCGTGATTGATGGTTCCCATTCCTGGGTTTGGCGGGCAGGATGTGTTGGAGGGGTGGAGGGGCGTGAAATATTAGATAGATAGGAGCGCAGCGCTGCCACAACGTCGTGCCAGCTTTACGTGAATATCGGTTGTCAGTACGTCAAAGTCAACACTTGACAGTCAGCTCGGTACGTGACTGCTATAGGTATAGTCGGACGTGGATCTCCTCCATATCCCTCCATACTGAGATCACTGTGGCTTTATCTGGGCGAAAAACTAACGTCTACCCCACGATGAATTCGAAGTTTTGGTTTCCAAAATTATATGGGTTTTTCTTGATATGGTTCCCGATATTTGAGAGTAGTTATATCGAACAGTTGATTCTTTGTGATAAACCTCTCCACCACAATCGATTAGTATTATGAGAACAAGTTCTCACAAGACTCTGGTTTTACAAGATCCACAAGACTGTAGTAGATCAACAAGTTCTGGCTTTTGTTCGGAGATGCTTTGGCACATCTTTAGGGCTGCCTGGCAATATTCAAGGAAGCTGATGATCAACCAACAGGCCAGCAGGGCTGTAAGTCAACAGGTTCCTCCAATATTTTCCAATATAAAGAAAGCTAAAAGACCCTTCCAAAGTTGACCACTCCTAAACATACGATTAAAATATTCGTACCAGAAGTAGAGTTTAGAACTTTCTGGTAGCTTTTTACTCTAAGATCTTGAAGCGGCTGGAGTGAGTGGACCGTATTATTTTTTGCGAATTTTCAAGGAAAATGAAGCTATTGCAATGGCCTCAAAATTTTTAGAATCGACTTTTTCGAAAAATTTTCACACTGAAATCCGTTTTGGAACATTCAGAAACGATCCCTGAAGTTTTTCCAAAAATCATATGTATATATATATATGTGTGTCATTCCGGACGATAACTTGAGTAATTGTTTAGAAATTTTTTTTTTAGTTTTTGCCAAAATGTTCGTAACAACAAACCATAGGTCAAGTTCGTTAACCAGCAATTTTGGACAATCCAAAGTGGTCCAAAATTCAAAAAAACTCCAAAAAATGGGTTTTCCCGTTTTTTGTGGTTTTTACATTGAAAATCATGGTAATATATGGTATATTCGGATTCAGCACAAAATTTCTGATATTAATGCTTTTTTCGAAAATGAAAATTGTCCAAAATTAAGAAAAGTTTGTAGCTATATATATAATGAATACGTGCGTATATTTGTTGTACCCAGAAATGCAGTAGCCATGTGGGTACTCTATGAGTTCGTAGAGACGAGTAGAACATGAATATGGACTCCTAAGATCTTCAAAGCATACCCAGCAATAATTTGCAGCGTGTTATTAGCGAATTTTCAAGGAAAATGAAGCTATTGCAATGGCCTCAAAATTTTTAGAATCGACTTTTTCGAATAATTTTCTCACTGAAATCCGTTTTGGAACATTCTGAAACGATCCCTGAAGTTTTTCCAAAAATCATGTGTCGAAATAAAAAAAAAAAGTCGTGGTTCAAATGTTCAATTGACCGATAGAAACGTTTAAAACCCAGTGTATTATTGAAAATCGCACGATTTTCTCGTACATATCACGAATATAACTAGGTAAATGTTATCAAATTAATTACTTAGATGCGGCCGGTAACGCATCAAGGAGAAAAATTCTTGATAAACAAAAGTTGGCTTGTTGTGATGAGGTTGGGAACATACGATCATGAACGCGATCTGTTGCACTCATCTTTAACTAAGTCCTGGAGCTACCCCAATCAGAACGCTTCTCGGGCTCCCAGATTCAGCTTTCAGCCCAGTGATTTCACGTCTTCCGGGACGTCGATTATTGGTGTAAAAGTGTGTAAAAAAAACATACATATACATATATAATTGAGTGTATTTTGTTGTCTAGTAGATTTAGATATTTGGGGATTTGTTGACCAAACTAGACTTGATGTTTGAAAAACAGTTGTATATTTTTCATTCCACAACGTTTCTACCCAGGGACTGGGTCCTATTCATGTGGTAAACAGTTAATAGTCCGCAATTTGTTGATTTAGGTGTAAAATTCAACTGGGATAATAGTTTTGAATATTGAAAACAATACAAACTATAGGTATGGAATTGCAACTGTAAAACTGGTGACAAACATCTTTTTTTTTTTTTTTTTTTTTTTTATTTATTTTTTTTTTTACCTTGCAAAAATAGGAGGTTACACATTGGTGGGGGGGGTTGATGTACAAAATGGCTTCCTATGGGGGTTGTTACAAAATGGCTACCTAAGGGGGGTGGAGAAATTGCGGGAAATTCAAAAAAAAAATGTGGAAACAATATGAAGTAACTTAAGTAGTAGTATATGGGAATGGATGATATGGAAGCTAGGATGAGAAACATGAGCTATTTTAGTAATTTTAGATAGATATTGGACAAACTTTTTACATCTCTCTTGTGGTTGATACTTTTCTCTTCATTTGTTATCATGTACGCTATTTCTTTGATTTTACGTTTTTCATAATTCGGTTCAATACAGCAGATGTTGAAATTTTCAATTATGGGGTTATGTTTTTTTATGGCAATGTGTTTGGCTAAGGCTGTTGCATATGTATCTTTTTCAGGATTTGGGCTATTTTTTTGTAGTGCTTTTTTATTATCATTGGAGTGGCCTTTCATCCTTTCAATGACAGATTGTTTTGTTTCACCGTAATAGTGAGAATCACAATCCTGACATTTTATTTCATAGACGACGTCACTAATTTCATTTTTATTTAATGGGTCTTTTAATTTTGAGAAGAAGCGTTTGTTTTTGTTTTTGTTGTTATTACAGAAGGCAATTTTGATGTTATTACTATACGAGTTGACTTTCTTTTTAATGTTTTCAGAGACAGATCCTATGTATCTAAGTGATGCATAAGTAGGGATGGTGGCAGTGTTGATTGACTTAGGTTGAGTTGTTTGGTTATTTATGTTTGGATTGGTGGGATTGGGAATGGTTGAAGTAGTGTTCTTGTTGATGGTTTGATAGATAATTTTTTTGATTAATTTCATGGGATAGTTATTGGCAAGTAGGACTGTTTTGGTTTCATTTATTAGTTTATTATGGAATTGGGAGTCAGCCAGGTCAAGTCTTCTTTTCAAGAGGTTTTTTGCTGTATTTAATTTGAATTGAAATGGTTGGTGTGATAAAAAATTTATAATTCTCCCTGAATATGTTGGTTTGTGGTAATAGTTAGTTATGATAGTTCCATCTTGCTGTTTAATTATGGTAAGATCTAAAAATGGTAGGCGATTGTCCTTTTCTATCTCCATGGTAAATTGCATGTGGGGTTGGCAGAATGAATTAAATTCTTGTAGGAGAGGTGTGATAATATTTTCATTAACTATAAGGGCTGAGTCATCTACATATTTCTTAGCCCAGATTATATCATTGTTGAATTTTTTAATGGTCGTTTCAAAAAGGTCGTCCAAAATGAGATCAGAAATTATGGGGCTAATGGGGGATCCTTGTGGTATCCCTTTTATTTGTTTATAGTATTGAGATTCGAAGAGTAAATAATTACTATTAAAAACAAAGTTAAGAATTTCTTGAAACTGATCAAAATTGAGTTTAGGATTTCTGAGATGGATTTGAGGCCAATGTTTATTGATGACTTTGTATGCTAAATTCAGAGGTATAGTAGTGAACAAAGATACTGCATCCATAGAGATGAGTTTATGGTTTGGTGGGACAATAATGTTTTTCAGAGATTCTTTAGTTTCAAATGAATTTTTTATATTATAATTTTGAGTGTCGATGCATGGTTTCAGAAGTTGGATGAGATATTTAGAAAGGTTATAATTGGGGCTGTTAATTGAGCTAACTATGGGTCTAAGTTGTTGAGGATCATCTTTTTTGTGAACTTTTGGAAGGGCATATATTCTTGGGGCTGTACATTTATGGGAAACTAATCGAATTTGTGTTACTTTATCAATGGTTTTTTTCTTATTGTTCTTATTTGTTGTTCTTATATATTGTTCTTATTGTTCTTATCTTTCTTATTCTTCCTTTGTCTTATTTTTCTTATTGTTTGTCACCAGTTTTACAGTTGCAATTCCATACCTATAGTTTGTATTGTTTTCAATATTCAAAACTATTATCCCAGTTGAATTTTACACCTAAATCAACAAATTGCGGACTATTAACTGTTTACCACATGAATAGGACCCAGTCCCTGGGTAGAAACGTTGTGGAATGAAAAATATACAACTGTTTTTCAAACATAAAGTCTAGTTTGGTCAACAAATCCCCAAATATACATATATATATATAAACCAAGAATCGAAAAAAAACTTTCTACAACAAATTGCAACACCATTGGTCCTTTTCTTAACCGCACCTTAAACTGAATGATTTCTTTGAAAATTCGCTCATTAATTCATGCTGCATGAATGGACTTTTTTAATATTCATCTGTAGGATTGACAGTAGAAAAAGGTGTTGCATCAATTCTAACAATAAGGTATAAAAATTATCGGGATGCAGATACTAATTACTCATACCTCCTGGGCGGAGGATCTCTGGTGGTGCAGCTTTCTGGACTACGAGGATGATGATGTCCACATAGTGAAGTTGTGTAAGAGTGGTTAAATGGAGACAAGTATGAGGAATGAGTGAATTCGAGATATGGTTCAAAATGTACCAAATGGGCAAAAAATGCTTCAGACTCAATTTGTAATGAGTTTTGTATGAAATTGAGGGTGATTAGCTGCTTTCATCAGGGAAATTGTAGGTTCTTTAAGGGAGTTCACGAGTCGGTTCTAATTTAACACTTTTTCATGTACCTGTTTCTCTGGATATAATCATGATATCATCATACATTTTTTTTAAATTCTTTGTCCACTCTTCATATAACCACTGAGTGAGTTTCAACTCTGTTGTGCAAATATTATTTTGCCTAAAAGCAATATAGCAAAACAAATTTTTCGTGTCTTTTATGTTAATGATTTTTTTATTCTAGCCATGTTTCTGTTTGGAGTTTTTCGTCCAAACTTGTTCAGTGAATTAATAAAGACCCCTTGACAACATAAAAAAATCAAGTTGCCAGCTCTATTGGTTGCCGAGAAACAGGTACCTAAGTGATGAAAAACAGGGGTTTTTCGGTTTGGAGAAAAACCGCGATTTGTGAAAGGTTCCCGTTTTTTGAGGTATTCGATCCAATTGCGAATCATTTCATGTTGAAGACATTGAAAATGAGGTCTGATTAATCCTTACCCATGATTCTTATCAGTAAGCGTTATCACCGGTAAAGTGTCGGTTCGTCATATCGCTTACTGATAAGAAAAATACATCTCTTGTGCTTGTGCTTAGTTTTCGCTTCTCCCGTTCTCCGTATATCTTCCCGGCTTTGTTTGTTTGTTTGGTACTTGTCTCAAACAAAACTTATTACTTATCGTTGAGTTTACTAGCATGAGTAGGTATGAGTTAAAGGAAAGACGTAACAATAGCATTATTTGAACTCTATTTTCACCCAGCTTTCTCTCCGGTTTCGTATAAGAATAACTTGACGCTTCATACTTTCTTTACCTTTTGCAAGATGGCTCCTACCTTAGTAGTTTTTCTGTTTTTAGATAGGTACAATGACCAGTGCTGTTGGCATGGTGTAGGAATTCTATTTCTATAAGAAATTATGAATACCGAAAAAGTAGGTAGGTAGTTACGGAAACTAAGAAACTACGAGCAGTGCAGCTCCTGGAGCGGAGAACAGCCATCCTCCGGAAACAGCGTTTGGCTCCTCAATCTTTGAAAACTCATATCTCCGTTTTCCACTGCTCAAATTAAATGTTGTTATATACCAAAATGTCTGGAAAAACCTGCAAAATTTTATAAAAATAAAAACAAAAAAGTTGAAAATTTTTCGATTTTGACTCATGAACCCCCTTAAGAGAGATATGGGCCAACACAGGTGTTTGCTTCTCAGTACTGGTGATTAGTGGACGGGGGTAAGGTACCACCATTCCTTCGGAATAAGTAGCCACTGTATAATCACAATTAAGGGGGTCTCAGTTGGTCGCCGTTCTTTCCACGTTTGGGGTTAGTATTTCCTTAAATTGTAGGGGCAAAAACTCTTAAAAAAGCTAGCTAAATTTGAAATTTTCAAGGATTTTAGAAATTCATTAGTGCATGGACCTAGGGTATTGAAAACCTGAATGATTGCCGCTGGAATCATCAAAAGCTAACCACCGTTTATTCAGTTATGTTTTTCCCATTTTGTCTCTGGCAATTATTGTTCAATTTCTATGATTTCAGCGGCAATATTTCTGTTTTTAAATCCCATGAAAATTCAATTCAATTTCCATGAAAATTTCAAATTTAGGTACAATTTTAAAAGTGTTTGCCCCTGAAATTTAGGGAACGAACAACGACCGACTGAGTCCCCCTTAATTTGACAGTCAAGCTAAGTTTTATGTCCATCTATCTTATTTTCAATGATCACGTTACCCAAATATTGTCAATTGTACGTGGCACATTTGTGGATGTGGGATGAACGGGTGAAGCTCACTGAAGACAGTAATATTCCGCTGAATTGTATATTCAAATACACGAAGCCACAGCGGCTTCCGACCCCGGAAAGTTGAGTTTCAGGCCTGGTGCTGAGCGAGGGGGTCTCTTTCTGCTTTGAGTGGCGGTTTTCATTAGGTGGAGGCAGGTGATGTTTGCGGCACCCTGCGCTGTTAGCGATTCAAATGCATGCGCTCGGCTGAAAGGGGAGAAACCCAGGATATTATAACTGTGCCGAGCGAGGAGTTACTTAGAGCTGTAAGACATTAAATCGGTACGATCGGAGCATTGGAGTAGATAAAATATAACGATAACGATCCCATACCAAACGGAAGAACTTGAAATTCGGTTGCTTACGTGTAAAGGCACATCGGTTAAGATACACAAACAGAATATGACGATAGGAACACACTTGATCAAAAATCCAAATTATTACACAAGTTTTATTATGTTTTGTGCCGTAAATCCTGCAATGTTTGATTTCCCGCGTTTCAGGGCTCCTTTTCCAATTTAAGAAATCCTACAATTCCATTGACAGAGCTCTGGCGCATGTGGCATCGTCCAACGATGGTCATCTGAGGCGAATCCGATTCGTCGAAACTACTCTACTCGGCTCTCATTTCTCGTTGATGCAGACTATATGTTTCTTTCCTCTCCCGTAAGACCACGATGTTCACGGTCTTATTATCTGCTCAGTTAAAAATCGTACTCAGAAGTTTCCATCCGTCGTCGAGCCAGGGTGACGATCTACTCGATCTTCATCTTCTTCTTCTTCTTGCTCCCCTGCAAATCATCACCAGTATGTAACCTTCTAATGAGGTACTGTATTTTGAAGCGAGAACTGTATATACTCAATTATAGCGGCAGATTGCATGGGAACAAGAAAAAACATGAGTGTATTTATGAGATAGGGAGTGCGAGGGTTTGTTTGATTTGAAAATGAAAATTATATCGCAATGTAATGCATGAACAGTGTAAGGAAGGGTACGTTTAGGAAGTTTGATGTTCTCTATGAGAACGGCCCTTCTGCAGGAACTCACTTCAGCGAACTACAGCTGCAAGCCAGGAGGTTAGACCATCGATTCCGATCATTGCGAAACTCTCTCGTAGTGGAAACAAAGCTCCTGCAACCTTGGTGAGCTCGGAAGCAGTATAACTAAGTGATTACCAAGTAAATACTTATCTCCTAACATGAGCAAATGTTGCTCAAATGTGAAATTATTTTTCATCCTCTACTTATGTATATTTTCAAAATATATTCCAATGTACTCATATCATTATAGATGTTACGAATCTAACTATAATATGGAAATAAAAGTTAAAAAAGTATATATATATAAAAAATTCAATTGAGTTAGTAATAGAATCATTCAACTTGATTCTACAAAAACAAACTAAAGCTTTTTTGATCGGCTCAAATGTCAATCATTACTGCACCAACAAACTCCACTATACCCCCAACATGTATACGTTTCCATCGTTTCATTCCAGATTCAAATTTTACGTTTTACTTACCGTTACTCCGAAAAGCTGTTAAGTGCAACGAGATTGACCTCGATGAATTTCATACGAGTTCGGTAATACTTCTAACCGTCTCTGAATAGTAAAAATCTATCTTCGGGTGGAGGACTTGATTCTGTTTCGTGGCCTGCATGATTTATTCCAATTTTGTCGATCATTCACCCTTGAAGGATTCATAATTCACTTAACGTTAGCTCCCACAGTCACACGACACTCGATGAATCTCAGTTGACAGATCTGATATTTTTGTAATCGGATGAAATATGCAGAGTATCAGTGAGCGGTAAATCTCAGCAATAAATGACCTTTTTCACTCGGGTCAATCATTTTCACCCAACCCAATGAAGTCTGCGGATGAGAAATAGAAACCGGAAAACTCCATCAATAATAATGGATTGATTCATCAATCAATCAATTAATAATTGATAGAACTTTCATATTATTTTAGATGTTCTGATTCGAAAACACTACTTAAAGTGACATATGTCTGTAATTGAATGAAATAAAACGTAATTTGGAACTTGACGCGTTTGGACGGTTTCAGCACAATGTCACGTGAGTTCGCTGACGCCAATCAGAAAATCCCATCAGTTTGAATCGATAGACCACCGTATTTTCCAACATTCCAGTTTATTCGGGAGGTCGTAAATAATAACAGAAAAGTCGTTTCATCCAGTATGAGTTAATGAGCGAATTTTCAAAGAAATCACCAAAGCTGTGGTTGAGAAAATCCAAATATGAATTAGCCTCTATATAGACGCCATATGCAAAATATTCTCGTTTTAATTGTAATTTTTCTTTCATGTTTACTTCTCTTTTTCCGACCCCTCTGTTAGTTTTTAGGACGTCCCCCAGTTTTTTTGGCGTCCTTATGCGATCGATCTGGGGTAAATTGGACAACAGTCAATAGAAAAAATAAATAACCACACATTAATCCGTTTTAGACCATTCTGAATCCAAATCCAAAAAAAACCATAGGTGTATGTCTGTGTATGTGTGTGTGACAAAATCTTGTGTCGTCTGCCCAGGCCTCAGTTTTCAACCGATTTTCGTGGTTCTTTTTTTGTTTGACGCAGAAAACTATCTAGTTGTACACTACGTCACCGGAATTTCGAATTTGGCCTTTTAAGGGGGGGAAGGGGGGATGATTAAAAAACGTGCGTTTGCGGGCATAATCTTGTAAACTCTGCCCAGGCCTCAATTTCCTACCGTTTTGCGTGTTTGTTTTTTTGTTTGACTAAAAAATTGTCTAAATTGCACACTATTTCACCAGAGTATCAACATTAGCATGGGAAGGGGTGAGTGGGGGGGGGTAATATTCACAAAATATACGATTTTTTAATATTTCGGTTTGTTAACAGTTTACTTATTTTACCCAAGCTTTGAAATTGATGAAAAATTCTCATTATGCCTCAGGATTTTCATGAATTATTCTCTGTACCATCATAGAACTAATAGCGGTGCCACCATGGTGCCAGGGCACCATAAACAGCTTACTTCGTGTTTTTTTTTTTTTTTTTTTTTGTGTGTTTCACTTTGAATACGGATGTGAACTTCGACGGACTGCCTACCAAAACTAATAGATGAAAGTTCAACGTTACCACGGATTTCCGCTCTGGTGCCAGACTGGTACCATTGGAGGGGGGGGGGGATGCACTCGAATTCGCATGTTGGGTTTCGTAGATCATGGATTTTCAAAAGTTCTTCAAATTCGATGATCCCATGCCGCTAGAAATGTTATGGTGGATAATAGGGGAATAGGGGACCACTATTTCTCGTACTTTATAATGATACCAACCTCAAACAACAATGAATTTACAACATCTAAACTGACAATCTAGTCGAGGAATAATAAATTATCCTTGCAGTAACCAACTAATTAACCGCTGGCTGATTGTAAAAATTAGAGCAAAGCCAATAATACTTCCAGTTTTTGTTTTCTAATTGAAAATGGATTCAAAGAAGAAATTAAATTTTGGTACAAAAATAAGGTTGGTAGATTGTGGAAGCCGAAGTCTAAGGGCGTGTTTAAAAGTAGTTGATTGGAGAGAGAGGCACGCTGAACACACTGAATAGGTTGGAAGACCGAGAAGAACGATGGGGTGACAGCTGGCCGATCCTCGGTGGAAAAGCCGGGCAGTCAAGAAGGCCATTCAAGAGTTTATGAAGAAAGGAGAGGTCTAGCAAGGGTAGCAAAAGACATCCAAGTAGACTCAAAGAATCCATCAAATAGGCGTAATCAACATGAAAGAATCCCAAGGTTGGATGCGAAGTTGTGGAGGAAGTTCGGCATCCTTCTCAGACTATATTGGGGAAGCTCACTATGGGGAATCAGCCCGAAAAAAGACAACAAATTTATTTTTTTAAAAATATTTTTACATTATTCCTAATTCAATATTGATCAATTTGATATGAAATAATCGATTGTTCCAAATACGGAACCCTAAGATAATTGAGGTTAAAGTTAGCCATCTCATCCCGCTGTACATGAGAGAGACCGCGCCTTCCGCCTGCTTGTTTAGTGTACCAAAACTTGTAAACTTTAGTAGGTAACTTGGAAACCGTCAAAAAACCAGCAATAAACAAACTGTAACACTGAAAACCCCTTACATTCGTCTCTTCTCTTTGTTCTTATCCAGTCAAGTTAGAACGTGGAGGGTAGTAAACCACCAAGCTCGAATTTTCTTTTTTTTTAGAAAAATGAGTTTTTCTGGAAACAACATTTTCTGATGCTTACGTGCACTTTCTGCAGTTACCATTCAACCCATTTTGATTATGTTTTTTTTTTTTAGTGTTGTTTGTACGTTGCTAGTACATCGATAGACGAGGGGGTTCTGGATCATTTTGATTTGAAGAGCTTGAGGTTAAAAAAATGTTACTTACCAAAAAGCGGGTTTTTTATTTTTCGAGAAAAAAAGATAAACCAATAAAAATACAAAAAGCCCGAAAAAAGTGCACGAAAACAGGTGAAAGGGCCCAACTTTCAGTACTTATAGCGAAGTACCTGAATGATCATTTATAATTTTTTTAAATATAATTTTGTTCATCAAGATCTAAACTGTCGACTATTGACCATTATCAACTTTCTACTAAGATTTAGGCAACACAGAGGCGTTTGGAAAAAACGCTGTTTTAAGCACTATGGTGCTTAAAATATACTTTGGTACGTATATGATTTTTGTGTGAGTATCTGTCCTTGAAAAAACTATCGATCGGAAAGAGGATATTTTGAGCACATTCTACAAGGATATTGAAACTTGGTTTTCTCCGCTCATATCAAGTCTGCCAACTCTCTAGACGATAAATAATTAAATGTGTATCTCTATAACGACGCTCCGTATCACTTCAACAACCAGTCGTTTATTCACTTATTAGATGTGGTATTACTGTGCTAATCATCAATCATTACCAAAATTTAGTGGTCGAACAATCAAATTATTCTTTCCCTCTGTTTTTGTCAACGATAGAATTCTGTTCTGAATTGGCGAAACGCAATCATTTTTCGAGTAGAAACTCTCTTCACTGAGCTCAGTAGATATTTATTTACCTAATGATTTCTTCTTAAGCTTCCCTTTTCTGTTAGAGAGATGAAAGGAACTCTTGTCGGAAGGTGGGCTAACGATGAAGGACTAATGAGACAGCGTTATTGTAGACCATAAACTCTTTGATTCTGTCGTTTTCTCTTCTTATAACGGTATTTCTGAGTGCTCATCAGATGACATACTCATTCTTTACCTGGTTAAACACAAAAAATCCAATAGATTACCTACTAACATAAAAACTCTTGTTAACAATAAATCAGCTCACAGGGAGCTCAGTTGAACAGATATGTAAACCACTATGTCGATTGCACTATTCTATTTTAGGAAAAATCAATATTAATTTTAAATTAACACTTTGAACTTATTTGTCCGTCGGGAACTTAAGGCAAGTGTTAGTTTAGTCAAGCACTTGGATCACTGTGGGCTTGGAAAGGCGGAATCTCCGTTGAAACTCAGTAACGTTCATCACCTCGATATGTAGAATCCGAACCAGGATTCTTCTCAGGACGTCGTCGTCATCGTCAGACAATTAAAAAATTAGCCGCAATATCAATGTCATTTTGAAAATTATCACAAATTAGAGATTGCTAAACGCTGGTTACCTCTCGCCTCTTTTGGTTTATCATTTTCAATAATTAACCATTGGAATAAAGCAAAAAAAATTTAACCCCCCCCCCCCTCAAAATTTGATGTTTTACAATTCAAGGTACGCAGAATCCGAAAATCGAATAAAATTTTTCCGTCCGTCCGCCGTACGCCGTACGCGGGACTTTTCTTAGCACCCTGGATCGATTTGGTTAAAATTTGGTATATGGGCTCTATTTGGGGTCTAGCTGTGCCGCGAAGCTTTTGGTTGATGTCATTCACTTCTAAGGGGTAAAAAATAAAGGTTGAAATTTTCAAGAGTGTCCTAGCTCAAAAACTTTCGAAATAAAGGTATTGTTTTTTCACCAATTCAAGATAGTGTTGAATTTTGGTTTATTATTTTCAATAATAAGCCTTTGGAATCGAGCAAGAAAAAAAAAATTTTAACCCCCCCTTAAAATTTGATGTTTTACGTTTCAAGGTACGTAGAATCCGAAAATCGAATAAAAAAATTTCCGTCCGTCCGCCGTACGCCGTACGCCGTACGCCGTCCGCCGTCCGCCGTCCGCCGTACGCGGCACTTTTCTTAGCAACACTGGACCGATTTGGTTCAAATTTGGTATATGGGCTCCATTTGGGGTCTAGTTGTGCCGCGAAGCTTTTGGTTGATGTAGGTCACTTCTAAGGGGTGAAAATTAAGGGTTGAAATTTTCAAGAGTGCCCTAGCTCGAAAACTCTCGAAATAAAGGTATCGTTTTTTCACCAATTTTAAATAGTACAGAATTTTTAAAAATTTTTGAGACCACCCGGAGCTCTGTAGGACAAACCGTTCGGTCCCTACGAGTATTTGAAGGTTTTCCTTCGATAAAACAGAATCATGAGTGTGAATCGCAAAAGAGGTCTAATCGCCGTTCAAATTTTATCTGACTAAAATGCGATCGCTGTTCATTTCTTCGAGTTGTATTCAGTTTTGCCTTCTGCGTAACCAGTAATCAAATTTCCATATCAAGCTTTCTATTTTTCGAATCGAGTGTGAAGCGTTTAGTTCTTTCTAATAAACTTGATTGTGAAGGTGTGAAGCCATTATAGTGTGGTAGGTAGTACCTACCAATAGTTGGTAGGTAAAAAAAAATTGGTAGGTAAAACAATGTTTGTAGGTAAAAAACGCTGCAAATCATTGCTCACTGATCAGATCACTGATCAGCTGAGTGAGCTCCGAAGCCATTTTCAATGCTATTGAATGGAAGTGCTCTTCCAGGCGTCTCCAGCATTCGAGGAGATCTTCTTCACTCCTCAGATCACTGATCAGCTGAGTGAGCTCCGAAGCCATTTTCAATCCTATCGAACGCAGGAGCTGAAATTTGAGAGGGAAGGTCAAGGGAGAATACAGATGGTGGTAGGTGCTATTGATGGAGAACCAGTGATCTATACAGAAGGATGATCTATACATAAAATAATAAACCTTTGAGCAATGATTTGCAGCGTTTTTAGAATTTTTTATGGACCACGCGGAGCTCTGTAGGACAAACCGTTCGGTCCCTACTAGACGTTTTCCTAGAGGTTTTCCTTCAATGAAACAGAATCACGAGTGTGAATCACCAAAGAGGTCTAATCTCCGTTCAAATTTTATCCAAATAAAAGCAAAATGCGATTGCTGTAGGGATGGGTATCGATGTTCGATATTTCAAAATATCGATACTTTCGTACCGATACTCGATATTTTAGTATCGATACTGCACTATCCGATATTTCTAAACATCGAATATCGATCCTGTTCTCGCGGAAAATTTAACATAATGGCTAAAAAATGAAGAAAGTAGAGAGGCTTTTGGGTCATTACTCTTAGGTTGCACAAATAACGTTTATATGATGGAAAAAATCACTCTGCTTGGACTCTTAAGAGTGAAAAATGAATAAATGTTGTTGAAAAAATTATTTTTCTTGAGAAAATTGGATGATATTGATAGTTTGTGACACTAAAGTATCGATACTCGACATTTTAAAATATCGATACTCATGCCCAACGTTACTTGGGATATCGATACTCGGATACGATACAGTATCGATACAAAATATCGATATTTTTATAACGATACCCATCCCTAGATTGCTGTTCGTTTCTTCGAGTTGTATCCAGTTTCAGTTATGCTTCCTTAGCAACCAGTAATGAAATTTCCATAGCCCGTGAATGGCTCGAAGACAAAATCAAATTGATAGGTTTTTCACGCCGAAACGGGAGAGAGAGCCGGACGCCGATCAGGGGGTTCGAGATTCTGTGGCGAAAAGACAGCTTGTTGAGGGTTCTAAAATGGATAATCGACAAGTAGGTCATTTATCAGTAGATGAGTTGAATAATATGATGAAAAAAGCGATGAACGAGGTGATAGATGGACGCGACTTGGCCACAAGGTCGGATTTGGCCTCACTGCAGAACGAGGTCCAGTCACTTCGGGAAAATGTGATGCCGCTTGAGGAGAAGAATTCAAAAATCCATGATGAAATGGCAACGCTTCATGATCATATAGAAACTCTTGAAATAAGGTCACGCAAATGCAATTTGATTATAGGTGGTCTGGAGGGAGGGGCTAACCCTATTGAACGAGTAAAGCTTTTTATTAAGGACGTACTGAAGCTGGAAGCTGTATCTGAGTCAGTAAAGCGCGCATACTACCTCGGAAAAGGCGATAAACGCCCTATTCTTGTTGAATTTCTTGATCGGGGGAGTGTGGAGGAGGCCTTAAGAGGCTCACCAGTTCTAAGGGATACTGGCATTTATATCCAGCCCGACCTTCCACCAAAAACAAGGAACAAAAAACAAAAACTACTGCGAATAAAAAAGGAGCTCTCTCGTATGGCCCCTGCGCTGAAGATTTCTCTGCGTACGGACACTTTGTTCATCGATGGAGAGTGTTACAGGTGGGACGCGGGATGTGGGCTCAGGATGCGGGATGGACGGAATGGTGTGGAGGAGATCAATGGACGCCATCGGGTAGATCTGTCGGCCCTGATTGAAGCATTGAGAGTGGAGTCACAGAGTATAGGAGTAGTAAACAGTGGCACCAAATGACTAGAGGAGAATAAACGAGAGATGCCTGGAGTAGGTAATGTTCTGAACTGCCCACAAATTACACAAAACCAGCCCAACAATACAAATTTTGAAACACCTAAAATAAATATAATCTCGTATAATATTAATGGCTTGAGAAGATGCATCGAGAATCACGAATTCATGATATATCTAAAAAATTTTGATGTTATCCTATTATATGAAACACATGTTGAAAGCTGGGAAATAGATTCCTATAAAAAATACTTCGGGGATTTTTTCACTTTATGGCAACCAGCTATCCGAGTGTCAAAGTTTGGCCGTGCCAGTGGAGGAAATTTGTTCGGAATCAAAAGACAAAAGAATAGATTCATGGCTAAATTCAATAAAGTCGATAACACTGATATAATCCAACTCGGAGCGTCACAGATTCTGCATATAGTACCTGTTTATATGAAGGAGACTACCTGGGAAGACCAGTTCCGTGAAATCGAGGAACTTTTGGTTTCTCATAACACTCTGAATTGGTTGCTCACCGGGGATTGGAATGCTAGAATGGGGGATTTGCAGAGTCTACCAACAGAAGCGGCTGAAAGCCTGCCAGGTGTAAACCCAAGACGTAAATCCAAGGATATTACCAAAGATAGGAGAGGCGCGAAACTGAGTAACCTCTGTGATAATCAGGGACTTGTGGTGTTAAATGGCCGGACTCCAGGGGATGAGAGGGGCGAATTCACTTTCATAGGAGGAAGGGGAAGGTCTACAATTGATTATTCACTGACATCAATTTCAGCATTGGAATGCCTCTGTACATACAGGGTGGACTCGGTATTCTTTTCCGACCACTTTCCCCAAATTATAGAGCTTAATTCGTTTGCACCGGTGGAGGCGATTTCTGCTGGACAGGGAGAAGTAGTGGCGCCGGTAGCGTTGAGGTGGAGATCGGATTTGCTCCAGGATTATCAAAAGAAACTGCATCTACATGTGGGGAACCTTTGCCACCCAACGCTGCCCGAACTATGCTCATGTATAATAAAAAGCTCAGACTCCTATGTCCGTAGAAGACGTAAATCTGAGATCCCTAAGCAACCATGGTACGATCTGAGCTGTGTCAAGCGGCGTCGTCGTGTATTTGCTCTGCTGAACCTCATGCGAGACACAGACTCGGACATCATTGTGCGCCAGTATAGGCAAAGTGTGAAGGACTACAAAGAACACTGTGCTCTCAAAAAAATCGAACAGAAAAAGTCGGTGGCATTGGAGATGTGTGGGGCAAGAGATGGCCGTGAGTTCTGGTCTCTGGTAGCCAAGCACAAAATCTTAAACTTTGTACCCAAAGTAAATATCCCGTTAGACGACTGGGTCGTCCATTTCTCAGCATTATACAACCCTCCGCAGACGAGTCCATCAGTAATGTATGCTGCTCCATTCATTGAAAACCCATTCCTGGATACTGATTTTAGTATGGGAGATCTCAAGAGAGTTTTGGGCAAAGCCAAGCTGGGAAAGGCCCCTGGTCTTGATGGGATCCCTTATGAGCATTACAAACACTCAACAGAGAGCTTCTTAACACTTCTGCTGGAAACTTTCAATAGGTTTTTTTGCGCCGATCCTCTCCCACGGGGCTTTTTGGAGTCTGTTATCTTCACAATCTTCAAGAAGGGAGATCCAAGCATGACATCAAACTACAGGGGAATCGCACTACTGGATGCAAGTATGAAACTTTATACTGGACTTTTGAATGAGAGATTGGTCCAGTGGCTCGAGCAGGAAAATGCCATCTATGAGGGGCAGGCTGGTTTCAGGCGAGGTTACGCTACCCACGACAACCTGTTTATACTAACCAATATTGTACAATTTCGTCTAGAGCAAAGTAAAAAAACGTACTGTTTTTTCGTGGACTTCCGGGCCGCGTTTGATAGCTTAGATAGGGGCGCCTTACTTTACAAGCTTTATAATATGGGCATTTCTACAAAATTCACCAATGCAATAGCTGCCCTGTATGGGGGGACCCGAACTTGTGTGAAATCTGATGGACGGCTTTCTGCGTTCTTTGAGACATCCATGGGTGTAAGGCAAGGCTGTACACTTAGCCCTACGCTATTTTCTATCTATGTGAATGATTTGGAGGGCGAATTGAGAGGAGGCATCAGGGTCGGTGACCTGCGAGTCAGAATTTTGCTCTTTGCTGACGACTTAGTTCTCTTAGCAGATTCTCCTCAGGTACTCCAGATGATGATTGTGGATTTGAGCAGATATGTCAAACTATGGAACCTCTCTATCAATTTGGACAAATCTAAGGTCCTAGTATTTCGTCCAAGAGGAGGCAAACTAGCCAAAAGTGAAAGCTGGACACTTGATGGGAATAAAATCACCACCACAGATGAATATACTTACCTTGGTATGACACTCAGGTATAACCTTTCACTCCAGACACACTTCAAACAGAAATTCAAGGTGGCGAAATTTGCAATAAATTCGGTGTGGTACAATCTATTTGCATCAGGCGACATCACGCTCCCTATAAAGTACAGAATCTTTGAGGCTGTACTGAGAGCGTCCGTTTGTTACTCTGCGCAGGTTTGGGGCTGTTCAATGTTCGACGAGCTGGAGAAAATACAAAGATACTTCCTAAAGAAACTTTTCTGCCTTCCGAAGAATACCCCAAATTATGTGTTATTCCTTGAAACAGGAGTGGAACACATCTTTCCCCATACATTGGCGGTAAACGCCAGATATATCTCGAATGTCGTGGCGGCGCCAGAGAGTAGATGGACAAGGAAGACGGCTGAGCTTTGTCTGAGGGAGCGCGTTGGTTGGGCAGCGGAATGGCGCAGGTTGGCTGACAGCCATAATGTTTTGTTTGAAACAAGTAGCGTAGCCTCTTGGAAAAAAATGACAGCCGAGATAGGAGAAAGGGTGAAAAGTAAAATTCGACTGACTATGATTGAAAACTCTAATAGTGCTCAATACCACTTGATATACAAAAAGTTGGAAAAAAATGCCACCTATACTACCTCGGATCTAAGTTTCGAAGACATGAAGGTAATCATAAGATTACGAGGAGAGCTCCTGAACCTCAATTGCCGACCGTGGGACCAGACCGCCGTGCAGCTCTGTTCGATGTGCAACCTCGGGGAGCATGAAACTACAGAGCACTTTCTGGGAAGATGCGCCATCCTGCGTGGTTTAAGGAGTACTTTTTTGGGGAAGCCACATCTGTCGACTAGTGAGGTCATCGATTTGCTGAACGGAGATCGTTACGCTGCACTGATTGGCTACTACAAAGCAGCGTGGTCCTACCGAAGACTACTAGTAACGGAGTTTAATTGTTGCAACCATTTGTGAATACTAAGCGTTCTCAGGAAATATTTTGTATATACCGCCATTGCATTGTTTATTAATTTTTAAGAAATAGTTAAAAAAAAATTCTACCAGTTGCCTGTAATGGTCCTCATTCAATACAATAAAAAATGCATGCTTATAAAAGTATAAAAATATAGAGTATAAAGTCGAATATTTAAACATACTAGGTAATTGAATTTTAGAACAATGATTGAACTTGTAAGCAATGCACTTGAGTTATGACGGATGAAGGTTGTAATAAGAATTTATTAAAATAATAACATTGACAATTTATATACATAATTTTGGTTTTCTTTGTTTTACTAACTAATCTGTTCTCATTTATATCTCGAGGCCATCTCCCGCCTAACGGTATTTTTCCAAGGCGTAATGTGTACCTGTTATACCTTTTGTTTGTTGTTTCTGAAGCTCAAATATACACTTTATCTATCTATCTATCTATCTATCTAGTGTGGTAGGTAGTACCTACCAATAGTTGGTAGGTAAAAAAAAATTGGTAGGTAAAACAATGTTTGTAGGTAAAAAACGCTGCAAATCATTGCTCACTGATCAGATCACTGATCAGCTGAGTGAGCTCCGAAGCCATTTTCAATGCTATTGAATGGAAGTGCTCTTCCAGGCGTCTCCAGCATTCGAGGAGATCTTCTTCACTCCTCAGATCACTGATCAGCTGAGTGAGCTCCGAAGCCATTTTCAATCCTATCGAACGCAGGAGCTGAAATTTGAGAGGGAAGGTCAAGGGAGAATACAGATGGTGGTAGGTGCTATTGATGGAGAACCAGTGATCTATACAGAAGGATGATCTATACATAAAATAATAAACCTTTGAGCAATGATTTGCAGCGTTTTTAGAATTTTTTATGGACCACGCGGAGCTCTGTAGGACAAACCGTTCGGTCCCTACTAGACGTTTTCCTAGAGGTTTTCCTTCAATGAAACAGAATCACGAGTGTGAATCACCAAAGAGGTCTAATCTCCGTTCAAATTTTATCCAAATAAAAGCAAAATGCGATTGCTGTAGGGATGGGTATCGATGTTCGATATTTCAAAATATCGATACTTTCGTACCGATACTCGATATTTTAGTATCGATACTGCACTATCCGATATTTCTAAACATCGAATATCGATCCTGTTCTCGCGGAAAATTTAACATAATGGCTAAAAAATGAAGAAAGTAGAGAGGCTTTTGGGTCATTACTCTTAGGTTGCACAAATAACGTTTATATGATGGAAAAAATCACTCTGCTTGGACTCTTAAGAGTGAAAAATGAATAAATGTTGTTGAAAAAATTATTTTTCTTGAGAAAATTGGATGATATTGATAGTTTGTGACACTAAAGTATCGATACTCGACATTTTAAAATATCGATACTCATGCCCAACGTTACTTGGGATATCGATACTCGGATACGATACAGTATCGATACAAAATATCGATATTTTTATAACGATACCCATCCCTAGATTGCTGTTCGTTTCTCGAGTTGTATTCAGTTTCAGTTATGCTTCCTTAGCAACCAGTAATGAAATTTCCATATGAAGGAACCCTATTTTTGAATCGAGTGTGAAGCTTTCATTTCTTGAAAATGAACTTGATTGTGAAGGTGTCAAGGTGGTACGTAGTAGATAATTATGAAGTAGGTACCTACGGTTGGTAGATAAAAGAAAACGCTGCAAATTATTTCACAAAGGTTTATTATTTTCCTGTATAAATCACTCTTCTGCAGAGATCACAGCTTTGCCATTGTCACTTTTCATTTATTTTTTACCAACCAACCATAAGTACCTACTACCTACTTACTAGGGTATTTTTGATTTTTGAATTTCAACCCTTAATTTTCATTTAGATTCCAAAATGAAGGGTTGAAATTTTCAGAAATGCCCTAGTAGGTAGGTGGTAGGTACCTATGGTTGGTAGGTAAGAAATAAATAAATAGTGACAATGGCAAAGCAGTGATCTTTGCACAAGAGTGATCTATACATGAAAATGATAAACCTTTGTGAAACAATTTGCAGCGTTTTCTTTTACCTACCAACCAACTTTTTTGGGTTAAAGTCGAATTTTTGGTGAAAGTGAGCTTATTTACTCCACTATACTATAGTGTTGGGTATTGGTTTGTCCTTTCTGGGGTTCTGATGATTTTTGGCCTATCAGGTGTTACTCCCTCGCTTGGCAAAAAATCTTTGATTATATTTGGACTACCGCGACTCAATTGTTTGTGTTCTCACCAGCAATGAATTCAACAACCTGGTGTGGAAGATAAAACTTCCTTTTTTCATGGACCCCTCCTACCGTTCCACAAGCCCCGACATATTTCTCGGCTCAAAAGCTACAGTGCGACCCCCGCCAACGGAATCGGCCTTTTATATGGCCCAATAAAACGACGTTTCAATTTCCAGTCGTCGTGTTTTTCCTCGAAAGGCTTATCGCTCCGAATGAGGCGCTTTTCCTCGGCGCGGGAAATCTAATCTCGTTTTTGAGAAAGCGGGTTCAGGGCCCCTGAGGGCGCGAGGAAAGCGTTGACAGGACCGGCTCGATTATATCCCTTCCTGCGCTCCCCGCGGGGCTTTTTCTGCTGGAGTTATTGTTCGAGAGCCCTCCATGATGACTGGGGCGGGTGTGCTTGGGAAATTAGTGTTTTTTCAGATGACTTGAAAGCACTACGCAATTTCAAGGAAGATCTATTGAAACCAACACGGTAGTCTTTATTTAAAAACTCCACGATGAAAGTCTCGTTTAACCATCTGTTTACTGCCGTGTGGGTTCCGCTTCGACTTGAAAAGTAGGACCTGGAATTTACCAAGTCGAAAAACAACTTTTTTCGTGGATCGTTCCAATAAACCCAGCAGATTATGCAAAAAGTAAAAATACATGCGATCGACAACCATTAGACAAAAAGGTTGGTAGGTAAAAAAAAAAACGCTGCAAATCATTGCTCAAAGGTTTATTATTTTATGTATAGATCATCCTTCTGTATAGATCACTGGTTCTCCATCAATAGCACCTACCACTATCTGTATTCTCCCTTGACCTTCCCTCTCAAATTTCAGCTCCTGCGTTCGATAGGATTGAAAATGGGTTCGGAGCTCACTCAGCTGATCAGTGATCTGAGGAGTGAAGAAGATCTCCTCGAATGCTGGAGACGCCTGGAAGAGCACTTCCATTCAATAGCATTGAAAATGGCTTCGGAGCTCACTTAGCTGATCAGTGATCTGATCAGTGAGCAATGATTTGCAGCGTTTTTTACCTACAAACATTGTTTTACCTACCAATTTTTTTTTACCTACCAACTATTGGTAGGTACTACCTACCACACTATAATGGCTTCACACCTTCACAATCAAGTTTATTAGAAAGAACTAAACGCTTCACACTCGATTCGAAAAATAGAAAGCTTGATATGGAAATTTGATTACTGGTTACGCAGAAGGCAAAACTGAATACAACTCGAAGAAATGAACAGCGATCGCATTTTAGTCAGATAAAATTTGAACGGCGATTAGACCTCTTTTGCGATTCACACTCATGATTCTGTTTTATCGAAGGAAAACCTTCAAATACTCGTAGGGACCGAACGGTTTGTCCTACAGAGCTCCGGGTGGTCTCAAAAATTTTTAAAAATTCTGTACTATTTAAAATTGGTGAAAAAACGATACCTTTATTTCGAGAGTTTTCGAGCTAGGGCACTCTTGAAAATTTCAACCCTTAATTTTCACCCCTTAGAAGTGACCTACATCAACCAAAAGCTTCGCGGCACAACTAGACCCCAAATGGAGCCCATATACCAAATTTGAACCAAATCGGTCCAGTGTTGCTAAGAAAAGTGCCGCGTACGGCGTACGGCGGACGGACGGAAATTTTTTTATTCGATTTTCGGATTCTACGTACCTTGAAACGTAAAACATCAAATTTTGAGGGGGGGTTAAAATTTTTTTTTTCTTGCTCGATTCCAAAGGCTTATTATTGAAAATAATAAACCAAAACTCTGGAAATTATTTCACAAAGGTTTATTATTATCCTGTATAGATCACTCTTTTGCAAAGATCACAGTTTTTCCACTGTCACTATTTATTTATCTTTTACACACCATAAGTACCTACTAGGGCATTTTTGAAAATTTCAACCCCAACCACCAACCAAATGGAAATGAAGGGCACTTCAAATCCCTGGCTATTTCGATGGGCGCTTTTCGGAAAAAAACAAGTTCAAATTTTCAGCTTTCCAACGGTCTATGAATTTTTCTTTTTAAAATTCAAATCGGGAGAGTAAATCAAGTTTGAATGTCAAAAAACGTGTGTTGTACAAGAAAATCGAGTGTCTTAAGCGGTTTATGGTCCCCCTCGATCTTGAGATGGCTTGACGATTTTGGTATCACTTTCTATGTAATTTTTTACGCTGAGTCCAATGGTGATATTTTCGAATAATTCTGACTGATAGAAAGTGGATTTTTTGAAGAAAACCTTCGTTTTTCGTACATAAAATACGCATTATTCATAGATATGGTAGTGAGTCTAAAGTAATACCTTTAAACTCAATATAAACATCAAATTTATAGCTGATTGGTTTTTTTATTGAGTAGAAAAGGATTAACCCATTAGAGCCCAGCGGGATAGTAGCGGAACGGCCAACCTGGTCTCACAATTCTCCCAATTCTTGGTGTAATTTTGATTGTATTGTTTACTTTTTGGTCTTACAAGCTACCTAGATTCCCTACCATGTTAGTAGTGCATTCAGTTTGAATGAATCAGTTGCTCAGTGTGGTTTATTAAGTCGCCAAGATGAGTGACAATCTGTTCGTTGATGGGCTGCGGCATTTATTGCCATAAGTGCTTCAACTTTCTATTTTGACGGTATTTCTTTGCATTGTTTTAGATTATGGTTGTTACCCAACGAGAACAGTTCATAACTGAGTAAATATCCCATGGTGAAAAACTGAGCTGTATCATTGTGTTCCCAAATTAGCCCTCTGGGCTTTTGGCGACACTTTTGTATACACATAGTCATCATAAGTATGCCGTGAATATTATTCCAACAGATTTGATATTGATTTTGATTTATTTTGATTTGAGAAGGCATTATTTCGTTCATTATAACCATCTTATAATTTCTTATATTGCTTTGTTTGTAGACCGGGGTGAACCTCCAAGACGCGATCAGCCCTTTGTTGGGGAATAATGAAGTATATGAACCAAACTCAGTTGAAATAAATTCAAAATACCCGCCAATTTCTGTTTTGTGGATATTTCAATCCTCAGAGATTTATTGTTCTCCCTCAAAACTCCTTTTACTGGGAGCAGATGCCGGACTGCTGCTTGACGCGTTGGCATGAGAAACAAGAAATGGTGATGGGTGGTATTTTCCTTGGAGATAGACGCATCTACCCAAAAAGGGTGGATATTGTCATAGAAGAGTTCTAAAGTTTCTCAATTACAGTTCAAACGGAATGGGGTATATTTCAGTCAATTTTTTAGGTTTTTTTTTAAAAAAAGAGCCCAGACGTTTTTGATAAGCTATGCTGTCGCCCGGAGACATCAATTGACTTCTGGAAGATGTATTTCTACGAGTACATCTCGGGTCAGCGATGCAATGATGATACCTATATACCACCACATTTTTTTTTTTACAGAGGGGAAGAAAATGAAGATATACACAGGAATTAACTGCCCTGCTTGATTATGCGCCATGTGTGCAAGATGTTCAAACAGGGAATGTGCATTGACTATTTCGATAGGTACATTCCACTCAAAATTTTTGAGATAATATGTTAGTTGCCCAGTTTTTTTCATTTATTCGACAAAATTTACGGTTTTCAACTTTTTGACGGTTGTTTGGTTTTACATACTTCAATAAACTGTTAAAAAATGATCGTTCATGACTGCTAGTGCTGAGTGCCCAGAGGGCTAATTTGGGCACACCCCTTCATACCACCTTTTCGCACGCCGAAATTTTTAATATTATTTTTCCAGTGCTTCTAGACGTAATATGAGGCATCTTACCAAGTTTCACCAGAAATTTTAGAAAAAAATAATTACGGTCACTAATGGGTTAATTTATGATTACTGCCATATCTACGAATAATGCGTGTTTTATGTACGAAAAACGGATGTTCCTTCGTAAAATCCACTTTTTAGCTGTCAGAATTATTTGGAAGTACCCCACCATAGAATTCAGCGTAAAAAATTACATAGGAAATGATACCAAACTCGTCAAGTCATCTTGAGATCGAACACCGCGTAAAATACGAGATTTTCTTGTAAAACTCACGTTTTCTTGCATTCAAACTTGATTTACTCTTCCATTTGAATTTTATTTTAAATTTGGTAAACCGTTGGAAAGTTGACGATTTGAGCATGTTTTTTCCGAAGAGCGTCAATCGAAATGGGTAGAGATTCAGAGAGAAAACGTTGGTCAAAGAAAGTCAAGTTTCGAAAAATTATTTAAATTTTAAATTAAATTAAACAATGATTTAAAACTATTATATCGCTGATTGTTGTTTTGCACTAGGTCGCTTAGGAATTTAACGCTCTTTCCATCGGTGTAGTCAGATTTAAATTTGCATTAGAAATAAGGGAGTTATGAGCAAATCAGTGTCTAAGGTCAAAATCCCAAAAAAACTTCAAAGTGGGAGAAAAGGCATTTTGATTGGGTTAAAAAAAAATCGACGGAAGACTTTTTTTGTTAAAAATACCTTCTAGAATTGAACCCTGAAGTTATGCCTATCTCAAGTGTAAACACCCTGTACAATTGTTTTAAACACATGAAACGTGGTAGGAAATTTTCAAATTACACACTCAAAGTGCTAAAAATCTCGAAATATCTTATTTCAGCCTCCATTTAGTAGAGAAAACAATTTTTAACCACCGAAGGTCTTTCACACTCCAATTATAAAGGTAATAGACTTTGAGAAAACCACATTTCTTCTTTAGTCACTTTGCAAAATTGGATTTGTTTCCACTCCCGCCCCACTGAGCGACGGACGGACGGAGAATTTTTCAATCGATTTTCGGATTCTACGTACCTTGAAACGTAAAACATCTAATTTTGAGAGGGGTTAAAATTTTTTTTTTTCTTGCTCGATTCCAATGGGTAATTATTGAAAATAATAAACCAAAATTAGCATTAATTAATTTCCTCCCAGAGATAATAATTCCCCACAAGAAAAGTGACAAAACTCGAAAAAGTCAACTTATGCAGAATGAGTTAATGAGATAATTTTCAAAGAAATCTTCAAAACTATTGTAAAGAATATCAAAATATTAGCAATATGGCTGAGTAGGGGAGACGCAAAATTTACGTCACCTTTCCGTTTCAGGGTTAACCCTGAAATGGAAAGGTGACGTAAATTTTGCGTCTCCCGTCTGTAAAATGGTGTTGACGAGGGTAGGAAGGGTAAGAGGTGCCAGGATTCTATCTCTGTCTGTCCCTAGATGTCCTCTAGGGTTCGGCTTAACCTGCGACTCCGTGCTGATCTCCGTTTGCCCTTTACAGGCAAGAAACCAAAATCCTTCACGTAAAAATTACTTCCTTTCCAATAAGGTCCGTAGGATGAAGTAAAATTTTCTCCTCGTTTCCAATCAACCTCGTTGGGATGGAGTAACTTTTACTTCATGATTCCATTACACCCCCTTGTTGTGGAGTAAAGTTTACTTCACTTTTCCATTGCAGCCCCTTTTCTAGAAGTAAATTTCCAATTAACATTTCAATTTGACCGATTAGTTATTCCGCAGTTGCTTTCATTCATGTTAGTTATATGCTAGGATTCGTTATTTTGACATTCATTTATTTTATCTATAAACTGGGATACGAACTCTTAAGAATGGGAAGTCCGAACTCTTAAGTCCTCGCAGGCAGCGAAGGGTTTGTCCCACAGAGCTCCGGGTGGTCTCATTCGTTTCTAAAAATTCAGTACTATTTCAAATCAGTGAAAAAACAATGCCTTTATTTCGAGAGTTTAACTTCCCCTATTTTCCACTCCTTAGAAAAGACTGACATCAACAAAAATTTTCGCGATTATTATTAGTTTATACCTGCGTAAATAAGAGAAAAGTATGATTTCAAGTGATTTGATATGGTATAAATACAAAAATTACCATTTTGGGACAAAATTGTTCTGTTTTCTTTATTTTTATTAAGCTCCCAATTAGCTAACCTTATAGTAAGTGGCGTTTTAGCAAATAATAGATTATAGAGAACTTTGAAGCGAAAAAAACCATGGAAAATTAAAATTTTTAGTGAGAGTAAAATTTACGTCGAGGGTTTCCATTAAGTGTACGGTGTGAAGGGTTTCCATTTCAGGGTTAAAACGATACAATCAACCTCTTGGTTTATGAAAAACTCAAATAATACTCTTCTTGCATCTCCGAACTCAGAGTAATCACAAGCTTTCTCATTGTTGTCATTTTTCGATATTCGAGTTGCCATTTTTCGAATGGCAGACGGACTTTTTTCGATTTTTGGTTTCCACGACCTTGAAACGTATGTAAACCAACAAATTTTGCGGGGGGGGGGGGGTTATTTTTTCCCTTAGTCGAATCTAAAGTTTCATCATTGAAAATAATAAACCGAAAAATCCCATGAGAGACCGAAATTGCGATCCCTCCGCTTTGAAGCTGGTTAAAAATCAATTTCCGCACATAAAAGGAACAGGGGCTTAACTTCACTGGAAGGTGAAAAGCAGCCACTTTGACGTGTGAAGAGAAACAATTTTTACAGCTCCAGGATATTGTAAGTGGCGCGTCGCTAATTGGCTGGGAGGTTCAGTGCGAAGCTGAAGGCATAACCGTGAGTGGCCGTTGGGGGGGGGGGGGGGGTACACTGAACTGACACTCAAGTGATGAACAGCAGTGGCGAAGGCAGAGCACTTGACCCTCCACTCCGAGTGGGCCGTCGCAACTTGAGTGGGCACGTAGACACTCGACTATAGACGGTGTGTATTTCCAGTGTTGATCTCCTTTATCGACGTATCACGGGAGGGATTCAACTTGCCCAGATGTGCACTTTTGTTTGACATACATTTACTCAAGGTGGGATGTGAATACGATGGCCCGTCTGCCCTGGGAGAACGACTTTGGATTGAACGGACGACACAAAGTAATTGTAGAATTAGAATGGAAAACAGGTTTAAAAAATATTTTCACATTTAACGAATTTTCTAAGACAACGGAGCTATTTCAATGAAATCGAAATTTTAGTATGGAAAGAAATTTGGTGTCGAAAACCGCTTGCATACGAGTCTGCAACATATTGGGACATTTTATATTGCTTACAGTTCTATTAACTCTGGGGTACATCTCAGTTTCTTCCATAATTACAGCGGTTTTGACAGTATATGAGTTATGCATGAATTACTACGAGCACGAATAACGAAGGTTTCGTAAGAACGACTTGATTGTAGATGGAAATCATTAGAAATGTTCATAATACAATTTTGTGACGCTTTTTCGTGACTTTTTTCGTTTATTATTTGTCAAATTAAAGACATAAAATGTCAAAAAAATGTCTTCTCGAAATCCAGTTCCAGGGTTGTTGGAAAACATTAGAAATCGTTTTACAGTGTCCCAAAACAGATTTCATTGAACAAACGTCTACAAAATGGGTGAGGCACATAGTGTCGTATTATGCGTTATAACTAGCCCATTGCTAAGTACGCGTTCTCCTTAGTTTCCCATGTGTTCCATTGTCAACTACCAAAATGTCTTTCATTATCTTCTCAACTTTGTAACAACGTTTTATTCGATTAAAGCCTTATGTTCAAGAGGTATTATTTATGACAATTTAATCGAATAAAATGGATAAACTCTATCGGCCGGACAAATTCGACACGGACCCTGACTGTTCTACGGCCCAACGCGAGTGGACGCATTGGTTACGCACCTTCGAAAACTTCGTTGAGAAGGCCGATATAGAAGAAGATGCCGATCGTTTGAAGGTATTGTCTAATTTCCTATCTTCGAATGTATTCGAATACATAAATGATTGTACAACGTACGAGGCAGCATTGGCCATTCTTGCCTCTCTTTACATCAAACCCAAAAACATCATATATGCACGTCATTTGCTCTCCACCAGAAAACAACTTCCCTCAGAAACTATAACTCAATACATCACGGCCCTAAAATCGCTAGCTAAGGAATGTGATTTCAAAGCCATTTCTGCAGAACAAAACAAAAACGATCATATCAGGGACGCTTTCATAGCTGGCCTGTTGTCTCCTCACATTCGTCAGAGGCTTTTGGAAAATAGAACTTTACAACTTGCCGAGGCTGAAGAACAAGCTCGTTCTATCGAAATAGCTACAAAAAACGCTGAGTCATACGCCCAAAACAAATCAAATCCTGATACTTCGGACAACCAGTGCAATGCTACCAAATCTGAGCAAAAAAAATCGTGCTATTTTTGTGGTAGCCCCACTTTGCATCGCCGTACATCTTGTCCAGCACGGGATGTAACGTGCTCGATCTGTAATAAGGTGGGTCACTTCCCGAAAGTCTGTTTATCGAAAAAGCGTAAACCCAATACTTCAGCAGCTCTGTGTGACACTTCAGAAGCATTTGTGGCAAGTATAGTTGGTGCCTCTGCCCCATCAGCGCTCTCTAAAGCAACTGTCACGGCCAAAATTAATGGTACAAATGCCCAATGCCTAGTAGATACTGGTAGCTCCGGGAGTTTCATCAATGACTCTTTTGTACGTCACAACAAGCTTGTTGTCTTCCCAGAAAGTGGTACCGTTTCTATGGCCTCCACATCACTGTCTTCAGTTTTGAAAGGCTACGTCATAGCCGATCTCCAATTACTAGAACATTCTTACATGTCCACGAAGCTATCAGTCCTTTCAAATCTATGTGCTGACTTAATTATTGGCCATGATATTCTCAAGTCACATTCGCGGCTGGATGTTAATTTTGGCGGCAGTAACCCGCCTCTCTCTATTGCAAGCTCAGCATTCCCTCATGCGAATATTGAACCTATTCGAATTTTCTCCAATCTTGCTCCTAACATAAAGCCAATTGCGACCAAATCACGCAGGCATAACCCTGACGACGCAAAATTCATAGAGGATGAGGTCAATAATCTATTACAATCTGGCATAATCGAGCTCAGCTGTTCTCCATGGAGGGCACAGGTCTTGGTAACCCGCAACGCAACCCATAAGAAACGGATGGTCATTGACTATTCCAATACCATTAACAAATTCACTCTTTTGGATGCATACCCCATACCCAATGTTGAACAAGTGGTGGCTGAAGCTGCCCAATACAGCCATTTCAGTACAATCGACCTTAGGAGTGCCTATCACCAGGTCCCAATCTGTGTCGATGAACGACCTTTCACTGCATTTGAGGCAGGAGGCCGGTTGTACCAGTTCACTAGGCTCCCCTTCGGAGTAACAAATGGGGTGCCTGCATTTCAGAAGTTCATGGACAGGTTAATTGACAACGAGAAGCTCAAGGGAGTCCGATGCTATATTGACGACATCACAATTGGTGGTCGAACTAAGGAAGAGCACGATGGTAATCTCAAACAGTTCATGAATGTGGCCAAGAAGTACAACCTACAGCTGAATGAACAGAAATGTAAGTTTTCTACCACCTCTATAAAACTTCTAGGATACCTCATAAGTAATGGGACCATCATGCCAGACCCTGATCGCCTGCAGCCCCTGCTGGATCTTCCACCACCACGTGACAAAGCATCCCTTCAAAGAATAGTAGGTATGTTCGCTTACAACTCAAAGTGGGTACCCAGATTCTCTGACAGAATCCGAGCCCTCATTGACACTAAATCATTTCCTTTGACAGCTGAAGCACTTCATGCCTTTGAAACCCTCAAGAAGGATATTGCAAAGGCCCTTCTTGTGGCTATTGACCCTACTGCACTCCTAGTTGTTGAGACAGATGCATCAGACATCGCAATAGCTGCAGCCTTGACTCAAAATGGAAGGCCAGTAGCTTTCTTCTCAAGAACCTTGAGTGGGAGTGAGAAAGGCTATCCGGCTATTGAAAAGGAAGCCACCGCCATCGTCGAGTGCTTGAGAAAGTGGAGGCACTTCTTGACTAATCGGCATTTTAAATTGATCACGGATCAGGAAGCTCTTTCTTTTATTTTCGACCTAAAGCACTCAAGCAAAATAAAAAATGACAAAATTCAGCGATGGAGGCTCGAATTATCCTGCTTCAACTACGACATTTCCTACCGACCTGGAAAACTAAATAAGGTGGCAGATACTCTATCCAGAGTTTGTGGAGCTACAAGTAACAACAACCTTCTGGATATCCACCGATCCCTTTGTCACCCCGGGGTCACCAGGATGTACCATTGGATCAAGTCCAAGAATCTGCCATTCTCCCTTGATGATGTCAAACGAATGACTGCGGCTTGTCCGGTCTGTGCAGAACTGAAGCCCCGCTTCTATAAGCCAGTCAACAATCATCTGATAAAAGCTACGCGCCCTTTCGAACGGTTGAACGTGGATTTTAAAGGGCCAGTCCCCTCAAGCACTCGTAACCAATACATATTGACAATTGTGGATGAGTATTCCAGATTCCCCTTTGCATACCCTTGCAGTGATATGACTTCGGCAACTGTGAAGAAACACTTATATAACTTGTTCACAATCTTTGGAACTCCAGCCTATATACATTCAGACCGGGGGACTTCGTTTCTTTCAAAAGAGCTGACCGACTACCTACATACTCAAGGGATTGCCACCAGTTCAAGTACCCCTTATAATCCTGAAGGTAATGGATTAGTTGAGCGGTACAATGGTATTTTGTGGAATACTATGTCCTTAGCCATGAAGAACAAAGGATTAGACACGGCGCACTGGGAACAGGTCCTGCCAGAATCTCTGCACGCTATCCGTTCACTCTTGTGCACCTCGATCAATTGCACTCCTCACGATCGAATGTTTACACATGCCCGCCGTTCGACTAATGGAATAGCCATTCCTTCGTGGCTCACAAACCCAGGAAAGATTCTGCTGAAAATTCAGGCACGCACTTCGAAGTACAGCCCACTGGTGGAAGAGGTGGACCTCATTGAGGCAAATCCTGAATATGCTCTCATTCGCCGCTCAGATGGAAGAGAAACTACTGTCTCCTTGAAGCATCTGGCTCCAACAGGGGATGACGCCATATTTGGACATGACGAGACGGAGATTACTCAATCAACACCCAACATTCTCATTTCTACCGACAGTAACCATACGGCCAGAAGCTTCCCACCTCCAGTCCAGCCACCAGCAACACTTCAATCACATGGGTCAAAGTCTTCAACTTCTCCTTCGCCTTCAACTACTGGAAGCTATGACTCTTCAACAGTATTGCCAGCATCTACGCCGAGCACACCGGAGGTCAGAAGATCCCATAGAACTAGACAGCCTCCGAGCTATCTTCAAGATTATGTCCCAAAATAAAGGGGGGGAGAATGTCGTATTATGCGTTATAACTAGCCCATTGCTAAGTACGCGTTCTCCTTAGTTTCCCATGTGTTCCATTGTCAACTACCAAAATGTCTTTCATTATCTTCTCAACTTTGTAACAACGTTTTATTCGATTAAAGCCTTATGTTCAAGAGGTATTATTTATGACACATAGCTTCGTTAAAATTTTTAACCCGATTGTATACTGCCGTTCTAAGCCAGAATGCCGTATCTTGACTTCACCAAACTTTCGGGAAAACGACCTAATAGGTTTCGTGGCGAAATAACTTTTACACCAGATTATTTTTCCTCCTTTTACCACAAGTAAAGGTTATTCTTAAGGAAAATTAGTAGCCGAATCGAGTTTTAGAGTCAAAATTAAACAATGTGTTGGTTCTCTTGGCGATTTTGGCACTATGGTTGGTCAACCTAGAAACTTCTCATTACCAACGGTAGCGCTGGAGATTGTGAATCCAACGATACCAATAACGCTACGAATTATTTCACAAAGGTTTATTATTTTCCTGTATAGATCACTCGTCTGCAAAGATCACAGCTTTGCTACTGTCACTATTTATTTATTTTTTGTTTTTACCTACCAACCATTGGTAGGTACTACCTAATACACCATACTGCCTTATCTCCAGTACTCTGTGATAACTGCTCTCTCGCTTTTTCCTGTTTATATTGAAGTACCACCGATACCACCGATAATTGTACAATAAATTGCCTTTTAACCGTAGGTACTTATAGTGCTGTTTGTGACCTCATTTACCCGAGGTATTCATCAAGAAGTGTATTTTTTTTCATTTTGGTTTATTATTTTCAATAATAAGCCTTTGGAATCGAGCAAGAAAAAACAATTTTAACCCCCTCAAAATTTGATGTTTTACGTTCCAAGGTAGGTACGTAGAATACGAAAATCGAATAAAAAAATTTCCGTCCGTCCGCCGTACGCCGTCCGCCGTACGCGGCACTTTTCTTAGCAACACTGGACCGATTTGGTTCAAATTTGGTATATGGGCTCCATTCGGGGTCTAGTTGTGCCGCGAAGCTTTTGGTTGATGTAGGTCACTTCTAAGGGGTGAAAATTAAGGGTTGAAATTTTCAAGAGTGCCCTAGCTCGAAAACTCTCGAAATAAGGGTATCGTTTTTTCACCAATTTTAAATAGTATTGAATTTTTAAAAATTTTTGAGACCACCCGGAGCTCTGTAGGACGAACCGTTCGGACCCTACGAGTACTTGAAGGTTTTCCTTCGATAAAACAGAATCATGAGTGTGAATCGCAAAAGAGGTCTAATCTCCATTCAAATTTTATCGGACTAAAATGCGATCACTGTCCATTTCTTCGATTTGTATACAGTTTTGCCTTCTGCGTAACCATTAATCAAATTTCCATATGAAGCTTTCTATTTTTCGAATCGAGTGTGAAGCGTTCAGTTCTTTCTAATAAACTTGATTGTGAAGGTGTGAAGCCAGTATGGTGTGGTAGGTAGTACCTACCAATAGTTGGTAGGTAAAAAAAAGTTGGTAGGTAAAAAAAATGTTGGTGGGTAAAAAACGCTGCAAATCATTGCTCAAAGGCTTCTTCACTCTTCAGATCACTGATCAGCTGAGTGAGCTCCGAAGCCCTTTTCAATCCTATTGAATGGAAGTGCTCTTCCAGGCGTCTCCAGCATTCGAGGAAATCTTCTTCACTCCTCAGATCACTGATCAGCTGAGTGAGCTCCGAAGTCATTTTCAATCCTATTGAATGGAAGTGCTCTTCCAGGCGTCTTCAGCATTCGAGGAGATCTTCTTCACTCTTCAGATCACTGATCAGCTGAGTGAGCTCCGAAGCCATTTTCAATCCTATTGAATGGAAGTGCTCTTCCAGGCGTCTCCAGCATTCGAGGAAATCTTCTTCACTCCTCAGATCACTGATCAGCTGAGTGAGCTCCGAAGCCATTTTCAATCCTATTGAATGGAAGTGCTCTTCCAGGCGTCTCCAGCATTCGAGGAAATCTTCTTCACTCCTCAGATCACTGATCAGCTGAGTGAGCTCCGAAGCCATTTTCAATCCTATTGAATGGAAGTGCTCTTCCAGGCGTCTTCAGCATTCGAGGAGATCTTCTTCACTCTTCAGATCACTGATCAGCTGAGTGAGCTCCGAAGCCATTTTCAATCCTATTGAATGGAAGTGCTCTTCCAGGCGTCTCCAGCATTCGAGGAAATCTTCTTCACTCCTCAGATCACTGATCAGCTGAGTGAGCTCCGAAGCCATTTTCAATCCTATTGAATGGAAGTGCTCTTCCAGGCGTCTCCAGCATTCGAGGAAATCTTCTTCACTCCTCAGATCACTGATCAGCTGAGTGAGCTCCGAAGCCATTTTCAATCCTATTGAATGGAAGTGCTCTTCCAGGCGTCTTCAGCATTCGAGGAGATCTTCTTCACTCTTCAGATCACTGATCAGCTGAGTGAGCTCCGAGGTCATTTTCAATCCTATTGAACGCAGGAAGCTGAAATTTGAGAGGGGAGGTCAAGGGAGAATACAGATGGTGGTAGGTGCTATTGATGGAGAACCAATGATCTATGCAGAAGGGTGATCTATACAGAAAATAATAAACCTTTGAGCAATGATTGCAGCGTTTTTGTTCAAAAAAGCTTTTCTTCTTCTTCTAGTTATTGTTGATCGACTAGGTGGTTTCATTGTTTTTGTAAACATTGAACACTGCCCTAAATTGATGAAGAAAAGCCATAAAACATGAATGAATTACGCAATTAATTATCCTCATTAAGCAACCGGTTGGTCCCACAGAGCTCTGGGTGGTGTCAAACAAATTTTTAGAATCGACGCCATTTTAATTTATGCAAAAACAATACCTGTATGGGTAACGAAAGTTTTCTTATTCTATTTTCCGGTTTCATGTATCTTGAAACGTAAACCATAAAATTTTGAGGAGGGTTGAAACATTTTGTTTTCCTTGCTTGATTGTAGGTTTGTTATTCAAAATAATAAACCAAACCGACGTGTGCTCTACTCAGTGTCGTGGTTTGTGTTGGGTGTATCCATCATTTGATTCAAATCCAAGAGAGTGTGAAACATTGTGCAAAACAAGCTAGAATGAATTCGTTAATCACATTTACCCTCCTGGGGATATGAGTTTCGCAGTTACATCTCTCATTGTTGGATCCTTTAAAAGCAGAAAGTTGAAACGTTTGATTGCGCCTTTGTGCTGAAGGGCAGTTGTTGTTTTAGGTCGCCCCCTCGCTCCGTCTATTGTCTCACTGCCGGCTCCATGCCAGAGGTTACTTTAAGAGGAATAACATTAATTCTCCCGTCCGACCATCTCTTGTTTGCATCATTCAAAAGGGGTTTTCTCGACTAATAAATTGAGAAGCGTTCATCTTTTCGAGGAGAAAACTTGAGGGAAAAGGAGTTGGATAATTAGAATTTCATTACGACTCTCTTTCGAAATGATCTGTGTCAAGTGTCACTTCCTACAGACGTTGGCTTGTCAAAGTAGAAGTACTTGATAATTTTTATGAAGACTGAAGTTTTCGTATAACTACCACGCCAAAAGCCACAGTATAAATGCGGTTCAATTTATTATCACATTTTTGTAAATTTTGGTTTATTATTTTCAATAATAAGCCTTTGGAATCGAGCAAGAAAAAAAAAATTTTAACCCCCCCCTCAAAATTTGATGTTTTACGTTTCAAGGTACGTAGAATCCGAAAATCGAATAAAAAAATTTCCGTCCGTCCGCCGTACGCCGTACGCCGTACGCCGTCCGCCGTACGCGGCACTTTTCTTAGCAACACTGGACCGATTTGGTTCAAATTTGGTATATGGGCTCCATTTGGGGTCTAGTTGTGCCGCGAAGCTTTTGGTTGATGTAGGTCACTTCTAAGGGGTGAAAATTAAGGGTTGAAATTTTCAAGAGTGCCCTAGCTCGAAAACTCTCGAAATAAAGGTATCGTTTTTTCACCAATTTTAAATAGTACAGAATTTTTAAAAATTTTTGAGACCACCCGGAGCTCTGTAGGACAAACCGTTCGGTCCCTACGAGTACTTGAAGGTTTTCCTTCGATAAAACAGAATCATGAGTGTGAATCGCAAAAGAGGTCTAATCTCCATTCAAATTTTATCGGACTAAAATGCGATCACTGTCCATTTCTTCGATTTGTATACAGTTTTGCCTTCTGCGTAACCATTAATCAAATTTCCATATGAAGCTTTCTATTTTTCGAATCGAGTGTGAAGCGTTCAGTTCTTTCTAATAAACTTGATTGTGAAGGTGTGAAGCCAGTATGGTGTGGTAGGTAGTACCTACCAATAGTTGGTAGGTAAAAAAAAGTTGGTAGGTAAAAAAAATGTTGGTGGGTAAAAAACGCTGCAAATCATTGCTCAAAGGCTTCTTCACTCTTCAGATCACTGATCAGCTGAGTGAGCTCCGAAGCCCTTTTCAATCCTATTGAATGGAAGTGCTCTTCCAGGCGTCTCCAGCATTCGAGGAAATCTTCTTCACTCCTCAGATCACTGATCAGCTGAGTGAGCTCCGAAGTCATTTTCAATCCTATTGAATGGAAGTGCTCTTCCAGGCGTCTTCAGCATTCGAGGAGATCTTCTTCACTCTTCAGATCACTGATCAGCTGAGTGAGCTCCGAAGCCATTTTCAATCCTATTGAATGGAAGTGCTCTTCCAGGCGTCTCCAGCATTCGAGGAAATCTTCTTCACTCCTCAGATCACTGATCAGCTGAGTGAGCTCCGAAGCCATTTTCAATCCTATTGAATGGAAGTGCTCTTCCAGGCGTCTCCAGCATTCGAGGAAATCTTCTTCACTCCTCAGATCACTGATCAGCTGAGTGAGCTCCGAAGCCATTTTCAATCCTATTGAATGGAAGTGCTCTTCCAGGCGTCTTCAGCATTCGAGGAGATCTTCTTCACTCTTCAGATCACTGATCAGCTGAGTGAGCTCCGAAGCCATTTTCAATCCTATTGAATGGAAGTGCTCTTCCAGGCGTCTCCAGCATTCGAGGAAATCTTCTTCACTCCTCAGATCACTGATCAGCTGAGTGAGCTCCGAAGCCATTTTCAATCCTATTGAATGGAAGTGCTCTTCCAGGCGTCTCCAGCATTCGAGGAAATCTTCTTCACTCCTCAGATCACTGATCAGCTGAGTGAGCTCCGAAGCCATTTTCAATCCTATTGAATGGAAGTGCTCTTCCAGGCGTCTTCAGCATTCGAGGAGATCTTCTTCACTCTTCAGATCACTGATCAGCTGAGTGAGCTCCGAGGTCATTTTCAATCCTATTGAACGCAGGAAGCTGAAATTTGAGAGGGAAGGTCAAGGGAGAATACAGATGGTGGTAGGTGCTATTGATGGAGAACCAATGATCTATGCAGAAGGGTGATCTATACAGAAAATAATAAACCTTTGAGCAATGATTGCAGCGTTTTTGTTCAAAAAAGCTTTTCTTCTTCTTCTAGTTATTGTTGATCGACTAGGTGGTTTCATTGTTTTTGTAAACATTGAACACTGCCCTAAATTGATGAAGAAAAGCCATAAAACATGAATGAATTACGCAATTAATTATCCTCATTAAGCAACCGGTTGGTCCCACAGAGCTCTGGGTGGTGTCAAACAAATTTTTAGAATCGACGCCATTTTAATTTATGCAAAAACAATACCTGTATGGGTAACGAAAGTTTTCTTATTCTATTTTCCGGTTTCATGTATCTTGAAACGTAAACCATAAAATTTTGAGGAGGGTTGAAACATTTTGTTTTCCTTGCTTGATTGTAGGTTTGTTATTCAAAATAATAAACCAAACCGACGTGTGCTCTACTCAGTGTCGTGGTTTGTGTTGGGTGTATCCATCATTTGATTCAAATCCAAGAGAGTGTGAAACATTGTGCAAAACAAGCTAGAATGAATTCGTTAATCACATTTACCCTCCTGGGGATATGAGTTTCGCAGTTACATCTCTCATTGTTGGATCCTTTAAAAGCAGAAAGTTGAAACGTTTGATTGCGCCTTTGTGCTGAAGGGCAGTTGTTGTTTTAGGTCGCCCCCTCGCTCCGTCTATTGTCTCACTGCCGGCTCCATGCCAGAGGTTACTTTAAGAGGAATAACATTAATTCTCCCGTCCGACCATCTCTTGTTTGCATCATTCAAAAGGGGTTTTCTCGACTAATAAATTGAGAAGCGTTCATCTTTTCGAGGAGAAAACTTGAGGGAAAAGGAGTTGGATAATTAGAATTTCATTACGACTCTCTTTCGAAATGATCTGTGTCAAGTGTCACTTCCTACAGACGTTGGCTTGTCAAAGTAGAAGTACTTGATAATTTTTATGAAGACTGAAGTTTTCGTATAACTACCACGCCAAAAGCCACAGTATAAATGCGGTTCAATTTATTATCACATTTTTGTAAATTTTGGTTTATTATTTTCAATAATAAGCCTTTGGAATCGAGCAAGAAAAAAAAATTTTAACCCCCCCTCAAAATTTGATGTTTTACGTTTCAAGGTACGTAGAATCCGAAAATCGAATAAAAAAATTTCCGTCCGTCCGCCGTACGCCGTACGCCGTACGCCGTCCGCCGTACGCGGCACTTTTCTTAGCAACACTGGACCGATTTGGTTCAAATTTGGTATATGGGCTCCATTTGGGGTCTAGTTGTGCCGCGAAGCTTTTGGTTGATGTAGGTCACTTCTAAGGGGTGAAAATTAAGGGTTGAAATTTTCAAGAGTGCCCTAGCTCGAAAACTCTCGAAATAAAGGTATCGTTTTTTCACCAATTTTAAATAGTACAGAATTTTTAAAAATTTTTGAGACCACCCGGAGCTCTGTAGGACAAACCGTTCGGTCCCTACGAGTATTTGAAGGTTTTCCTTCGATAAAACAGAATCATGAGTGTGAATCGCAAAAGAGGTCTAATCGCCGTTCAAATTTTATCTGACTAAAATGCGATCGCTGTTCATTTCTTCGAGTTGTATTCAGTTTTGCCTTCTGCGTAACCAGTAATCAAATTTCCATATCAAGCTTTCTATTTTTCGAATCGAGTGTGAAGCGTTTAGTTCTTTCTAATAAACTTGATTGTGAAGGTGTGAAGCCATTATAGTGTGGTAGGTAGTACCTACCAATAGTTGGTAGGTAAAAAAAAATTGGTAGGTAAAACAATGTTTGTAGGTAAAAAACGCTGCAAATCATTGCTCACTGATCAGATCACTGATCAGCTGAGTGAGCTCCGAAGCCATTTTCAATGCTATTGAATGGAAGTGCTCTTCCAGGCGTCTCCAGCATTCGAGGAGATCTTCTTCACTCCTCAGATCACTGATCAGCTGAGTGAGCTCCGAAGCCATTTTCAATCCTATCGAACGCAGGAGCTGAAATTTGAGAGGGAAGGTCAAGGGAGAATACAGATGGTGGTAGGTGCTATTGATGGAGAACCAGTGATCTATACAGAAGGATGATCTATACATAAAATAATAAACCTTTGAGCAATGATTTGCAGCGTTTTTGGAACATTTTGATGACAACCTGGAGTCGTGATTTTGTGTAATAATTTACGATCGAGCCCAAATTATTACACAAATTGACAAGGGGTGTGTCGAGCCACCAGGATGGCGCTTGTGCTACTCGACGACCCTCAGAGGTGACGCAAACTTTTACACAATGCCGACTTGGGATGACAAATTATTATACAATTACCGCTTGTCTCTCATTGCCCCTGCTAACGTAAAATTTCGTGTAATAGTTGAATTACTCTCAGCCTCGAGAGGAAGGACAGGTAAAAAAAAACAGCCAAGGGTCGCGGGTTTGAATGGGAAAGTTGCGTCTAGTTTGTTTTGCGCAGGCGATTCCGCATAATTTTCCCCTTCAAGAACTATTTAGCGTTCCAGAGTTTTTCTCCGCTAAAAGGAAAGTGCTTCCGCCTAGTGCTCAAACTGTCAACTTTATTCTAAAACTCGACTACCTCCATCGCTAGATTAAACAAAACGTATAAGTGGTGGAACAGAAAGAAAATTACGAGCACTAAGAGCTTCAGGTTCGTAAAGCAAGGAGTTCGCTCCATTTGATTCAAGGAATTCATGTTTCAGGTAATTGAGAGGAACAAAACCCGATTATTCTTCTAACTTCACAAGACGTTGAGTGTTCTGTGTGTAGTCACAGTGAAAGGCAATTGAGGGTGAGGAGGGAATATCAGGGTAATTCTTACTTACGTCATAATTTCATTTTCCTCTGCCTGCTAGTTAGTTAGGAATGACCATCAATTTGGTGCTGTTGACGTATTGGTCTTTCGTCTTTCTTAAAAAAAACATGTTAGAAGTTGGGTGGGCAGTTAACCTTCAAATGTACAGATCAAGAGAATGAATCCCTGGCTCAGATGGCTCGATTAGGAAGAAGTTTCTACTAGAAATAATTCGGTATTTACGAGAGAGAAGGGAAAGTGTTGAAAATTATTATTAAAAATAATTCCCGATGGAAAATTCCCATTGATTGGAGTTCAGGGAAATTGTTAACGATGTATATGACATATACATACTCAACATTCATGATGACTCAACATTGTTTTTTTTGGGACGATATTTTCGGCTTCCAGCAGAAATAGAGTGGCATGAACCTAAATAATAAGTTGGCTTGTTTTCGCCTTCAATTCTCGAAAAAAGTCGAGGACCAAGGTTTGAAAACACCAAAAATCGTTGCTTCACACGAGAGACAAGACCACTTCGAAGGCTTGTTTTCACCTTCCATTCTCAGATAAAGTCGAGTAACAAGGTTGAAAACACCAAAAATCGTGGATTCTCTCGAGAGACAAGACCACTTTAGAGGCCTGCTTTCACCTTCAATTCAAGAAAAAAGTCGATGCTCGAGGTGGAAAACACCGAAACTCATTGGTTCACACGAGAGACAGGAACACTTCAAAGGCTTGTTTTCGATTTCAAAGTGGTCCCGTCTCTCGTGCGAACCAACGACTTTCGGTGTTTTGAACCTTGTTCCTCTACATTTTCCGAGAATTGAAGGTGAAAACGAGCCTTCAAAGTGGTCTTGTCTCTCGTGTGGAGCAATGAGTTTCAGTGTTTCCAACCTTGTCCCTCGACTTTTTTCTAGAATTGAAGGTAAAAACAGGTCTCTAAAGTGGTTTTGTCTCTCGAGAGAATCCACGATTTTCGGTGTTTTCAACCTTGTTACTCGACTTTATCTGAGAAACAAGCCTTCGATGTGGTCTTGTCTCTCGCGAGAACCAAAGATTTTCGTTGTTTTCAACCTTGTTCCTCGACTTTTTTCTAGAATTGAAGGTGAAAACAGGCCTCTAAAGTGGTCTTGTCTCTTGTGCGAACAAACGATTTTCGGTGTTTTGAACCTTGTTCCTCTACATTTTCCGAGATTTGAAGGTGAAAACGAGCCTTCAAAGTGGTCTTGTCTCTCGTGTGAACCAATGAGTTTCAGTGTTTTCAACCTTGTTCCTCGACTTTTTTCTAGAATTGAAGGTGAAAACGGGCCTCTAAAGTGGTCTTGTCTCTCGAGAGAATCCACGATTTTCGGTGTTTTCAACCTTGTTACTCGACTTTATCTGAGAAACAAGCCTTCGATGTGGTCTTGTCTCTCGCGAGAACCTAAGATTTTCGGTGTTTTCAACCTTGTTTCTCGACTTTTTTCGAGAATTGAAGTTGAAAACAAGCCCTTAAAGTGGTTTTGTCTCTCGTTTGAACCAACGATTTTCGGTGTTTTGAACCTTGTTCCTCTACATTTTCCGAGAATTGAAGGTGAAAACACGCCTCTAAAGTGGTTGGGTTTGTAATTTTCAATACTCTCTAGCTCAAAAACTCTCGATCTAAAGGTAGTGATACATTTTTCACCGATTTAAAATAGAATTGAGTGAGACCACCCTCTGAAGCCTCCTTTTGCTCCTGATGGGAATTCAATGGTCGGTGTTACAATTGATCGGAATTACGAGTGTGAATCACAAAACATTGTTCACTGACGAATGAAGTTAGCTGGCTAAAATGGTTTTGTTTCTTCGTATAAAGTTTCATGCACCCAGTTGTGCTTCTTTAGCAACCAAGAATCACATCCCGTAGGTAATGAAGGCACTTTCTCGACTTTATGCAGGCGCGTTCCACGCAGCTATGAGAATTCTATGCAGAATAGATCTATTCAGAAACAATAAACCATTGTGTAATATTTTGTAGCCTTTCATATTAGCTATTCACAATATGAAGCTTTTTTATATCTTCAATAGTAAGGAACCGGAAATTCGAATTTAGGATGTTGATAATAATACCTTGAATTGCAGTGTCTCGAGAGAGTGAGCATTCGCTGGCACGAATACTGGAGATCTGGAACCATCTTTGTGACGTACCAACTTCGTGCTCTGAAAACCCGCAGTACTCTCCTCTTTACTTCGTTCTTAGTGGAGAAATCCGTTCGTCAAAGCCCTTTCGACTGAACTACATGGAGAAAAACAAAGATATAGATGTTAAGCATTCCCTATTGATGAAAGGAATTCTCTCCATTCTGAAGTGCGACTCTCCGAGATATCAAAGGAATTCCTTTCAGCAAACCTCTATTAAGATCAAAATGGGGTCGTGTTATGGCAGGTCGTGATCGATGACTGTGAGGAACTCGGGATTTGGCGACTCCAAACAATAAAGGACCTCCTTACCTGAGCCCTTTTCCAAACTGGATCTCTCGTATTTCAGTATTTGATTTTCCCGCGCGTCAATCGAAGTATTCCACCGCTCTTCCACTGATCAAACTTCTGGAATCACAAAGAGTTGAACATACCATTTCTATGAACTAGACTGAGTTGTTATGGGTGAATAGCTTCCTCTCCACAATACTCCAGTACTCTTCTAATTTATTACGATCTCAAGTCGCGAATTGCAGAACATAAAAGAATGAATATTTTATTTAGTAATATCAATATGAATTCCTGACTCCTGGATACAGGATTCCTCTTCTCCTTACGAAATAGAAATGAAAGCAGGTTTTAACGTGTCAATGGAAATATAAAGCTTGTACCCAATAAGTGACAGTATCACTCGAACTTCTTCTCGCTCCTCTTAATAAACTTGAAAGGCCCCTAATAATAAAGGCCTCCTGTTATTAAATTAACGTAAATTCGTGGCGTTTGTGTCCTGGTTGGAGGTATCACTTGTCTTTCCGTGCTGGCATTGAGTAGCTTGACATAAGACGATGGCTCCACCATCCCAAGTTCCTCAACAAATCCCCTGGGAGCCTTATATTTATGTTCACCAAAAACCAACTCAGCTGATGATGCTCCCTTATCTTCGTGGACTTTGCCTCTAAAGACAAGTAGGATTTTGTTGATCAAACACCTGATCCTTAAGCCCATCTTGGACCAAAGTTTGGCCAAGAACAGACTTTCGAACTGTGGGCTCTGATCCGTAATAACGGTTTACGGTACTCCATACCGTGGGACCCAACCATAATGAACTAATCGCGGAATACACTCTGCTCGAATATCAGCCATCGGAAAAGCTTCTGGTCAATGAATAAAACGATCGATGAAAGTCACGCAAAATGGCTTTCCTCGCACTCGGCAGTAATGAGAAATTTCACCGAATTCTGTTTGCATTTTTTCTGAATAGGTGTGGGATAGATGAAAATCGGGTTGATTTCGGAAAATAAGTCTCCTGTTGTTTTTGGGAGACAATCAAAATTTATGATTTCAAAAAATAACCGGAAAAACGGACCTCTTCAACGTGAAGCGGAAATGCTTGCTGATTGGCTGTTCGGATCGCCGTCTCCTCCCATTGTTGCCCGATGGTACTACGAAATCGTGTTATCTAAGAGGAAAGTTATCAAACAAAAACAGGGGAAACCTAATTTTCCCCATCTGGCTTTTTCTATTTTTTTTTTTTTTTAATTCAGTTTTTCCTTCAATCTAAGATTCTATGGAATTTTCAGACTTTTTTGAGAGCACCCGGAGCTCTGTAAGACAAACCGTTCGCTCACTACGAGAAAAAAAAATTGGTTTGTAGGCTCCATTTTGGGTCTAGTTGTGCCCCGAAGATTTTGGTTGATGTAGGTCACTTCTAAGGGTTGAAAAATAAGGTTTGAAATTTGAAACTCCCTAACTCAAAATATTTTGATTTAAAGGTATTTTGTTCCATTAATTTAAGATAGTATAGAATTTTTTGAGACCACGCGGAGCCCTGTAAGATAAACCGTTCGCTCCATATGAGAATTTAAGGTTTTGGATGTACGATAAATCAGAAACACGAGTGTGAATCGCAAAAGAGGCCTAATCTCCGTTCAAATTTTAGCTGACCGAAATGCGATCGATGTTTTTCTTCATGCTGGATGGTTGGTGGCTTTGCAGACGAGTGATCTATAGAAAAATAATAAACCATTGTGTAAAAATTTGCAGCGTTTTTATTAGAAATATGAGATCGATACACTAGTTGCGTCTATTTACTCTAGTTACGGAAATCACTGCTGGTAACGAGTCACTTTACACCGAACAGCGCCGCAGTTGCAGGATGCGCTTCTCTGTCACCCTATTACAAAGTCACCTAATACTGGAACCTATTACCGGGCTGTCACTGTCACCTATTACCCAAAAGTAACCGTTTCACACATTACTACTGGAGACAAGTCTGCCTAATATCACACAGACTGTGTACACAGTTCATGGAGTTGATTGGGATTCTGATGAACGTACCTTTATGTAGCAGCCTTTTCAACTTCCTATTAGATCTGACATCTAATCTGCATAAACCAACCATTTCCCTATTGGGGGCGAGAATACTAATTCTACAGTGTCTGAAAATAACCCAGAACCAGCCCTAATTGGACAGTGACTGTACAGCGGATCAAGAAGATAGGAAGAGCACTTCGGGAACCACAGTATTTTCTTCTAGGGTAATAACATAACGTTGTACATTTTCGACAACTTGCTATCAATTTGAATTCAGAAATTGATTATGGTTCCTGTGATATAATATAAACAACCTAAGCGACAAGAAAAAAAAAAAAAAAAAAAAAACAGATTAAAAACCTATGAAATCTCAAAGCGATCAAAGCACAAGTACTGATATATAGGCACGCCGATGTAAAGAATTTCAGGAGGAGAAAGGGACAGGGAGTTATTTATCAGTAACCGTTCAGGAAAAGATACGCTTGGAATTGGTGGTTTCAGTTTTCCGACTATCCGAAAACGAATCAAACTGAATTGAAAACTCTCTCTCATCTCCCTAGTCATTTTCAATCCGAAACATATTGTTAAGTAATGCACGAATTTCAGGGGACGTCCCATTGGATAAGCATTAGGTCAATGTAAACTAGTTGATGGGCGATAAAACTGTTTCACTCGATGTAATTCAATTTGTATTTCAGGAAAGAAATAGCGGTATCCCCCTCCCTCCTCACCATTATCCACCATAAAACTTCTAGCGGCATGGGAGCCTCGAATTTGAAGAGCATTTTAAAATCCATGATCTACGATACCCAACATGTGATTTCGAGTTCACCCCCACCTCCCGCCCACCGCACCATTACGGAAATACGTCATAATGTTGAACTTTCGTCTATTAGTTTTGGTAAACAGTCCGTCGAAGTATACATCCGTATTCAAGGTGACACAAAAAAAAAAATAAATAAAAAAACACGAAACAGGTATGCGGTTTATGGTGTCCTGGCACCATGGTGGCACCACTATTAGTTCCATGGTGGTACAGAGAATAATTCATGAAAATCCGGAGGTATAATGTGCATTTTAGGAAATTTCTTAGTCGAACAAATGAAGAAACACGCAAATCGGTTGGAAATTGAAGCCTAGGCAGAGTACATAAGATTTTGCCCAAAAACGCACGTTTATTGAGCAATAACCCCCGTTTTCCCCGAAAATTTTCGCCGAAAATTCGAAATTCCGGCGACGTAGTGCACAACTAGATAGTTTTCCGCGCCGATCAAAAAAGAACCACGAAAATCGGTTGAGAACTAAGGCCTGGGCAGACGACACAAGATTTTGTGACACACATACACAGACATACACCTAAGGTTTCTTTCGCGGATTCGGATTCAGAATGGTCTAAAACGGATTACTGTGTGGTTATTATTTTTCTGTTGAGTGTTGTCCTCCTTCACCCCAGATCGATCGCATAAGGACGCCCAAGTCTTACTGTGGGACGTCCTAAAAAGCTATTTCTGTACATTTTCAAATGGCGGTGCAAAACTACTTACTACCTATTACTTTTCCCCCAAATTCCTGTTTGATTTTCTCGGATTCGAGCCTCTTCCCGCAACCGTGACGTCACATCAGTTCGAATACAGTGAGCTCGAACCATCCAGAATTTAGATTTCCATTCTTTTGCCTTAGTACTGCGGGGAAGAAAGGGCCAAATTGTCATCAAGAATGGTCTGCAAGAGAGTTAATCACGAAAATGTCATAAAACCGATTTATTGAGAGTAAATTCTCTAGGAATTAATATTCAAACAGCTGAAGCTGCTTAATTGTCCACGAATTACAAAAACGAAGAATGAATAAACCAGAATAAAAGAGGAAGAAAAGGGATAGGAATTTTAAACGCTTTCTCCACTCAAAGAAAACTCCAACAGAGTTTTTAGTGTTGTGATGATAGAAAAACTACTAACCATAACCATGTGTACTTACCATCACTCGCTCCATTATGAAATACAATTTATGTGAGCGAATAAGGTGTGAAGGCAACCGTAAGTACAATAAGGTGATAAGGCAGGGTTTGATAAGGGTTTGAGGTGGACAAGTGACGTCACACCCCTCCCCCAAAGCATACCTTCTCTGTGCGCACCTTGACCCAAGCCGAGCCGAGCTTCCTGGAAACGTTGGCCGACACTTCCATCTCCCCAACGGCTTGCGAAGAATGGGGAGTCAGTTTCGGTTCTTCTTAGGTCGGGAGTGGTAGAATTTGTGTCTCTTATTGTTTCCCGGTGCAAAAGAAAAATTATTATGTTCGATTACATCTCTTAAAGCCGCCTAATATATTTCGCATTGCGAAAGTTTTTTTGCCTAATCGGTTCGCGTGTGAAGTGAATGAAGTGAGTGGTGAAAGTGCCGACTGCATGAGACCTCCATAGCACCATCTTCATCGCAAATACCAGCTTGATTAAAGGTATGTAGTAGGTACATCGACAATATTAGGTAGGCACAACCCTATTCAATTTTCTCCCTCGATGCCAAAGGTACGGGAACGTCTATTTAACTGTGATGTGATATACTTGGGATTTATTAATAATTAATTGATTCCGATGGAAAGCTTTTCTGAATAATTTCCTACAAGCCTGATCAACTTGAGGTTTTTTCCCAGACGGTATTTTCATATCAATGACTCAATACGATAAGTAGGTACTTATGTCAGCCTTGTCTATATCTGCTTTCGCAAAGTCGCGGTCATTGGTTCCTGCTCAATTCTGTACGAATGGGTTGGTATCTTTATCTTGACGTATTTGTAATCAAACTGAAGCTCAAAACCTAGTTTCCTAGGGAATCACATACTATCTTATCCTCTCCTATTGTAAAGCCGTTGGGCACCAGGAGGTCAAACCGATAGCTCAACTGCCACATCGACCTTTCCCGAAATTATCATTCCACCCCTCCACATCATGTAACCCCTTGATGTCTATAATAGTATGTTGTAGCATAGAATTAAGAGAGTCTTGAGTTTCGACTTGTAAAGTGTAATTCGTGTTTCTCCTTGAAACTTATGAGTCCTTTCTTTCTACCACCTGCACGGGCTTCCAGTGAACACGAATCCATTTTAATTTTCTACGGACTTAAGAGTTCTAATTCTTTAGAGTATCACAGTGCAGCAGTTAAAACCTTTTGCGTTTCAAAGCCTCGTGAACGATTCTGGTATCGTATTTGTCTCTGTGAATAGTCCAACACGACAGAATCGCGGGGGGTTACGGGGTTTTCAGGGATTTTCCGTCTTAGCCACCTCATGGTGTTCTATGAATGTCTTTCCCATTGGACCAAAACTAGTGTCTGCGATTTGGCGTTATTTTCCCTGAATATCTGTTTCTCACGACATAAGGGTAACAGGTCCAGTGGTCAGACAAGGGACCAGCAACAGACAATCATAAGTTTGGACCGAAATAAAAAGCCTTTTGCGGATAAAACTGATCTTACTGTACGGTCTGATCTTACTAGTACGGTGTAGCCTAGTAGTGTCTTCAGTGAAAACTTCATTAACAATTTGTTCCTATTTCCAAAGATATGGCAGCACCACGAAATCAGGTAGTGTTCGATACTGTAGGTTTGTAGGTGTAGGTATTGTAGATGTTGATATTGTAGGTTTCGATACTGCTTGTGGTTAACCCCTTCAGTCCCTTTGTACATTATACTGTACACAACTTTTGAACTGAGCTTGACGCGGCTAGGGTCCCCCCTCAGACATTATTGGCAGTCTTTTACCACTACAAGTTCTACAGAAAACGTAAGTGTGACTTTTAGATGGAAAATAAGCGAGAAAGCTGATATTTTTGGTTTGTCTACATCGACACTCGGGCCATCGTGGATTCCACCGGTAGGTACCACAACTTCGTGTGCGCTAATGTAGAAACCTTGTGGCAATGATAACTCCTACAATTTACATCTAAATTCGATGAATTTTTCAAAGATTGTTTGGGTTGACGTGTAGATGGTCCTTTACGAAAATCATCGCCCCCGGATCTATAGTATCTTCTGCATCGTAATAAGCATAACTCACAATTTCCACCACCACTAAGTTTACAATCAAATTCTTAAATCAAGATTCATTTGAGTTGCCTCAGTTCTAATTTTATTTACTTGTCTTCTAAAAACCAATGTTCAATTTTATTTATATTTCTTCAGAAAACTTGAATAAAAAATAGTGATTTTTACAAGATTTTGTTTGTACTAAAATGTGATTATTGATATTTGTTGATATTTTGAAAAGTTCTTGTTTGTGTTTATGGTTTCGTTCAAGCGCCAAAAATGTTGAATCTGACTAATATTTCAAGTATAAATTTTGTTGATAACTGAAATTTTTGTAGATTTTTATATTAGTCCAGGTTGAGGTAAAAGTAACGGTTGAGTCCTATTGTGCAGTATACTGTACATTCCGTATCTTCTGAACCATTGACCCTTGGATGATGAAATTTCGACCCATTTCCATTTAGACCGATAGGTGAACGTGTAGAAAATTTGAATCTTGAAAAAAAATTGAATTTGAAATTTGTGTACCTTGTTGAACGTGTACAAAATTTGAGATTTTTCGGGTCAGTAGAAAAGATTTGGTACTGAAGGAGTTAAGTAGGTGTGTGTTTTCAATCATCATTCTCCATTGAAGAATTTCGAAATGAGTTCGTGCTGAAGGAGTTTTCCTTCCGAATCTGCAAAGGTTGAGAGAGCATTGTTTACACTTTTCATGGTTTAAAAAAAGAATAGTGGCTAATCGCAGAATATAAATCTTGCACCTACCTTTAGGGTAACATTTTTTTAGGTACATGCCCCCACAAGCCCTGAACATTTCATAGAATTCGGATGGAAAAAGTAGGAGTTAGGGATGTAACGAGGGTTGTACGTTTCTGCACGATCAGAGGGTACTATCGATCCAGGGGCGATAATTTCGTAGTTCTCCGAAATCTCCAAACATTTCATCAAAATCGGTCAATAACTTCGATAGTTTTGCCCGTTAGAAGGATCTGCGGACAACAAATGCGGACACACAAATGACAGCCAGACAGTTACGAAACCAACATTTTTAGTTAATTAAAGCTTCCGGCTACCTAGAATATTCAGTCGTGTTTTTCATGCAAGACCCATAGAGGTAGGAGGTTCACCTAGACCCATAGAGATAGAAGAAGACCCTTCTCTACCTCTACTGCAAGACCTTGAACAATCTTGGTTTCGTGTCTGTCTGTCGTACATCGCGCTAAACTATATGAAGAAATACTCTATGTCCGATTTTGAAGAATTTTACAGGGATTGTTTGTGGTGTAAAAGGTACCTCTACGGAATTATGTGCCTTCATATATCGAATTTTGTCGTATTCATAGAATCCGGGAACTTTAGGGTTTTGTTTGGAAAAATTGAGCGCAACTTGAGGAAATTTTCACACTTCAAATTGCATTCACCATCGATCATAATCACAATCATAATCGACAATGGAAAATAATTATCAGTACCAATTGATGCTTTTGGGGATGCGCACACTTGATTTTACGTTTAGCTCACTTCCACATAGCCTCCTCACGTTCTCACCAATGAGCCGATGAGAGCTGCCATTAGGGCAATAATGGGAATTGCAATCTTGAGCCACTCATACATTCTCCACACGAGAGGAAACTTACTTGAGAAGAGGAGAAATCTGGAGGCAGATGCGACTCAACCGCTCGTCTCTCTTTGATTACAAGATGTCCTGGAAATGGGAGCTGCTTACCTTCTCCAATGTGTTAAATAATATTGAATTAATTGAAACTTGAGGTTGAATTCAAACCCACACGAAACGAGAGTTTCCCGTTTCAACGTTATAACCTTCCCGCCTGAATGTCAAGGAAGATTCTCCTGAATGTCAAAGGGATTCTTGATTTTCTTGGCAAATTATAGTTACTATCCATCACGAGCTTTCGTTATTACATTCCTAGTCAAGTGATCTAAGTCTAGGTAGATCGAAAAATCATTTTCTACATTCAGAACTGCAATCTCGTGCAACCGATACTTTCCTACAGAATATGTCGGCTTTAAAGTTATTGCACTGATTTGAAACCTAATAGGAGCCAAAATTTTTTCATAAATGAAACATGAACTCCACTTTAGGTTGGTGATTTCCTACATTTTGTCGATTTACAGTACACTTGATAATTTACCATAATCCTCATGTTGATTTGATTGCAATGAGATTCAACAGCGGAATTATTTTATGGTCTGATATCGAGTTTTTGAAAAAACAAGTTTGTTATGTTTTGGCACGTCGGGGATGAAATTCATTTCGGACCATCCAGGGACATTCTGAAAACTAAAATTCACTCATCCTGGAAAATCAATGAAAATTGTGCAATATTGCTTCCGAGTCTACCGAGGTAGCTGAAGCATTGTTTTCACTTTTCAAAAAAAAAAAAAAGTGTCTCCAAAATCAAAATTCCCACTCGCGTTTTTATACCTTCCTGATCAATTTTGGCTTCTTGTCAATCAGTGTGTCTGTCATGAAATCCTTAACTATGCGTGGTTAGTGTGAAGTTCACAATCCCAAAATTTTTGGTAGCCTCTGCGCATGCGCAAACGTAAAACCTTGTTACAGCCATAACTTCTACATTTTCCATCCGAATTCGAAAAAAAAATTGAAAGAATTTGAAAAAAAAAAAAGTGTCTCCAAAATCAAAATTTCTACTCGCGTTTTTATACCTTCCTGATCAATTTTGGCTTCTTGTCAATCAGTGTGTCTGTCATGAAATCCTTAAATATGCGTGGTTAGTGTGAAGTTCTCAATCCCAAAATTTTTGGTAGCCTCTGCGCATGCGCAAACGTAAAACCTTGTTACAGCCATAACTTCTACATTTTCCATCCGAATTCGATGAAAATTTCAGGGTTGTTCGGATTGGAGAGTAGACGTTCCCCTATGAATTGATGTGTAGTTATGCTCGAAAACTGGGGAATGCAAATGCGCTGCTGAAATCTCTTAAAGTGCGTCAACTTCATATTTATGAATTTTGGCAGCACTGATGTCACCAAGTGATCTCAGTCCAGAGACATCAATAATGAAGGCTCCTCTTGGTGTTACCACCCAGAGATCAGAACAATAACCTTGTTGTTCTACATTGAAGTACGGCTCAAGCAATACTGGCCATCCTTTACGATGTGCATAACCGTCTAATAGGGACAGAGTTATGGCGGGCATACCAAGGTCGTACCATAGATGAGCAAATCCGGAGCACATGTGAGGCTGGATCAATTTGTAGTTTGATGGAGGAATTGTGCTCTAGCAATTTGACCTTGTTAAATTTGTAATTAAATTTGAATTTTCTTAGTTAGCAAAATATTTATACTTGTTGCCTATAGATAATAGAAAAAACAATGTAATCTACATTGGCCGAACATAAATGCCAAGAAATCGATGTTCTTCGGTACTCATGATGATGACGAGAAGAGGCATGATAATAGAAATTCCACATTAACAAAACAAATTCTGTTCTCTATTCTGATGAACAGTCGTAATCCGATATTTCAACACCACTAAGTTGTCGTTTTTTTTACTTTTGACTGTTGCCAAGTCTCCTACAGATCATGTAATGATGGAATCGATAAAAAAAAAAACACCAATTTATGGCGAGCTCCGAACTGCCTTTCAGATTGGATTGAAGTCGAGCTAAAATAAAATAGAGATTTCTTCGTTATCTGAGCACAATGAAGAGCTATCTTTAGCTCAACGAGTTTCCCATCTTTCAGCGAATTTACAAAAAATTATGTTCCAATAATGAGAGGATGTGGCCTATTATTTTCATATAGGAACGTCCCGTAAAATGCTCCCACTAATTAATAAATCGTGGTCGAATCCGAATGTTCATTATTGAAAACAATAAATCGAAATATGTTTAAATATGAATGAACAAGAAATGAAAATTTGTTGATGGGAATTTTTAAAAAATGTCTGCCAAGTGGGTGTTTCACATAGCTTCCTCGTATCCATAACCCTATTGAATAAATGATCTGATGCATAATAATTAATCTCAAAACATCAATCTCTAAGTACCTTGCATAGGGGACTCTATGCGTCAACTCACACAATTTCTGAATGTTGTTGGAAATTGTAGAAGTTATTGCTGTTACAAGGATTTCACGTTTGCACATGTGCACAAAATATTTTCAATTTGCGGGTCATGATTTTCATAGGGGACTATCTCCACCCCAACTCCTGAAAATTTAATCAAAATCAGATGGGAAATGTAGAAGTTATGGCTGTAATAACGAAATACACGTTTGCACATGCGCAGTGGCTACTATCAGTCTGGGGGTGATGATTATCATGGGGCACCATCTACCCGCCAATCCGCATGATCTTCAAAAATTTCATCGATATCGGGTGAGAAATGTTGAACTTATGGCTGTGGAAAGGATTTCACGTTTGCGCATGCTCGGCGGCTACTATCAGTCCGCAGGTGATGGTTTTCTTAGGGGACCGTCCTTATGAAACCCGCACAATCCCCAAAAATATCATAAAAATCGGATGAGAAATTTAGAAGTTATAGCTGTAGCAAGGATTTCGTGACAGACACACAAACAGACGGACATTGTTTTCCATCCTGGAAAAGTGAAATCAAAGCCTTCCTGGTCAAGTTATCTTTGGGTCAAAAAGTCCAAATGGAAGAGGTGAGAAACAGAGAAAATCAAGCCCACCCGTAGCTCCTCAACACCCTTTTTCTACCTGCTACCTGGAATTCACTGCTATTTCACCTTCTCTAAAGACCTTAGGAGCTCAACATTTTTTCCTTCTTTACCACCATTGCTCGGTAAAATTGAAGCTGACGGGGATGTAACTAAATGCCAATTTCTGATGTGCAAATTATGATTGACATAACCTCCTCTCTCAGCAAAGGCTGAGGTTTTTGGAACTTATAATTCCAAACCCCGACACCGTAGCTGGTAAATGTGTTCACAATTGAGGACTTTCCAGCTTCCTATCTCAGGGCTCTCCTGGCCTAAGAAAAATCACTGTCAATTATTACACAATGGTTTATTACTTTTCTGCATAGATCACTAGCCTGCAAAGAACACGGCTTTCCATTATCAGTACCTACTAACTATACTTTCGCTCAAGGATCGCTATCAGGTTTATTTTGACATGAAGTACCTACCTACCAGCGAAAAATCGTTAGCGGAGAGTTGTGATGTCCTCTTATTCATTAACGAGCAAAAACTGAGAGGAATGAAACTGTTTGAAGAAACTTCATTCAAAGAATTTGTTCTGTTGATATTTGAAAGGAGATTAGACTGTATTTTTGCGATTCGCGTTCGTGTTTTTGTAAGTTTTTATTATTGTTAGTTTTTGTTATATTATTGTTTTATTATTGTTGTTTATTATTGTTAGGTATTTTGTAAGTTATTATTTATTGTAAGTTTAACCCTCACTTCATAGGGGGCGAACGGTTGGACCTGAGCTCTGGTTGTTCTCATTCGGTTCTAAAAATTCAATTTCATTTTAAATTTATGAAACAACAATAACTTTAAATCGAGATTTTTCAAGCTGCATGGCGTTTTGAAAATTACAACCCCTTTTTTTATAAAATAATTTGATTCCACCCAAATTAGACCCCAAATGGATCCAATATATAAAATTTCATCAAAACGGAGGGACGGATTTGTTGAAATTCGATTTCCCGATTCTACGTACCTTGAAAAGTAAAATATCAAATTTTACGCGAAAGGGGGCTGTATGATTTGTTTTTTCCTCGATTTCAAAGGTTCGTTATTCAAATTAATAAACAAATATCACCCTTCGGGGTCACCTGACTAACAATGCCATTGTTTTCAAATATTCGTTACCTCGATCAAGTTGACTCCCCATTTCAGTTTCTGCCCGGTAAACAAATTACTTGAAATGTGAAATGTGAATTTTCGAGAAGAATTCAATCGAAATAATGTTTTTTTACCAAAAAACTTGTAACTTACATATAGCAAAATGGAGTAATGTGAAACCTAATTTTTACTATCTTGTTGATAGGTAGTTTTCAAAATTTGCAAACAGCAGTAAAATTCTTGGAAACCATAGCTAGTCGTCATCATTTTTGCTGCTAAACGCTGCAAATTATTTCACGAAGGTTTATTTTTTTTGTATAGATCAATCGTCCGCAAAGATCACAGCTTTGCCATTGTCGCTATTTTTATTTATTTTTATTAACATTTTTTTTAATTATTTTTTTTAACCCCCCTGAAAGACGCAGGGGGCACGCCGTAAATATAAATAAATAAATAAATAAAATATAATGGGGAGGACGCCGAGGACTCACCCGACGCCGGCCCCTATGGATGAGGGAAGATCCATTGGAACCTACTTCCTAACTACTACATACCTTCTCACCTTCACAATCAAGTTTATTAGGAAGAAATAAACGCTTCACACTCGATTCGAAGAAATAGGGAGTTGGGGTTCCTTCATAATATGAAGGATTTCCATATTATGGAAATTTGGTTACTGGTTGCTAAGGACGCAAAGCTGAATACAACTCGAAGAAACGACTAGCTATCGCATTCGCATTATATTTAACTAAAATTTCAACGGAGATTAGACCTTATTGGTGATTCACACACGCGATTCTGATTTATCGTAAGTCCGACCCTTAAGTTCTCGTAGGGAGCGAACGGTTGGTTCCACAGAGCTCCCGGTGGTCTCTAACAATTTTAAAAAACTCAATACTATTTTAAGTTGAAGAAAAAAAAACAATACGGACGGACGGATTTCTGTAAATTCGATTTTCGTATTCAACATTCTTCTATACGTTCTTGAACCATCAAATTTTGACGGGGGGTTGAAAAGTTTGTTCTTGCTCGGTTGAACATGCTTTATTATTGAAAATAATAAACCAAAAACGTCATAGTTTATGGGCAACCCAACATTCACTCTCCCGAAATCCCCAATTGTGTTTAAAAAAAAAACCATTCTAGAATGCCTTTTTCACTGAAAATAGGGTGAACATAGAAATAGGGATAAAAAGACGTTTTCGACTTATACTCATATTGCGTCTGAACTTGCTCGATTGAATCATGATGGATTCTGAGAACGTAAATCTTTTCGAGGGCGACTATGAGAAAATCGTTGATTTAAAGCCAACTGTGACATAGACACAGCCTCTCAGAGTCAAGTGAGGTTGGCTCTCCCCTACATAGTAACCTCGTCTGGAAAACTACCTAGTTTATCAAAATTCAAGGTTCGACCATTACCAATTGTGTACAATTTTTTTAAAAATAAACCAAGCTGTTCATGTAAAGATAGTGCAAGCTCACTGTGATCAAATTTGCCCCACAAGCGATATATTTCAGAACTCCTTGGTCCATTTCTGCCTGTTGTCTCCCGTGCTGGGTTGGTATTCACCGCAGTTCTGTCTGTTGTGATGTCGGTCGTTTACTTCGATTGTTATGCTATTTGCATAACGATTCGGAAATCACACGTCCAACTGAGGTCCGTTTGCGGACTGCTGATTGCAGATGGAGTTTTCAGATTGATGCAGATGACTCACGCTCTCCTCGAGGCATGATTAGTGCTACTCTAAGCGAACCAATGGACGACCCCAGTACGCTCCAGCGGTTTCTTCGGCACAATGAGGTCCGGTCATTGTGTTGACCTATTAAACCCATTGCCATTCGGGAAATGAATTATTGAACTAGGATCAAACGTTGGACGTTCGTACGGGTATTCGGAAAATCCATCAGTTGCCATTCTAACTTCTGTAATTCCGTACTTGAAAGACAGGTACGATTGACGGGATTGACAGACACGTATTTGGGGAACAATTCAAATCCATTACGCCACTGCGGGTACTTCCCAATGAACTAACACTGTTTCGGATGGACAATGGCTCCCTCGTCAATAGAGAATGTCCGATGTATGAATATTGAACCGCCATTTTGGATTATATTCTCCCATAGTTCACGGAATATTTATATTCCACCTGTTATCTCGGTATTACTCAAATAGTAGAGGGAAGTTTGAGGCCCTACAGGAATATTTATTGATGAGCAGTGGTCAAATCATTTTCTTAAATGATTTGATATTATACCTTATCAAATCAATAGATGGCACAAAGGCGCCATGTTTTTATAGTTCTATTTTATTCTCCTCCTACTTTGCCTTCAGTAACGACGGATTATAATATTAATATGGTCGTTATATTTTAAAGTTTTTTTACAGTTCTTATTTCATTCTCCTCCTTCTTTGCCTTCAGAAACTACGGATTATAATATTAATATGGGCGTTATATTTTTAATGTTTTTTTACAGTTCTTATTTCATTCTCCTCCTGCTTTTCCTTCAGTAATTTCGGATTATATTATCAATATGGGAGTTGTATTATTAATGTTTTTTTCCAACTCTCAAAACGAGTTGGAGGTTTCTGAAACTCTTTCCGTCCGATTGAAAACTGTTCAAGGATCATAAAAACGTTGCCACTACCCTGTGATAGCTCGATTTTTATTAAATTTGAAGGGCTATTTGGGGCTAAGATGAAACACAGATTTTGTGATGGTTCGATCTGTAGGAGCTGCGTAAAATGAAAAGAGTGAAACATAATCGTTTTGATGTTTCTTAGAAAATAATCCCCAAGATCGTGAAAATCAAATTTCGTAGGTATTGGAGAATTTACCAGTGGTACCTACTTTTAGATTGTAAGCATGTTTACAATTGATGGTGCCGTATAACAGGAACCATTATTATCGAATCAAGTCAATCCCTTTCGGAAAATGTTTGCCAAGTTGGGAGGGCAGTATAGTTTTCCCACGTGGAATATCTTGGACTCCTGAATCGACAAGTACCTCGAACAAAGGAACTTACTTCGATGCTTAATTTGCCCATTCCACGGAAGGAACCTCGACGACGTTGTCTTGTTCTGTGTTCATTACGAACTGAAACTAATTTGTACCGAGAATTTCGGTGACGTCTCTTCGTTCCCAGTCTGATAATGGGATGGCTCTGAATTGTTTGCAAACTGTATTATCTAGTTAACCGTCACTCACCTCAGATATCAAGACATCTACCTACATGTCACTCTCCAGTTCCTTAGCCTTGATAAATCACTACCAGAACGTGGCATTTTTAAATGTTTTTTTGAGAGTTATTTACTTTTATTTAAGGGGGTTCATGAGTCAAAATCGAAAATTTTTCGACTCTTTCGTTTTTATTTTTATAAAAGTCTGCAGGTTTTCCCAGACATTTTTGTATATAAAAATATTAAATTTGAACAGTGGAAAGCAGAGATATGAATTTTCAAAGATTGAGGAGCCAATCGCTGTTTCCGGGGAATAGCTGTTTCCCGCTCCAGGTTCATAGTTTCTATATTTCTGTAACTAGGTACCTACAGTTCTTTCGTTGTACATAAGTTCTGATTGATATACTATGTCCTACTCCATGGTTCCAGCACAGGTTGCCGTGCCACCAAATAGTACAAAAATAGCATAGCAATAGATTAATGAAGAAATCAATTGAATCAATAGTGTATAACTATTATTCTTATCAGTACTACGTGATATGAAATATCCTTACCTAACCTGTGCAAACGCTGACTGATAAGAATCATAGAGAAGGAATAACCAGACCTCATTTTCAATTCCTTCAATATGAAATAATTACGAACTATCGATCAAATACCTCAAAAAACGGTAACCTTTCACAAATCGCGGTTTTTCTCCAAATCGGAAAACCCTTGTTTTTCGTCACTTAGGTAACTGTTTCTTGACAGCCAATAGAGCTGGCAACTTCAATTTGTTTTATATTGTCGAGAGGGGTTTATTACAGTCATTGAACAAGTTTGGACGGAAAACTCCCAACAGAAACATGGCTAGAATTAAAAAATCATAAGCATGAAAAATATGAAAAAAAAACTGTTTTGCTACATTGTCTCTAGGTAAAATAATATTTACACAACAGGGTTGAAACTCGCTCAGTGGTTATGTGAAGAGTAGATAAAGAATTTAAAAAAAAAAAGTATGAAGATATATAGAGCATATATCCAGAGAAACAGGTGAAAAAGTGTTAAATTAGAACTGACTCATGAACTCCCTTAAGGGGGACTCAGTCGGTCGCCGTTCGTTCCGGGTTAGTATTTCCCTAAATTACCGGCGCAAAAACTTTGAAAGTACCTCGAGCACAAGACTTATAATGGGCTTTTCCTTCTCCTTCTATTTGTTAAGAGGTTGGTCCAGCTGTACCAGATAAGCCTCTCCTCTGCCTTGAATATTGGATAAGTACCTAAATTTGACAGTTTCAAGGATTTTTGAAATGCATTGGTGCATCAGCTTAGGGAATTGACTAAAATATTCCCGCTGGAATCACCAAAATCGAACTATGATTGCCGGCAAAAAACGCTGCAAATTATTACAAAATGGTTTATTATTTTTCTATATAGATCACTCGTCTACAAAATCACCAACCATCCAATATGAAGGGAAAAAAAATAAAAAAATAAAAAATAAAAAATCAAAAAAAATCAAAAAAAAAAAAATTTAAAAAAATCAAAATCACCAACCATCGATCGCATTTCGATCAGCTCTAATTTGAACGGAGATTAGGCCTCTTTTGCGATTCACACTCGTGCTTCGATTTATATATATATATATATATTTCAATATAAACCTTTAAATTTTCTCAGGGAGCGAACGGTTTGTCCTACAGAGCTCCGCGTGATCTCAAAAAATTCTAAAAATTCTATAGAATCTCAAATTGAAGGAAAAACAATACCTTTATATCAACATTTTTTGAGTTAGGGCGTTTTCAAAATTTCAAAATTGATTTTGGAACCCTTAGAAGTGACCTACATCAACCAAAAGCTTCGGGGCACAACTAGACCCCAAATGGAGCCTACATACCAAATTTCATCAAAATTGGTCAATGCTAAGTGGCAAAAGTGCCGCGTACGGCGGACGGCGGACGGACGGCCAAATTTTTATTCGATTTTTGGATTCTACGTACCTTGAAACGTAAACCATCAAATTTTGAGGGGGTGTTAAAATTTTTTTTTTCTTGGTCGATTCCAAAGGTTCATTACTGAAAATAATAAACCAAAATGGGAAAAACCGTTCATTCAGTTAGGGTTTTCCCATTTTTCGCCGACAATATTATTGTTCGATTTTAATGATTCTGGTGGCAATATTTTAGTTTTTTCAATTACCTAGGCTAATGCACCAATGAATTTCTAAAATTTCAAAATCAGGGTTATCGTTTAAAGTTTGAACGCCGGTAATTTAGGGAACTACTAACCCAGAACGAGGAACGAACGGCGACCGACTAAGACCCCCAGCAACGGAAAAGGATCGTTCCACTAACTAGAAGCAACATACAATTTATTAAATATTTAAAAAAAAGAAGAAAAAAGTTTTTAACATTTGAAACTTAAACTTTCGGCATTATTTTGATTAATTTACCGCCTATAGAGATGATTTAAACCTGTACAAATAGTTTTAAAAAAAAGATTTTTTATTTCACTGAAGTAATTGACCGCACATTGTTGAGAATAATATTCACATATTATGTGAAACGAATCTTACACAGTAATCAGTCTTTTGTATTATGAGACTTTTATTATTTTATTTTTCAAGCACTATGCTTTAATGTTGTCAACACTACATAGCTGTCATGTTTCTGGTTCTTAAGCAAAAATGTTGAACACAACATGAGTATGTTGTAGAATTTGTTCATCAGTCTCGCATAAGGAAATTTTGTTTTATTTTTGGCCGGGTTATGATGGCAAGAACATGTTCCATGTTAAAAGTTTGATGTTTTGTAACTTTCAGTCAGGACACAACTACAAATAACACCCTTTCCAGTGTTCAGGTATTTACGCTTCTCAAATTAAAAACCTCTGCCAAGTGGGTGTGGCACATAGCTTCCTTGTATCCATAACCCGATTGAATGGGTGATCCGATGCATAGTAGGATAATCTCAAATAATGTCATGGAATTTGGGTGTTAGATGGAGAAGTTATGGCTGATGCAAGGTTTTTACGTTTGTAACATGTGGAGCGACTACTATAGATAGATATGTTTATTTCGCCATTTTGTACACTTTTACAATTATATAAATGCATGAAGGGATGCAATTTGCTCAGATTTCCTACCCGACATTAGGCTTGGCCCGTGTTGTAGGGTAGGATCTTTGCAAAATCGCTCCATATCGGTAAATAAATTGATGTCTACAATACAATTAAAGTAATAAGTAAATTAATGAACAATACATGATTGGTCAGAAAAAAGGACGCATTTTGATAATCTCTAACATAATATAATATGTATATAATATATAATATAATATAATATAATATAATAATATGACATAGTATATTATACTAACTTACTTTAATATTCTTCAACTTCAATCATCTCCAAGCTTTCATAGTATCGTATACATATATGCTGTTTAATAGCCTTTCGCATCTAAACCTTTAAACTATCCTTTAAACTAAACCATAAAACTTAAAACTATCTATCTGGGGGCAATGATCTCCATAGGCGATTATTTACATGCCAAACCACACAATCCCTGAAAATTGAATCGGATGTTGGTGTGAATTTTGGAAGTTATGGCTGTTCGTTTGAGTATTCGCAGAGGGCTCTATTCTGGGACGATGCTAATAGCCAGCGGACTATCTACACGATTACCCGCACAATTCATTAAAATGTAATCAAAATCTGACAATAACTTCGTGTAGTTTCGCTTGTTACAAGGATTTCATGGCAGACGCTAAGACATCCAAATTTGTTCAGGAAGGTCCAAAACGTAAAACGGGAATGGAAATTTTGATGTTGGAGAAGTTTTTTTTTAAACCTTGAGAAGTTAAAAAAAATTGAGAATTATAAGTATTAATCACCCACCTGAATTGATCGCGGCTTATCTATCAACACTACCTACATGCAATATCATCTCTTTACAGAGCTCTGGGTGGTCTAATTTGATTCTAAAAATTAAATTCTATTTTAAATTGGAGAAAAAACAATATCCATTTCGTAACTACAAAAGAAAGGGGGGGGGGGGGGCTAAAAAAAATTTCTTGCAAAGATTATTATTGAAAATAATAAACCACAATTATTGATTATTCTACGAGTTTGCAATCGATTTTCATCTCTACCGGTGACGTATAAGAGCATTTGCGTATGTTCGCGAATCCATTGTTTAGACGCTTATCTAACAAATCTAACGTCATCTTCTATCGATTGAAGGGTTTCAATTCACCTCGTGTTGGCACGATGGAACGACCATTTGGTATTCGAGACCATCGTCGCGTTATCTGCTCCAGTTGTCGACTAACAACCCTCGAACAGGCAGTTGTCACGTGATATTCACCTCCTTAGCTCCAGGAAGTGATTCGTCAAGCTCGGAAACAATGTAAACATTTTCCTAGCCTTCTCTCTGTTCACGTAGAGTATTCGAGTATTATTGCGTTCGTGTTCTCGGCTATTGTGCTCATTAACTTGGAACTCTTCAACCCTCCACACGCGATGTTTTTTCAAGTTGTTAATTGCGAAATAAAAGCTACCGGAGTTGAGAAAATTGAAAAAGTTCCATTACTTTCGAGGTGCCCTCTCCGACAACAAGAGCGAGGAAATGTAAGATCGCTCTATAAAAATTACACTGAATGGCTGCGTTTCCCCTAACTCTATTTCCCAAGTTGAGGCATCATAGTATTCGTTCGAAGTTTTGGAAGACTTCTCAAATAAATAGTTGGCGCTAGTCGTGGGTCAAAAGTATCTCCAAATTTCCTCAGGAATAATGACTTTTTCGACTTGAAGTGGTTCTCAGAATGAGAAAAGTAGTGTTATGATGAGATTTCCTATGTCAGTGTTTGTCATTGTTTTGAATCCAATAGTCAAGGCAGATGAGAGGCTTGTCTGGTGCAGTTGGGCCTTTTAACAAATAGAAGGAGAGGGAGAACTCCATTATAAGTATTGTGCTCGAGGTTAATTGTTGAATTGAAAGGAATCGTGTTTCTGAGAAACACGGGAAACCTACTCTTATCCTAATATCACAGTATGGTTGCACTCTCACAGAGAATATCACGACAAACTTAAAGGTAATATACTAAATCAATGAAATAAATACGCATGACAGGAGTACAAAAATTCAAGTCTACAAAAAAAAAAAAAAAAACACGATTTTGAAGAAATTTCCGATTATTTTGATGATTTTCCAGTTTTACTTGTATCTTCTGTCTTAGACATGTGCCTTGGTTTTATTCAAACCCCAAATTGAAATTCAAATTTGATTTAAATCGTGCTTTTTTATTGTCTTATTCTAACTCGAGCAGGCTTTGAGGTAATAGCCTACGCGGATGATCTTAGCATAATAGTTAGGGGCAAATTTGACTGTGTCGTATCAGACCGAATGTAATGTGCTCTAAATATCGTCCAAAAATGGTGCTCAGACCAAGGGCTTCACGTTAACCCGGGAAAGACAATCATTGTTCCCTTCGTGAACAGAAGGAAACTATCTCTAGAAAACTCCTACCTGCACAAGCAAAGGATTTCGTTCTCCGAAGAAGTTAAATATCTGGTGGTTGTGCTAGGCCATAAACTCTTGTGGAACAAGCACCAAGAGTATATCCTGAATAAAGGAATATGAGCATTATGGGCTTGTCACAGAATGCTCGGGAAAAAGTGGGGTCTGACGCCCAGAATGACCGCCTGGTCATACAAAGCGATTTTCAGACCCATGGTCACCTATGCCTCAGTAGTAAGGTGGCAAAAAACAAACCAGGCTACATCTATGCTCCAGCTAAGCAACGTACAAAGGCAAGCATGCCTTGGTATATCTGGAACAATGAGTACCACCCCTACAGCAGCACTAGAGGTTCTTCTTGACCTCACTCCTCTCCACATCTCTGTTCAGAGGACAGTCTTCCTGGAGGATACCGGAATGCTGCACTCGCAAAAACTCAAATTCCTCCCCCTGTAAAGGGAGCCACCTGGAATTACTGGACCAAGTCCACACCAATCCAGTGTCCAAGTCAGTTCCAGATATTATGTCAGAGATAATGAACTTTCACCTACCCTTTAGAGTGATCATTAATGATCATGAATGCTGGAAAAGAGGCACAGCTCAATATGAACCAGGTTCACTTCTGTGGTACACAGACGGGCCTGATGAATGGAAAAGCTAGCCTAGGGATCACAGGCCCAAATTTCAGCCTAATTATACCCCTAGGAACAACAGCGACCATTAATCAGGCTGAAACCCATGCCCTAGAAATATGTGCACAAGAGGTCGCCAAAAAACGACTCAAAGGTCCGAGAATTTACATAATGTCTGATAGCATAGCCAGGCAGCCCTAAAAGCCATTGCAGCCTCAATAACATCAAGGCTAACCTGGGATTGTCTGGATTCCCTGAAGGCCGCGGCTCGGGTTAGTAAGTTGACTTTGCTCTGGGTCCCTGGCCATGAAGGAGTTGATGGCAATGAAGAAGCCGATCGACTCGCTAAACAGGGATCAGAATCCCCATGTTTTGGTCCTGAACCCCTACTCGGGGTTACTAAGAGCTTCATTACTCAACAGGTACAAAAATGGGAGGACAGCAAGAGAGCTGCATACTGGCGCAACACTTCAAAGCAGAGGCAATTCAAGCAGCTAATAACAATCATCGCTGAAAAAATAACAAAAGCTTTGCTGTCACTAAGGAGGAAGGACCATCGCACCATAGTGGGTCTCCTGACTGGTCACTGCCCCCTGAGATACAATCTCAACAAGATGGGCAAGGCCAGGACAGTTGAATGTCGGCTCTGCTGCGAAGGAGTCGGGACAGCAGAACGCGTCCTCACTGCACTTATGTGCCTCGTCAGACAGCACCGGCAAACACATGATGTTGCGCAAGGAATCCCTGGTGGAGACTGGGGGAACCACACGCTCCCCAGGGTCGTGACTGGAAGCACTCAGAAGTGACTCCCAGAAATCCACAAACTCCTGGAGAGGGGGTTGAACTTGATTTTCCCCAGGCTCCTTCAGTACCTCCACAGCCACACGCGCCGATTCCAAAAACTCTGAACCCGGTGGCACTCCTGCCGTCTTGCTTGCTTAGCTGCTCTGCGACCTCCACGCAACATCAGTCTGGGAGAAGGTCCCACCTGATGCTGCGTGACGGTCGCGTCCTCAACCCACAGGAAGATTCTCCCTAAACAGGCTGCAACCTCATCTTCCAGGTTATCCAGCCCTTCAGCAGTCCGCCTCACCAGATCCTGCAGGTAGGCACTTTCATAGCCTCCAATACGACCTACCTGCCCCCTGAGCCTCAAGACTTCGGTCTTGACCAGAGGTCCCAGGGGAGGGATACTGAATGGCAAGCTGCTGCTCCACTTCAGCAATAGGAGATGCGGGAGAAGCCCCACAGCTATTTGCCAGGATAGCTTCCTGGACAAGCTGCGGAGGTTCTTGATGGCAATGACTGTACGCGTGGGAAAACGTTCGCTTAAATAAACATTGCCCCACAGCCATTGCCCACAGCCACTGCCTCATCTGCCGCCAACCTGCGCAACTGGAACTAGGTGGAAATAAGCTTAATTTTCTTGATCTGTTCATCTCATTGATTAACAGAAAACATGATTTCTCCATTTATAGAAAAGATACCTACAGTGATATCACTATTCATAGTACATCAAATCATCCCTTAGTTCATAAACATGCTGCTTTCCATAGTATGATCAATAGAGCTTTGTCAATACCAATGAGTGATCAAAATGTATCTAAAGAAAAAACTTCTATCAAGAGTATAGCCGCAAGCAATGGGATATGGGGGATGTCTCATTGATTCCATGTGGAATAAGGTTCCATGTGGAAAAAGTGTAGAGACGGGGTTTCTAATTTGGTTAAAGAAGTTGTATTAGAAGAGAAAAAGTGGATAAGTATGCCTGTTTGGTTTCTTATCTCTCTCCCTGAAGGTATAAGTTCATTTACGGACAGGTACAGTTTTGTTGATGGTCACCCTTCTACCTTCCCATCCTCAGGTGAGCTTCTCACCTCCCCTCTTAACCAGTCGTTAGCCGTTCTTCATTGTCCCCGGACTCACGCTACAAACCTTCCATCAAATATTAATTTCCTCAACAAGTTTTTTAGTGAAGTCGCGGTGTGTTCCAACCGAATCGCGAAATTCACCTACGAGGACGCTGTATACCCTCCCGTCGACGGGAAGCGAGAAGGATCCTTCCCCAAAGGTACCTATTTTTTCCATACCTTACCTGTTTTTATGACATTATCATTATTGTATGTGTCGTGTGTCCTTCATACCGAATTTCTCCCTCTTAAATCAATTTTCTAGACCAGCGCTGTGCAGCCTTTTTTTAGATATATACACCGGATAGGTACTGCACATAAATATAGTGGTTCTTGCGGGCCGAATAATTTTTTAAGTAATAGTGGTTCTTGCGAACCAAATAATTTTCTAGGTAATAGTCAAGGTGGTAGGTTCTTTGGTAGGGAATCCATCTTGGAAGCGTCTTTTAGGTAGCGTGGTGGTCATTCTTACAGTTGGCAGTTTCAGAAGTAGTGGGGACTTCTTCTTATTGGTCGGTCATTCCCCTAACTTACTTCTCTTCATTTTTATAGGTCTGCGAACTATTGAAAGACCCCCTCTTATCCTCTTCTCTTCCCTTCCTTTTCGTTTGCACTCGTTACTGGGTCACTGGGTTCGGTAGGCCTCTGTTTCCCCTGCGGTCCTTTCATTTTCATTCGGAATGGCAGAGGATCCTAAAATTACTCATACAAAGTTTGTTGAGAAGAGGAAGCGGCTGTATGAACGTCTACTAACGACTCATCGTATGATTGCATCTCTTCCGAAAAATTTGAACATTTTTCTGGCTAGAGCGGACAACCTTCCTGATTTGTTTAATGAATTCAACGGTGTTTTAGACGCGTTAGAGGAAATTCAAGCAGCGATCCCGGAACTCCAGGCCGATTCTGAGAAATTCGCTCACAATTTCGAAGAGCTTTATTTCACTATTCTCGCCACATCTAAGGAACTTAATAAAAAAGAAGACACGGTTATAGCAAATCAGTCAATAAATTCTGTAGGGAATGTTTGTGGAGTAGCAGTCAAACCTAAATTGCCCCACATTTCCCTGACTAAATTTGACGGGACCATAGAACGCTTTTCTTCTTTTCTCTCCTTATTCAACGCACTTGTACACACCTCTACGCTCTCAGATATAGAAAAGTTTTCGTACCTTGTTTCAAATTTGGAAGGTTCTGCATTGCAACTAGTTAAAACTGTTGATTTTCAAGCGGAGAATTATAAGACTGCGTACGATCTGCTTGTGAATAGGTACACGAATAAAAGGGTCACAGCGAATTTCTACCTTAACAAATTGTTAACTCTACAACCTTTGAAATCGGACACAGCAGTTAGTCGTCAGTTATCGGATTCTATTTTAACGACAGTCGCATGCATCAAAGCAATCGGCGTTCCAGATTTATCGGACTTCATGTTGTTGCACCTTAGTTTACGTCTTTTGGATAATAAAACTCGTAAGGCCTTTGAAGATAAACATTTAGGGAATGACTTTCCCACCTTTCAGAATTTTTCGGACTTTCTTCTAAATCAGAGTATGATTTTGGATCTTCTCAATGCCCCGGTCACTGGAAACCCTTCCACTTCTAATACGAGTAGCCCCCAAAAGAATAGTAAACAGGGTACCAAAGTTTTATTGGCGAATAAGTCCAGTTCAGACGATTCTATCTCCACATCGTCTTCCTCAGCGGTTTCTCATTCTACTTCAGTGTCATCCTGCTTGTGCTGTAATAAAACTCATCCCCATAAATTGTCAAAATGTGAGCGTTTTTTGGCTATGAGCGTACCTGAGCGCAAATCGTTTATCCAAGTTAAACGATTATGTTACGCATGTTTTGCTAAGCATCCTATCGCTCAATGTAAATCGATTTTCTCGTGTCGAATTTGTCGTCGGAAGTCACATAATTATTTGATTCATCAGGATTACGTGTCAGAGGGTCCACCTCCCTCCACTGTTCCCGATACTACTCCCAAGACTACTTCGTCAGGAAATCCGAATACAGTTTCCTTAGCAAACGTATGTCCTAAGCCCTCATCAAATTATGTTGCTCTGTTGGGTACCGCCACCGCCACCATTTTTGACGTCACTGGGAAGCCACATCTTTGTCGTTTAGTTTTTGATTCGGGCAGCCAAGCCAATTTCTGTACCGCAGCACTTGCAGAGCGATTAGCACTTCCTAGAACAAAATGTTCTCTCAAGATATCCGGTGTCGGTCAATCTACAGTCCATCCCAAGGTTCGAGGCTCAATTTCGTGCAAATTGGCCTCTCGGCACGATCCAAATTCGGTCCTGTATTTGGATGCTTCTATAATTCCTCAAATAACTTCGGATCTTCCTACATCGCCTCTCTCACAACGGTTGTTGTCAAAATTCTCATTTTTGACCCTAGCGGATCCAGACTTCGTGACACCAGGTCCTGTTGACTTACTTCTCGGAATACAAGCGGTTTTGGATGCAACTTTGGATAATCCTTCCCCAATAAAAGGGTTTCCTTGTGCAGTTCCTACTCTATTTGGATATGTCATCATGGGCTCGGTACCTCTCGAATCTGCACCTACGGTACTCCATTCTCTCCTGATTCCCACTTCCTCGGATTCTTCCCTTCAAAGCCTAGACCAGGCTATAAGGGCCTTCTGGGAACAGGAAGAAGTGGGGGTTCCTCGTCAATTGTCGAACGAGGATATTGAGTGTGAGCGGCATTTTACGGAAACTATTTCTCGTGACAAGTCTGGCCGATACATCGCTAGACTTCCCTTTGTGGACAATATCCCTCCTATACTCGGTACCACTCGAGGTAGGGCACTCCAACGTCTTTTCCGTCTCGAACGTCAATTTCAACAAAACCCTCAATTTAGGGACCTCTATTCTGCCTGCTTACGGGATTATGTGGATCAAGGGCATATGGTACGTGCAGAGAAATCAGTCGACTACCTCCTTACTCACCATGGCGTAGTGAAGGGTTCCCAGGATTCAATGAAGGTTCGAGTCGTCTTCAACCCGTCGGAAAAAGATCCCCTGGGCGTTAGTCTCAATAGTCGCTTGTTAGTTGGTCCTAAGAAGCAAGGTGACATAGGCGAACTAGTGACTCGTTTTCGTACTCACAAAGTTGCTGTGAAGTGTGATGTTCGTCAAATGTATAGGGCTATTGGACTACACCCTGACGATCAAGAATATCTTCATTTTTTATGGCGATTTTCTCCTTTGGATCCAGTTATCGAGTGGCAGCTTACAACTGTCACTTTCGGCGTTTCATCGAGTCCCTTCACTGCTCAGAGCACCATAGCTCAATTAGTTCTCGACGAAGGTCACAAATATCCACTAGCGGCTCAGGCATTAAGGTCCGAGACTTATATCGATGACGTCATCACAGGAGCCTCCTCAGAAGAAGAGGCTCAAGTTCTTTGTTCCCAACTAGTGGCACTTTTGAAATTGGGAGGCTTTGAACTCGGAAAGTGGGCCAGTTCATCCTCAACTTTACTATCCAATAGTGCGGATATTGTTTTCATGCCGGATGATACCTCTTCGTCAGATGGTACGAAAGTTCTCGGAATCGGATGGGACCCAAATACGGACATGTTTTGCTGTCGTATTGACCCAACATCAGTACCACCTACCAAACGAGGTGTACTTTCAAAATTTGCTAGGATGTATGATCCTAACGGTTACTTTGCTCCTGTGATATTCTCACTGAAGGCTCTTGTTCAACAAGTTTGGTTATTGAAATTGGATTGGGACACTCCACTTCCGGATCATCTCATGTCTACTTGGGAATGCATAGAAAGTGAACTTCCTTTACTTGAACAAGTTCGAATCCCTCGTTGCTTGCTTCCTACTCCCTCTACAGACATCCAACTTATAGGGTTTTCCGATGCAAGTGAGCTGGGAATGGCTGCGGTTCTCTATCTGCGTGTAGTAACGGAGTTCAATGTTGAAGTTACTTTGATCAAATCCAAGACGAAGGTCGCACCTTTGAAATCTTGGACTATTCCTAGGTTGGAATTGGGAGCAGCTCATCTTCTTGCCAGGTTGATACATTCCTCTCAAGGTTTAATTGAACATCTGTCGATTACCACAATCACTTGTTTCACTGACTCCATGACTACTCTTGCGTGGCTCCGGACTCCTCCCTATAAGTTGAAGCAATTCGTTTGTAACCGTGTGGTCCAAATCCACGACACATGCCCATCGGTATACTGGAGGCATGTTCCCGGGAAGTTGAATTCCGCAGATGCTGGAAGTCGGGGATTACGTCCTTCGAAACTCCTGGAACACGAGCTCTGGTGGCACGGCCCACCCTTTTTATCTGATCCGGCGGAATCTTGGCCTGCTGAGCCTCAACTTCTGTATGCAAGTTTGCCAGACGTGAAAGAAACTACGATTCTGAGCTTCCTTTCTCTCTCGGATCCCTCTCCTTTGATCAAAATGATGGAAAATTCCTCGTCTCTTCTCAAGGCCCAGCGCGTAGTAGCATACATGCTTCGGATGATACACAATTCTCGATTGCATACTTCTCCTTCGGCATCTCCTGGACGGCGTTCTGGACCCATTTCAGCTCAGGAATATCGAGAAGGGATGGCTATATTGATTCAAGTCACTCAAGCTTTTCACTTTTGGGGTGATATCAAGGCTTTGAGAGATGGGAAGGAATGTTCTCCAAAACTTGCTGCTCTTTCACCATTCCTTTCACCCGAGGGTTTTCTCAGGGTGGGGGGTCGAATAGCCTGGGCACCTATCTCGGAGAAAGCTAAACGCCCTTTCCTTATCCCTAGGGAGAGTCATCTCGCCCGGCTATTGACTGACCATCTTCACAAATTCTCAGGTCATGGTGGTCCTCGTTTAGTGCAATCGTTACTCCACCGGGAGTACTGGATACCCTCGGCGCGAAGTCTCATTAGACAACGGATTCACAAATGTGTCACATGTACTCGTTTCTCGGCACCCACCATCCATCCTCGTATGGCGGATCTTCCCAAAGCCCGACTAACTCCTGGAAGATGTTTCACTCACACGGGGATAGATTTTGGCGGTCCATTCACCGTGCGACTCAGTCCTCGCAGAAATACCAAGACCGAGAAGGGCTATTTTGCTTTGTTTGTCTGCATGACAACCCGAGCGGTTCACATTGAAGTAGTGTCAGCGTTGTCCACGGAAGCCTGTTTAGCCGCTATTGACCGTTTCATAGCTCGAAGGGGTCTTCCATCTCACTTTTATTCCGATAATGGACGGAACTTCAGAGGAGCTGCTCGAGAGATGTCAGAAGTCCACACTTTTCTGAAACAGGCTAGCCCTGAATTTGAAACTTTTTTAGCACAGCGCGAAATCTCATGGATTTTTAATCCTCCGCTGGCTCCCAACTTTGGTGGAGCGTGGGAGGCTCTCATAAAGCGTGCCAAACATCATCTCAAACGGATCGTAGGTGAACGCTGTCTGAACTTCGAAGAATTTACTACCCTCTTCTCACGAATCGAGGCAATCCTAAATTCTCGAGCCTTGGTAGCTCTACCCGGATCTCCAAATGACCCTGCAGATTGCCTTACTCCAGGTCATTTCCTCATCGGAGGCCCTCTCATCGCCAGACCGGAATCGAACCTCCTGGAAGAAAACCCCAATCGCCTAAAACGTTGGCAGTTGGTGTCGCAGTTCATCCAATCGTTTTGGAACCGCTGGAGCAAGGAATATCTCCATTCTCTTCAGCCACGATCTAAATGGACTGCTCATACTCCAGAGCTATCAGAAGGAGCAGTTGTCCTCCTGAAGTCTCCCAACACAGCGCCAACCCAATGGCCTCTACCTCTAGGACGCGTGGAGCAGGTGTTTCCCGGTTCTGGTGGCACAGTGCGAGTAGCGCGAGTCAAAACTTCTAGTGGAGTTTTGATGAGAGCCACCAATAAGTTGGTGGTTCTTCCCATTGATTAATTTACCCCTTTTTTGTAGGTGTACCCCTGCAGGTCATTATGTTTCTTCTATTTGGAGGGGCTTTCACCTACCACTTCTAGCTTTAGGTTTTTTTTCTTAAATTCAAAATTTATCAATTTTGGGTGGGGGGTTATGTTTGGTTTCTTATCTCTCTCCCTGAAGGTATGAAGTTCATTTACGGACAGGTACAGTTTTGTTGATGGTCACCCTTCTACCTTCCCATCCTCAGGTGAGCTTCTCACCTCCCCTCTTAACCAGTCGTTAGCCGTTCTTCATTGTCCCCGGACCCACACTACAAACCTTCCATCAAATATTAATTTCCTCAACAAGTTTTTTAGTGAAGTCGCGGTGTGTTCCAACCGAATCGCGAAATTCACCTACGAGGACGCTGTATACCCTCCCGTCGACGGGAAGCGAGAAGGATCCTTCCCCAAAGGTACCTATTTTTTCCATACCTTACCTGTTTTTATGACATTATCATTATTGTATGTGTCGTGTGTCCTTCATACCGAATTTCTCCCTCTTAAATCAATTTTCTATACCAGCGCTGTGCAGCCTTTTTTAGATATATACACCGGATAGGTACTGCACAATGCCTTATTATGGAGAGATTTCTGATAAAATTGGCAAAATGTTATCATCTAGGGTTTAAAAATAAAAATAATCTTAAAGCTTCGTTGGGTTCTGTTAATGATAAAATTAGCGTTCAAGATAAAAGTGGGGTTTATAAGCTGAAATGTTCTTGTGGGCTTGAGTATTGTGGTCAAACTGGTAGGAAATTTAGGGAAAGAATAAAAGAGCATGAGAAGGATTTTAGGGATAGCAAAGGTGATTCTGCTTTTGCGAATCACCTAAGAGAATCCAATCATGACTTTAGTTTTGATCTAACAAACGGACAGTACATAGAATTTCCTCATTTTTGCCCGGAGGGATTTATGTTGGATGTGTTCGAAAAGTTCGAGATTCTTAAGAGTGATAGGTCTGGTAAATGTCTGAATGAGGTGGTCCCTCAACATGCATCACCGCTGATGGGTTCCTTCCTACAATAGCTTGGCCCCCCCCTTCACAATGTTACCATCACCAATGTTTGAGCTCCCTTTCACTTTGTCTGCCTTGATTGGCATTTGGTGCTCCTCCCAAGTCTCTTCACTTCTCTGAGCCAATAGGATTTTCCTTTCACTTATCTGATTGGGTATGACTTTCACTTTCTCGACCAATGGGATTCAAGCTCCTTTTCACTTGTGACTATATAAGCTATGCTCTCTGTGATGTACAAATAGACAACGTTCTACTCAACTCCGTTTTTACCTATGCTGCATTCTTTCAATATCAGTATCAACATTAGCAGCAACAGGATGCTTCCGTCTGACGTGGAGACCAAGGCCAGACCTGGTAGTGAATGCTCACTCACAATGACCACACTGGTGGCTTAAAGAGGCAATGGATGAGGAAGATGGTAGGGAGGATGAGCATCTACCAGATCGCGGCATTTCGGTAAGGTCCCGGCCGAAATTGCTCGGGAAACGCCCGAATAACTCCTTTACTTTGTGAAAGAAGAGGTTTTCAAACGGGCACTTGAGTGAAAAGGGAATCGTCACAATAAATAAAACTTATGGTCCAAGTGACCAAAGCCTTGCCCCTTCCCAATAACAAAAAGAAAAAAAAATGTCCTCAAACAGTTTTATAAACTGTTGATTGATTTTGAGATTATATACGAATATTATTATCATTTGTGGGGATTGAAAGTAATCATCGATGTGGTCAACTACGAATTGAGGGGATCACGTATTTGCTTAGTGTCTGACTAGGGCCCCCGCCACACGGAGTGATCGATGTGTTCCAATCATCTCTCGAATAACAACCTTCCAGGTAGATCCCTATTAAATAAACATTATTGACCGAGGGCAGCGATGTAGTAACGCCGGGGCTGACGTCGTCTGATGTTTGTTTAAAACTGTTTTGCTCCACAGCTCGTCCACAGGAATTTCCTCTGCAGCCTGAAATAATAACTGAGCTCACACTGAGATCCACAGCCTTCATAGTTGTCAATAAATTCACCTGTCGGAACATTTTTATTTTTATATACGCATTAGATCGATAGAAAACTAAAACGAGGGCACAACGATCAGAGAACCACAACTTGATTTGACACTCAAATACAAACATTAGGAAGCTTCTCACAACATTTCCCACTTGAAATAATGTTTTGATTTCTGGTCATGAATTATAGTACCAGGGGCGTTGGGTGACCTCCGAAAGTGGTGGGGCACCAAACCAGAAAATACCCAAACTGGGATCACACACATACTTTTGCGTCAAACGGAGGACCCAGTGGGGAATTTCCTTTACAGCTTACTAACTGTCCCCAAGTTGAGGAGAAATTCTCGTTTTACCTCCGGATTTTCATGGATTATTCTCTGTACCACCATGGAACTAATATTGGTACCACCAAGGTGCCAGGAAACCATAAACCGCATATTTCGTGGTTTTTTTTTGTGTTTCATCTTGAATACGGATGTGAACCTCGACGGACTGCCTACTAAAATAATAGATTAAAGTTCAACGTTACGACGTATTTCCGCTATGGTGCCAGACTGACACCATTGGTGATAGTGAGGGGGGGGGGACTCGAATTCGCATGTTGGGTATCGTAGGTCATGGATTTTAAAATGCTCTTCAGATTCGAGCTAGAAGTGTTATGGTGGATGAGGGTGAGGGAGGGGGGGGGTCACAATTTCTTCCCTAAAGTAATAAATAAATTACATCGAGTGAAACAGTTTTATCGCTTACCAACTGGTTAAACTGATCTAATGCTTATCCAATGGGACGTCCCCTGGAATGCCTGCATTACTAAACAATATGTTTTTCCATGTTACAAGGGTCAAGTGGGAGGAAGTCAAGTCAAGTCAAGATATTTTTTATTGTGGAACCAAGAGAATGGTATAACTATAGTCAAACTTAAACTAATATAACGGACATTTGTAAAACAATGTAAAACAGATAACGCAGTATATAAAACTTCAACAACTAACACCAACTACATATATTAAAAAATTCATCAACATTATATAACTCAGCCATAACGAGAACATTTTTTACGGACCGTCTGAATTTCACACCGGCCAAGGTTTGCAGCTGAACAGGGAGATGGTTGAAGAACCTGACCCCCTGCTGCAGAGGGTTTGAGCGGAGGGACGCAGATAGACGCGCCGGAGAGGGAGGATACGCTGCCTTGTCTCATGCTCATGAATGCCGCAACCCTGCTGAACTCTGTCCAGGTTGTCTTTTATAAACAGTAATGCATGGTATATGGGCGACAGTACTCTGGAGAGTTTAAGCAACGCAAAGTTGCATTTGACCAGCTGAGAGGCCAAGTGGTCAGTATGACTCCGCCAGGACAATCTGTTATCCACGAGGATTCCCAGGAAATTCACCGTATTCGTTAGCGGGCCATGAAGGTTGAGTCTCAAGTCTTGGGTCTTGCTGTTGTTCACCGGCAATGAGTTTGTCCTACACCAATCACCAATCAGGCTGTCAGAGGCGGCCAAACGATCCGCAAGTGACACATCATCTGGACCGGTTGTACAGGAGGTTATGTCATCGGCATACAGAATCAGGAAGTGGGAGACTGGGGAGTATCACCATTCGATTCATCGTTAAGAATGTATGTATTTCTTCTGTATATACGATATTCAACACAATTTTACGAGACCAGTGCATATTCCTTGGAAACCGGTCATATCCATGGTAAAAACCACGTTTTTCATAATAAAAACCAGCAAAATGGAGAATCAAAATAAATGAAACTAAGTCGGTACATGTCGATTTCACTAACAAGAGAATCGAGTATATTCCGGTACATTTCATGGGAAAAGTTATTCCGAATGCTAATGAAGCCAAATACCTAGGCATGACACTAGACGCCAAACTTAGATGGAAAGCCCATGTCAAAAAAAAGAAGGAAGAACTCCTTCTAAAATTCAGAAAAATGCATTGGCTAATGGGGAGACGGTCGAAGTTGTCAATCCAGAACAAGCTTACATTGTACAACCAAGTCCTTAAACCAGTCTGGACATACGGAGCTCAGCTTTGGGGCTGTACGGCTCAGTCAAATCGAGACATCATCCAAAGATTTCAGAACAATGTGCTAAGAACGGTGGTCAATGCACCATGGTACTTTCGAAACGAACGTCTCCATCATGAGCTTCGGATCGAAACAATAAACGATGCTATAAAGCGACAAGCTGTGAGACACCTACAGCGGCTAAGATGTCACATCAACGAGGAAGCTGTCCAACTCCTTGATACAAGTGATATCATCAGAAGATTGAAGCGAACCAAACCACTTGACCTAGCTTACTTGTGAAGCAGTGAAGTGAAACATCCACCATAATCAACAAAACTCAGTGATGTATCTTAGTTTTGAATACTTGTCCATATTTTGAAAATAATATTGTTAATAAGTTATACTTGGTGCAATAAAGAATATTGAAAAAAAAAAAAAAAAAAAAAAATAATAAAAACTCAATTTTCTCAAAGATTTTCCTACTAAACAACAAAACTGACTAATAACATTCGAAAGCTGAGCTCCTGGGGCGTCTTTTAGGGTTACAGTGGGAAACAATAGAGTATGATCACCAGTTCTTTCAAACGATTGAAAAGTCCTCAAATTGAGAAGATTTGACAAAGCGAGGGCGAAGAACCAACATAGCCTTACTCACTTTGGTCAACTTTTCAGGAGGCTCAAAAAACTGCTTCACGGCTTAATCACGTCTCTCGTGGTAATTTTTTTGACACCATTGTGTTCCCATATGACTCCTACAAGTAACTTATAGCTTTTTTTTGAGTAATTATAACTTATAATTAAATTATAACTTATAATTAAATTATAACTTATAATTTATAAGTGGAATTACTTGAGATAGGCTGTATTGGGGGGAGATTTTGGTTTATTATATTCAATAATGAACCTTTGGAATCGACCAAGAAAAAAAACTTTTCAACATCCCCACAAAATTGGTGGGTTTATGTTTCGAAGTACCTACGTAGAATCCAAAAATCAATTACAAATTTGGCCGTCCGTCCGCCGTACGCGGCACTTTTATTTACTTAGCATTGACCGATTTTTATGAAATTTGGTATGTGGGATCCATTTCGCGTATAGTTGAGCTCCGAAGATTTTGGTTGATGTAGGTCACTTCTAAGGGTTCCAAAATGAATTTTGAAATTTTGAAAACACCCTAACTCAAAAAACTTCGATGTAAAGGTATTGTTTTTCTATAAATTTAAGATAGTGTAGAATTTTTAGAATTTTTTGAGACCACGCGGAGCCCTGTAGGACAAACCGTTTGTACCCTACGCGAATTTGAGGGTTGGACGACTAGATTGTCACTCATCTTGAAGGCTGAATAAACCACACTGAGCAGCTGATTCATTCAAACTGAATGCTCTCCTAACATGGTAGAGAATCTAGGTAGCTTGTAAGACCAAAACGCTGCAAATCATTGCCCAAAGGTTTATTATTTTCTGAATAGATCACCCTTCTGTATAGATCACTGGTTCTCCATCAATAGCACCTACCACCATCTGTATTCTCCCTTGACCTTCCCTCTCAAATTTCAGCTTCCTGCGTTCAATAGGATTGAAAATGGCTTCGGAGCTCACTCAGCTGATCAGTGATCTGAGGAGTGAAGAAGATCTCCTCGAATGCTGGAGACGCCTGGAAGAGCACTTCCATTCAATAGGATTGAAAATGGCTTCGGAGCTCACTCAGCTGATCAGTGATCTGAGGAGTGAAGAAGATCTCCTCGAATGCTGGAGACGCCTGGAAGAGCACTTCCATTCAATAGGATTGAAAATGGCTTCGGAGCTCACTCAGCTGATCAGTGCTCTTCAAGGCGTCTCCAGCATTCGAGAAGATCTTCTTCACTCTTCAGATCACTGATCAGCTGAGTGAGCTCCGTAGCCATTTTCAATCCTATTGAACGCAGGGAGCTGAATTTTGAGAGGGAAGGTCAAAGGAGAATACAGATGGTGGTAGGTGCTCTTGATGGGGAACCAGTGATCTATAGCATTTTCACGTCAAATTGGAGGTTATATATTTCAAATTGGAGGTTTTAAATTTCAAATTCGGGTTTAACGTGAAATGTCAGCCCCCCTACTCACCCAACTTGAATCCTGTGGAGCACTGCTTTTCAAAAATCAAGTTGTCAGCAAGACAAATCCTCAGTGAGCCCCAAACAAACCACGACATGTGTGACACGATAACCCGAAGCGTTGCAACTGTCACCACATCGGACTGCACAAGTTATGTTATGAGAATGATGATAGACCTGACAGCCGCTGCAGCAAGGGGAGACTTACGTTGAAAAATTTGTTCATTCTTTTCCGTTCATTATTGTAGAGTCACTACAGTTATAATAGTTATTGCGTTGTCAATCATACTCTTGAATGATCTTATGATTATTAAATATATTCAGTCTTCGACTAAATGTGAATACTACTTTATATTGGCGCTGCGGATTTTAAAAAAATATCATAATGCCGAGAAGACGAAGTCTACGATTCGATGATGATGGGGAGGAACAACCTCAAACGTCGGGGAGTGGAGATACGGAGAGCTCCGGATCTGAGAAACAATTTTTGGATCGTCTGATGCAGACATTCAAATTTGGGGAATTCGTGGAAGAGGAGGAGACATGGACGTACTATATCAGTCGCTTCGAGGTAGTTGTCAAACGGTACACCATGGGCAGAACAATTTCAGACAACCTCTGGAGTATTCTGCTACTGTCGTCGATAGGAGCGGGGCCGTTCAAGATGCTGGTGGACCATTTTCGACCTAATGAAGTAAGTACAGTTGCTTACACGCAATTGAAGAAGGTACTGGACGGGTACTATGTCAAAGCAACCTGCATATTTGCAGAGAGAAGAGCGTTTGCACTCAAACGTCGTGAAATCAATGAGACAGTGGCTAAATTTGTCAATAAGTTGAGAACGTTGGCAGGGACATGCGAATTTGGTGATAACCTTGAAGAACGATTACGAGACCAGTTAGTGATAGGGATTAACGACATAAAATGGCAAGAGGAGCTCATAAGAATGCATCCAAATAATACGGCTACATTCCAGCAAGTAGAGGCGACTGCTATAGGGCTAGAACGCGCACAAGCACAAAGATCAACACTCCAAGCACTAGAAGGATTAAACCAACAGGATTTATGTGCAAGGCGAATCAGAGAGAATCCTAAAAACAAGGAAAGATCTGGTAGTAGGCTGGAACGAAGAAAGAAACATTTCGAACCAAGGAAGTTAGATCCAGATCAGGATTGTTTCAACTGTGGGTTTCCAAAACATAAAGAGGGCACCAACTGTCCGGCTGAGGGTCGAGATTGTGGTGAATGTGGTAAAATAGGGCACTTTGGCAGAGTGTGTGTGTCAAAGAAGCGGGCAATAATATTGAGGAAAAATAATACACGTCATGTTCGAAAGGGGTCAGGAAGAGAAACTGAAAGTGATGGCAGTGGGAGTGATACCAACCATGTGATGGCTATGGGAAGTAAAGTGATGCTGCATATCATCATAAACGGTCAGGACTGTGAAATGCTGTATGACTCGGGGGCAGCACAAACTGTAATTGGTAAGGAGTTGTGGAAGCGAATCGGAGCCCCAAGATTGGAGTCAGCAGAGAGTCTTGTGGCTTACACAGGCATTCCAATATGTACTTTGAGGCGGACCAAGGTGGAGGTGAGAGCATGGGGTCAGGCGAAAACCCTCAATGTAGTTGTGGTGGAGTCAGATGACGTGCCATTGTTTGGTTTAGATTGGGCAATGAAGTTCAAAGTACCTATGCCGGAGGGGGCAAGGATTTGTACGATAAATAAGAACAGAACTTTAGAAACAGGAAGGATAGAACGCCTGGAACAAATAAAAGCCAAGAACAAAGCAGTTTTCGAAGAGGGGACTGGGAAGATTGTTGGTCACTCAGTAAAGATCAAGATAAGAACAGGAGCTGAGCCCAAAGTGTTCCGAGCAAGACCAGTGCCATTTGCTATGCGACAAAAAGTGGAAGAGGAGCTGAAAAGACTAGAACAACAAGGAATAATAGAGGCAGTGGACTCCACGACCAACCCTTTGGAGTGGGCAGCACCTGTGGTAATCGCAATAAAGTCAAATGGGTCAATCAGGATCTGTGGAGATTTCAGGGTAACCATAAACCCACATGTACTAGGGGAAGAACATCCTATGCCGACATTTGATGAAATTGTGACTAAGCTCACAGGCAGTACCATTTTCTCAGTGATCGATCTAAAAGATGCCTACTTACAGTTGGAAGTAGAAGAAGATTCACGAAATTGTCTTGGACTCGCTACACACAAAGGGTATTACAGATACAAGAGATTGCCTTTTGGAGTCAGTTTTGCGCCTAAAAAGTTCCAAAAAACAATGGATGCCATTCTAACTGGAGTGCCAAATGTTGCTTGGTACCTGGACGATATAATAGTGGGAGGGCGTTCTGAAGAGGAACACTTCGACGCCATAAGCGAGGTATTGACGAGGTTGAACAAGACGGGAATCAAAACACAAGAAAATAAATGTACATGGATACAAAGAAGTGTAAAGTACCTAGGTCATGTTTTAGACAAGAATGGGATCAGGCCGGTCAAGGACAATATTGAAGCAATAACAAAGATGCCACCTTTATTATGTTCTTTCTTACGTGTTGAATGTTACGTTTCACTCGCTAATTTTTTGTTATTGCTTTCCCAGATTCAAATCATGTATTTCCGTCAACCTCCAATTTGAAATTTAAAACCTCCAATTTGAAGTGTAAAACCTCCAAATCGATGTGTAAAACCTCAAAATTGATGTGTAAAACCTCCAATTTGAAATAGAAAACCTCCAATTTTACGTGAAAATGCTATATACAGAAGGGTGATCTATACAGAAAATAATAAATCTTTGGGCAATGATTTGCACCGTTTTTTACCTCTTATGTGCTTAAACATTTTTAATTCTGTCACAGAAAGATGGGGAAATTTAACGCTCTTTCCAACCGTGAAATTATTTTATTAAATTTTTCTGTGTCCAAAGGGAGTAACGGACGTTTTAGTGACATAAGGACAAAAAAAAAAGCTGCAAATTATTACACAATGGTTTATTATTTTTATATAGATCACTCGTCTGCCAAGCCACCAACCATCAAACATGAAGAAAAACATCGATCGCATTTCGGTCGGCTAACACTTGAAAGGCGATTAGGCCACTTTTGCGATTCACACTCGTGTTTCTGATTTATCGTACGTCCAAACTTTAAATTCTAGTAGTGAGCGAACGGTTTGTCTTACAGAGCTCCGCGTGGTCTCAAAAAATTCTAAAAATTCTACAGAATCTTAAATTGAAGGAAAAACAATACCTTTATATCAAAATTTTTGAGTTAGGGCGTTTTCAAAATTTCAAAATTCATTTTGGAACCCTTGGAAGTGACCTACATCAACCAAAAGCTTCGGGGCACAACTAGGCCCCAAATGGAGCCTACATACCAAATTTCATCAAAATCGGTCAATGCTAAGTGGCAAAAGTGCCGCGTACGGCGGACGGCGGACGGACGGCCAAATTTTTATTCGATTTTGGTTTATTATTTTCAATAATAAGCCTTTGGAATCGAGCAAGAAAAAAACATGCAGCATGAATCAATGAGCGAATTTTCAAAGAAATCTTTCAGTTGAAGCTATGGTTAAGATCTATTTTCAGTATAACATACCAACATACTGTATGCACAGGGTATGCTTTGAAGATGTTAGGAGTCCATGTTCATGTTCTACTCGTCCCTACGAACTCTTAGAGTACCCACACGGCTATTGTTGTTTTTTTTTCTAATTTCAGTATACCATACCAACATACTGTATGCACTGGGTATGCTTTGAAGATCTTAGGAGTACATATTCATGTTCTACTCGTCTCTACGAACTCATAGAGTACCCACACGGCTACTCCATTTCTGGGTACAACAAATATACGCGCGTTTTCATTATTTTATATTTTCAGTATACCATACCAACATACTGTATGCACTGGGTATGCTTTGAAGATCTTAGGAGTCCATATTCATGTTCTACTCGTCTCTACGAACTCATAGAGTACCCACACGGCTACTCTATTTCTGGGTACGACAAATATACGCGCATTCTCATTATATATATGCATATATCCATACTTTTCTTAATTTTTGGACAATTTTCATTTTTGAAAAACGCATTATATCAGAAATTTTGAGCTGAATCCGAATATACCACATATTATGATGATTGTGAAGGTATTAACCACAAAAAACGGAAAAAACTCGTTTTTTTGGACTTTTTTTTTCACTTTTTTTGAAATTTGGACCACTTTGGATTGTCCAAAATTTCTGGCTAACGAACTTGACCTTTTGTTTGTTGTTACGAACATTTTGGCGAAAACTAAAAGAAAAAATTCAAATATTTACTCAAGTTATCGTGCGGAATGACATATATATATATATATATATATATATATATATATATATAACTTATGAGTTCTTGGAACGAAATAAGCTTTTTAAAAAAGGTGAACTTGGTTTATTTACGAACTGAACATTAGCGGAACTAGGAGAGAACTGGCGAGCAGAAGCTCGGAGGTTCTATTTAACAGCTCCGCAAGGGGAGCTGCGTTCAGCATTTTAGGAGTTACGAGTCAGCTGTTTGACAGTATGTAACTCGTCCCCCCCAAGATCGAAATTTAAGGGTGAAAACAACCCCACATCAAGTTTGATAGACCTAAAGTGCGTATTACAAAATATAAAATACAAAACATAAAACCCATAATAAACCATAATAGTGTGATACAATAATATAATAATAATAATACATTCACAATAAAAATGTCCATTGTTATAAAATATAAGTATTAGGTACAGCTTGCATGGCGGGTACGTTCTTTTCGCACTGTGCAAGTTTGAGTTTATGGGTACGTAAGTAAGTTCTATGTCGGTACGGTATTTACATGTTTACAATACATTATTGTCGTATAAAGGATAAACGTGACAATAATCAAGTAGAGTATAATGGTCCAAATACTTGGGGTAAAATACAAACTTAAATCTAAAGGTTCTAACGGGTCTAGATGCTTAAGTTGATTCAAATTTACATTTTTTAAATTTAGTTCTTTAAGAGTTAGAGATACATTCGTCAACTGATGGTTCTGAATTTCGAATTTTAAATTATTAATTAGTTTCGGTAGACCTGGAGAGTGAGTTTCTGAATGCAAGGATTGTCCTTTGTAGAATATTTCATTATTGTTGCTTGATATTAAGAATATGCCTTTTAATTCGGAGATTTCGGATGAAAGCTTGTTATGAATTTCTATTTTATCACCAAAAGGGAAAATAGCTAGGTGTTGATTGGATTCTGGGATTTGTTCAATCCAATTATCTTCGAATTTTACATTAGTATATTGGCATAGTTTTGTACTTTCGGATTCAAGTATTTCAGTTTCGCATTTAGCATTCTGGTTCGATATTAATTTTTTATTGCAGTGAATTACATTTCCTATATTGCAATTGTCCGATAAGGGTATAATTGATACATTGGATTTCAGAAGGTAATTAACACTTGGGAATATTGTTACGTACTCATCGAGTCTTAATGTTGGTACTGGTCTTAGATAATACAGGAAATATTCTAATTGGTCTGACAGAGGTAGCTTTAGGAAATAGATTATTTCATCTTCGTGTACGGCACAAGTTACTTTGATTGATGCTTCGATTTCAGGAATATTTTCAAGTATAATTTTTAAAGGAAATTTCGAATTATAAAAATTTGATAATTTTTGTAGTTCTTCGAATAGTTGGTGGGTTCCTATTATGCTTGGATGCAAGGTACCCAATTTACAAAAGGTTATGGAGTTTTCTATATCTTGGAATATCGATAATACTAGATCGAAAACTAATTGCTGAAGGTTAAGCGTTTCTATTATGGAATCACTGAGTGCCTTATTGGAATATGTTCTCGTGAAATTATCTATTTCCATTAATTTAAGTTTTATTTGCTCGTTGTTGAAATGGATATCTTGAACAGTGGAATTGAAATTAGATATCAATTCTGATATTACGGAGAAATGATCTTTTAACTGGTTATTTAAATTTAGTTCATTTTCTTTTATATGTGAAAATATTTTCTCATAACGTTGTCCATCGTAAGCATCTAGATTACCTGTTATAAACTTAATTATTCTACCTAGTCCATTAACTAAACTTCTTTTATGTTTGCCTTGGTTAATATTTACATGATCTATTTTTTCTTGTATGATATTTATTGTGTAATTAATCAATCTACAGTATTCGTCTGTTTTCTGGATTTGATAGTTATTTACGGCAATTTTCTTTAACAGTTGTTGGTATTGTGAGGTAAGCAAGTCAAATTCGTCAATTACTGAACTAATTTTGTAATGGTGGATCAGCGTGTGTTGGGACGTAATAAGTCTGGCGGGTCCAAGAAGTATCGGTAGTATTCCAGGGTTATGAGTTATGTCTTTAATGTTCGTTCCAGAGGAATAGGTCATGAGGAGTAAAGCTATTCTGTAACAAATATGTTAAACCAAATTTAGTTTTAGAATTTCGTAACACATTAATTCTCTAAGGGTTGGAGCATCCAGTGAATTTGGAATTGGTTCGCCATTTGCTAAATGTTTGGCAAATTGGCAAATGAATACGCCGCAATCGTTACTATTGTTTTGCTGAGGTGTGTTCGGTGGTGTCGAACATTTCCAATTCTGTGTGTCCAGGGGAGTACCCTTTTTAGAAAGGTGTTCTTCTTCTAGATATTTGAGAATATTGTTTAGAATTTCGGTGCCGTCCATATTTAATGAGTCATAGTAATTTATTTGTTTTGTTTTATTTCGAATTTCTACTAGTCGCCAATGAGATGATTTGAAAACAGGAATTAACACTACGTCCATACTGAAAATGTCTGATTTCCTAGTGTAGTTTTTTACACGTTCGTAACCTCCCGCTTTGAAAGAGATGTATAAGAAGCTGTTAAAAGAAAAGGATTTCGGAAGGTTTTGGTTATTTCTATTTCTTTCGTCGATTAATTCCATGTACATGTTTATAATCATGTCGTTTAACCAATTTTCATTTTTCAAACTAATTAAGTCTTTTCTGGTTAGGTTTAAACCAAATTTACGGGTAAGGACTTCTGTTTCGTCGGCTTTGGGGTCCCAGGCATTGGCTACAGAGTCAGTGAATTTTTTAGGACGATGCACGTTAGAAAGGTGAATTTTCTCTTTTGTATTATGATGACGGGGAACAATCAAAGCTGTCTTGAGTTCTGGATTTATTGATTTAATTTGTTCTTTATTGAATTTAGGTTTCGTTTTTGATTGTTTTTGTACTGTTTTAACATATACTTCTGGAGGAATTTTGGGAAGTTCTTCCCGATTTTCATTCTTTTTTTCTATCACCTTTTCTTTATGCTGATGGAGTTTTTCTTTTATTTGATTATACAGGGCTGACATTCTTTCCTTATGAGTTGTAATGTAATTATTTGCAATGACTTGATCAATCTTTAGATCCCATAACGTGTCTGGTTTTATGTGACCATATAAGAGTTCAAACGGAGTCAGTTTCGAAGTTGAGTGGATTGAATTATTATATGCTAGTACAGCATATTTGACTTTAGTACTCATGTTGGATTTTTTGAATTCGCTACGTTCATTTAGGATGCGGATATGTTCGATGAGTGTGGAATGAAAGCGTTCTATCAGGCCATTTGAATCTGGATGTTGAGAAGAGATGAAATGGAGGTTAATATTATGTAGTAACATGAATTCTCTGACTATGGAGTTTTGGAATTCTGGTCCATTGTCTGTTACAATATTCTTGGGTATTCCATAAATACAGAAATGGGTTAGGAGTGAATCTACTACATCGACGGCGTTTGATGATTTTAAAAGGTAAGCTTGCGCGTGTCTAGAGAACGAGTCAATGATTGTCAGGAATTTTGAGCCGTCTAATGTTAGTTTGTCCATATGTAATGTTTCTAATGGTCGGGAAGCAGTTGGGGTGACGTTGTACTTAACTTTTATTGGATTACGGTCGTATTTGCACCTAACACAGAGGGTGCAGTTGTTGATAAATCTTTGAATAGACCCTCTCATGTTCGGCCAGTAATGCGTTCGCTTAAGGTGGTTATGAGTTTCGTCAATTCCACGATGGTTAGTTACTCCTTCGTGGTACTTACGAATCAAATCTGGTCTTTTCGTTTCGTCAAATACGTCCTCTAATCTTTTAGTATATTTAGTCATGATTATTTCGGAAAAGGCAAAATTTTTAGTTATAATATTAGAGAATTGTTCGTATACGTCTTCTGTAAAGTATAAACCGTATTTAATTTTTGGTTGAACATATTCTTTGACAAATTTAATAATATCTTGTTCTAAGTTATGTTTTGTAAGGTGGACAGTAATTTTAGACTTGTTTTCAAATATTTTCTTTACTTTAACAGGGTTCTCGATAGGAATTTTGGCTAGTTTAATTATTATCTGATTTTTACAACTATTAATGGGTTCATCTCGAATTGGAATGGAGATTACGCTGTTTCCAATGAAGTTGGAATGAACAGTTTGATCTGACCGTGAATCATCTGCTGATGATAATTAAGTCTTATATTAATTAATACTCTAATTAATACTCTAATTAGAGGGAAGAACTTCTTCGGGGATAGGAGCAGGAATTCGGGGTCTCCTATTACTAGGCAAGAACCCTAATTTAGAATGGAGATAGGTTTTAAATTCCTTCGGAATTTTTGCTAATTTTGGTCGCTCGTTTAGAAAAACCTTTCTTGGAGTGTTAAAGGAACAAAAATTAGTGGGAACAATTGACTTTAAAAGATACAATGAACATACGAAAGCAAAACTTAGGTTCTAATTAAAATTAGAAGAGTGTCTGAAAGGGTCGACCTTGGGTCGGGTGTGGAGATCGAGATTAAAGATGATGTTGGATGAGAGGAGGACGAGGTGGTTGGTGTCAAGTTATTGAGATAAGCTCAACACGTGTCTGCGAAGGTGAGCAGACGAGAGATGAAGATCTTGTTTTATATGAATCAGACGATTCTTCCCCGGCTCAAGATGTTGTCAGGGGTCGAAAAGTAGTTTCAAAAGGTAGGTGCAAAGAGCTACGTTGCTACTTCGACGAGTGTGCGAGGGTGTGCACAAAAATAGGTAGGTACCTATTGATTCGCTGGGTATGCGAAGTACACGACGTCGTACGAGGGTGTGTACGATCCGTCCGTGCGAGAAGAAAAGAAATTTATGCAAAATTTCAGTAGACGTGCGGGGGTGTGCACGATAGAATGGAGTCGATGTGCGAGGGTGAGCACACCTATAAATTCGCTGGGTGTGCGAGTTACAAGACGTCGTACGAGGGTGTGTACGAAATCGGAGATCGATTTGGAGACGGCGGTCCAGTAAAATTTTGGTGTTTACTTACAAGATCCTGGATCTCATCTGGGTGACTTGTAAGGAGTTCTCTGCTCGTAGTTCCCTGTTCTTTGATCGTAGGAACACCACACTGGACACTGCACTGGTTCGTTTGTAGCTTGGGAGGTTCTCGATATGCACTCGAAAACTGCGCACAACGCGTACAAAACCGGAGACTGCGCCACTTATGAGTTCTTGGAACGAAATAAGCTTTTTAAAAAAGGTGAACTTGGTTTATTTACGAACTGAACATTAGCGGAACTAGGAGAGAACTGGCGAGCAGAAGCTCGGAGGTTCTATTTAACAGCTCCGCAAGGGGAGCTGCGTTCAGCATTTTAGGAGTTACGAGTCAGCTGTTTGACAGTATGTAACTTATATATATACATCTTGGTACAAAATGACGTCCGTATCATAGTTGTGGTAAAGTGACGTCCCCCTGAAGGAGTGGTCATTTTAACAAAATTTTGAAATTCCAACATTAATTAAGGCCGAGATACTTGTTAACCGACTCAGATATTCACATTTCGCTTGCTGATGACATATACAGTTCTTCACATATACGCTGTACATATGAACGCATAGTGGCTTCCGTTCACACAGCAGCTGAATTGACGTCCAGTAAGCTCGAGCTTACTGGACGTCAATTCCGCTGCAGTGTGAATAGCGCTGGCAAGGCGCCGCAGAGTTGAGGGCTGGAACCAGCCGTTTTCAAGGGTGTGGGAGAATGCCAAATTGGTGAACTCACCCAATTCAATCTCAGAACGTTTCGCAAAATGTGTCAATATAGAAAAGTAGAAGAGAAGTAGAAAAGAACCCCCCCTCACAAGTTGTTTACATGAAAAATAATGGGTAATTGCCAAAAAGGACCAATAAGAGAGAAATGGGGAAAATATAATTTTCAAGAGAAAAAATCATACATAGGAAATAAAATCGGGCCGAGTTTATTAAGCCCCACTTCCCTTCCTAAGGACCAGGAAGTTTAATAATGAGGGAGGGACATTGATCCATAATTAATGGTTCTATATGGTTCGCAAAATGTATCACTATAGAAAAAAACGTCTGCCAAGTTGGGTGGGCAGTATAGCTTCCTCACTCATTGTAACATGGACGAATAGAATCAGTTGGCGAAAAAATTATGATTCAAAGAGTTATTGAATACCAAAATATTGGCGATAATATGCGGGATAGGGTTGCAGGTATTAATGTTTTAATAGTGTTGTAAATAGTTGTGGTATATAAACCACTGAAATAAAAGAACGAAAGAGTGTAGGTATAAACCACCGTCTAGGACCTAACCCACACAATCCCTTAAAATTTCGTCGAAATTGGTTGAATAGTTGGGGAGTTTTGGTTGTAACAATAAATTTAAAGTTCGCGCATGCGCAGCGGCTATTGCTTGACCAATTTGATTGAAACTTATAGGGTGTCTCTCAGAAGTTAGTCCCTAACTAACCTCCAAATTTGAGCAAAATCGGTTCATTAGAAACCGAGAAACCGAGGTTCCAGGAAATTCACGTTTGCGCATGCGCACTCGCTCCTATTCGTCCGAAGGTGCTGAAATTGATAGGGGACCGTCTAGTACCTAACCCGCACAATCCCTGAAAATTTCATCAAAATCGGACCACAGGTTAGTATAGTTTTGCCCGGGACAAGGATTGACCACAGACAGACCGACAGACAGACAGACAGACACGGAACCAAAATTGTTCGGGAAGCTCTAAAACGCAAAAAGCAAGTGGAAATTTTGATTTTGGAGGAAATTTTTTTTTTCCCAGCTTCCCAACCTTCGGTAGTGAGGAAGCAAAAGAGAAGTAGAAAAGAACCCCCCCTCACAAGTTGTTTAATAAGTTGTTATTAATAAAATCAATAAAATATTCTTCCCAGATTATTAGAATCTGGAATTAGATCCTGTAATAAAAATGTACAGCAGGATGGGGTTCGTAGTACCAATTTACGTATTTACTACCTTTGTGGGCGTCGCACATAGCTTCCTAACGTCAATAAAATATTGTTTCCATATCATTCGAATCTGGAATTAGATCTTGTAATACAAATGTACTAGCAGGATGGGGTTTGTAGTACCTATTTACGTATTTCACTACCTTTGTGGGCGTAGCACACAGCTTCCCAACATCAATAAAATATTGTTTCCACATTCTTCGAATCTGGAATTAGATCCTGTAATACAAATGTACGAGCAGGATGGGGTTTGTAGTACCTATTTACGTATTTCACTACCTTTGTGGGCGTAGCACATAGCTTCCCAACATCAATAAAATATTGTTTCCACATTCTTCGAATCTGGAATTAGATCCTGTAATACAAATGTACGAGCAGGATGGGGTTTGTAGTATCAATTTACGTATTTTACTACCTTTGTGGGCGTAGCACATAGCTTCCTAACATCAATAAAATATTGTTTCCATATTATTCGAATTTGGAATTAGATCCTGTAATAAGAATGTACGAGCATGATGGGATTCGTAGTACCAATTTACGAATTTTACTAGTACACACATGCGGGGAGTGCAATGATTTTTCCAATTTTTCTCGTCCATTCTTCAACAGTTCTGCCAAAATCCCATCTTCTCCAGGTCAATGAATTGGCTGGTGGTGGGGAAAAACCAGGTAAGTACAAAAAATAGAATTTTACAGGAGAGCATTTTTTTTTCAAATTTTATTCTCAATACCGAATAATCTTCCTAACCGAATAATCACTAACGCCCCAGCCAATAGTAAGCATGGTTTCTTCACTTCTAAGGGATGAAAAATAAGGGTTGACATTTTGAAAACGCCCTAGCTCAAAAAAATCGATATAAAGGTATTGTTTTTCCATCAATTTAAGATAGCATAGAATTTTTAAAATTTTAGAGACCATGCGGAGCTCTGCAGCACAAACCGTTAGCTCCCTACGAGACCTTAAGGTTTTTCCTTCGATAAAACAAAATCACGAGTGTGAATCACCAAAGAGGTCTAATCGCGTTCAAATAATATTTATTAATATTATTATTATTATTTAATATTTAATTTAATTTAATTTAATTTAATAATTAATACTATTATCAAATAATATTATTATCTGACCAAAATGCGATCGCTGTTCGTTTCTTCGAGTTGTATTCAGTTTTGCTTCCGTAGCAACCAGTAATCAAATTTCCATACGAAGGACCCTATTTTTCGAATCAAATGCAAAGCGTTTATTTCTTCCAAAAACTTGATTTTGAAGGTGTGAAGGTAATTATGTAGCAGGTAAAAAGAGTTACAATGGTAAAATTGTGATCTTTGCAGACGAATGATCTATACAGAAAAATAATAAAAGAAAGGTGTTACTTTATACTCACTACCATATCTACGAATGGAGGTCTTCTTCAAAAAATCCACTTTCTAGCCGTCAAAATCATTTGTAAGTATCACTAACGGATTCAGCGTGAAAAATTACACAGGAATTGATACCAAACTCGTCATGTCATCCTAACATGGACGGTGGCCAGTGGACGAAATTTGTAATTCCCGCCCAACTTGAATTTTCCGCGCTATGGATCAACCTCCTACGAACGGGGATTGCTGAACTTCTACCTCTGAGGTTTGCGCCTCTCTCATTATCACATCTTTACTCGTCTGGCTCCCACATTATTTTCAATCCCCGAGTTTTTCGCCTTTTTTTTGGTTAATTATTTTCAATAACAAACCTTTGGAAACGACCGAGAAAAAAAATTAACCCCCCTCAAAATTTGTTGGTTTACGTTTCAAGGTACGTGAAATTCAAAAATCGAATAAAAATTAGGCCGTCCGTCCGCCGTACTCGGCTCTTTCGTCACCCAGCATTGACCGATTTTGATGAAATTTGGTATAGGGGCCTTTTAGGGTCTAGTTGTGTGCCGTAGATGTTGGTTGCTGTAGGTCACTTCTAAGGGTTGAAATTTTGAAAACGCTCTATCTCAAAAAAGTTTTTTAGAAAGGTATTGTGTTTCCATCAATTTAAGATTTTTGGTAGGTTTCTGACTAGTCCGGTGTAAATGGAGGTGGAGAAAATGGCCAAGCTAGTCTTCAGTATTGTTCTATCATTGTTAGCACGACGTTTACGTCCTGGAACAGGACCCTATTCATGTGACTGATATAATTTTTTCTTATGGTAGAGTTCAGATGTTTGTAACGCAGAGAAACACTTTGACTTATTTTTAAATAAGTTCTAAGAAAAAAATTCTTTAAAAATTCCAAGAAAAAAGTTTTTTTTTTTACTCGTCTGCGGAGATCACAACTTTGCCATTGTCACTATTTTTTTTTAAATTTGTTACTTACCAACCATAGGTACTTGCTACCTACCTACTACATAATTACCTTCACACCTTCTCAATCAAGTTTATTCGGAGGAAATAAACTCTTCACACTCGATTCGAAAAATAGAGTTCCTTACAGGAGTTTCTGTTATAAAACGAAGGAAACCCCTCAAGTTCTCGTAGGGAGCGAACGGTTTGTCCTATAAAGCTCCGCGTGGTCTCTAAAATTTCTAAAAATTCAATACTATCTTCAATTGGTGAAAAAACAATACCTTTGTTTTGAGAGTTCCCGAGCTAGCGTACTTTTGAAAATGTCAACCCTTAACTTTTACTCCTCAAAAGTAACTGATATCAATGAAAAGCTTCGAGACACAATTAGACCCCCAATGGAGCCCATATACCAAATTTCAACCAAATCAGTCCATGGTTTCTGACTAGTCCGGTGTAAATGGAGGTGGAGAAAATGGCCAAGCTAGTCTTCAGTATTGTTCTATCATTGTTAGCACGACGTTTACGTCCTGGAACAGGACCCTATTCATGTGACTGATATAATTTTTTCTTATGGTAGAGTTCAGATGTTTGTAACGCAGAGAAACACATTGACTTATTTTTAAATAAGTTCTAAGAAAAAAATTCTTTAAAAATTCCAAGAAAAAAGTTTTTTTTCTACTCGTCTGCGGAGATCACAACTTTGCCATTGTCACTATTTTTTTTTTAAATTTGTTACTTACCAACCATAGGTACTTGCTACCTACCTACTACATAATTACCTTCACACCTTCTCAATCAAGTTTATTCGGAGGAAATAAACTCTTCACACTCGATTCGAAAAATAGAGTTCCTTACAGGAGTTTCTGTTATAAAACGAAGGAAACCCCTCAAGTTCTCGTAGGGAGCGAACGGTTTGTCCTATAAAGCTCCGCGTGGTCTCAAAAAATTCTAAAAATTCTATAGAATCTTAAATTGAAGGAAAAACAATACCTTTATATCGAAATTTTTTGAGTTAGGGCGTTTTCAAAATTTCAAAATTGATTTTGGAACCCTTAGGAGTGACCTACATCAACCAAAAGCTTCGGGGCACAACTAGACCCCAAATGGAGCCTACATACCAAATTTCATCAAAATCGGTCAATGCTAAGTGGCAAAAGTGCCGCGTACGGCGGACGGACGGCCAAAATTTTTATTCGATTTTTGGATTCTACGTACCTTGAAACGTAAACCATCAAATTTTGAGGGGGTGTTAAAATTTTTTTTTTCTTGGTCGATTCCAAAGGTTCATTATTGAAAATAATAAACCAAAAGAAGAGACACAAAGAGCGCAGCTTCCTCGGAAAGAACAGAGGGTTGATCCTCCCAAGAAAAAAAGAAAGACAGTATAACTGAAAAAAAATCTAGTTGATAATTTTTGCTAATTGCTTCCGAGTCTACCAAGGTAGCGGAAGCTTTGTTTTCACTTTTCAAGGACGAAAAAAAAAAGTTCTCCAAAATCAAAATTTCCACTCGCGTTTTGCGTTTTAGACCTTTCTGAACAATTTTGGTTCCGTGTCTGTCTGTCTGTTGTCTGTCCGTCTGTCATCAATTCCTTGTAACGCGCATAACTATACGAAGTTATTGTCCGATTTCGATGAAATTTTCAGGGATTGTGCAGGTTGGTGTGTAGACAGTCCTCTATGAAAATCATCATCCTCGGACTGATACAAGCGACTGCGCATGCGCAAACGTGAATTCCTTGTAACGGCCATAACTTCTACATTTTCCATCCGATTTCAATGAAATATTCAGGGATTATGTGGATTAAATTGTAGATAGTCCCCTATGAAAATCATCATCCCCGGACTGATAGAAGCGACTGCGCATGCGCAAACGTGAATTCCTTGAAACGGCCATAACTTCCACAATCTCAATCCGATTTCAATTAAATTTTCAGGGATGTTACAGATTAGTATTTAGATGGTCCCCTATGAAAATCACCACCTTCGGACTGATAGTAGCCACTGCGCATGCGCAAACGTGAATTTCCTTGTAACGACCATAACTTCCACATTTTCCATCCGATTTCAATGAAATTTTCAGGGATGTTACCGAGTAATGTTTAGATGGTCCCCTATGAAAATCATAGAGAATTGTTCTTCATAGAGGGATTTATTCATAGAGGGATTGTCTTCTCTGAGAATCTCAAATCTTATTCATGACAAGTTTAATAGCTCAGAGGAATGAGTCTTGATTTGAGCTCCAGGGGTCGCGGGTTCGAATCCCAGCCAAGGCTAAGAATTTTTTTGATCCAATCACATACATCTACTCACTCAATTTTTCATCCGAATTTGATGACATTTTCTTGGATTGTCCAGATTAGCGTGTAGATGGTCCCCTATGAGGGTAGTGAAAGGTACTTAGAGATTGGTGTTTTGAGATTAACTACTATGCATCGGATCATCTATACAATCGGGTTATGGATACGAGGAAGCTATGTGCCACACCCACTTGGCAGACGTTTTTCTATTGTTCCAGTTATTTGTATAAATTATCTAGTTCATTTGTTCTAGTTGTATTTTACTTGCATTAGCCTATTCATTTTTTATTGCTCTAGTTAAGCTTATTTGAATTAGTTTTGTAGTTATTATCTAGTTACCTACTTGTTCTAGTTATTTGTATGTTCTAATGTTTGCAAAATTGTTTAATGTTCTAGTTGAAAATGTTTGCTGAAGATAAATACTTCTTTTAAAGATGAATTAAAAATATTTTTTATTGATACATTGTGGTTTACCGTTTTATTATTCTCCCCTATTTTAAATTCTGACATTCCAAAACTATACACTGATAAGGATTTTTTTTTAAATTTAAATTAAGAAAAAGATTCAGCCTAATGTTCACATTACAACACACCCTAACTTACAAATCTCGTTCAGACAACACAACCTAATTGACCACGCAACACCACCTTATTGCAAATTTCAAACAGCAACACCACCTAATTGACCAATTTTCATGAAATTATTAGGTATTTGGATTTTTTCTATATGAATGAGTTTTTGAGGGGCTTCATAGTGGTAATATGACAAGAAGGTGCATGGTAATAATAATTTATTACAATAAAACAGTTTTTTGTGTCTCCTGTGAACCTGGGAAAAGTCAATTAGGTGGTGTTGCTTGGTGTTGTATAGATTCTATACAATATCATATATTGTACAACAACAGATATTGTACAACATAGATTCTATGTTGTTCCCTGATCTTTTTGACTATTTGAAAATTTATTACTCAATACCCAAAAAGAAATTCACCAATTTTTAAGAAAATAGCAGTTTAGATATTAAACTGATTTTGATGATGCTTTTGGCCGGCGTACCCTTTCATCCTCACCTCGTCATACATAAAAAATATCGCATACATTTTTTCATAAATCTAGGATCAATTTCAATATTGTATTTCAATTTAAAGCATTTAATAAACGGTTTTGAAAATGACCCACTGCATTTATTTATTCTGTTATGAGTACCTATATTATACTGACAGTAGGTAGTACACAAGTACACAGTACAACCTACATTCTCAAAACTTGAGACTTTAGGACCAATTGGGAAGGTTTGGTGTCGCAGAACCAACAACGCAGGGACCGAGTGATAAGAGCGAAATAAGACCCTCACTGACGTTCTAAATTAATATGTGATGTGAAAAATAGTATTTCCCGATGCTATAAAAGGTATCTGGAAAAAAAAAAACGGGTCAACTTTTTCCCAGTGAAGGGAGAGAGAATGCCCAGTGCTTTTGGATGGGAGTAGGCGCAGTTCGATGGCTGCTGGAGTGGGAGAACCGGGGGTTGCAACCTGGACGCCACTTCCACCGCTTCGTGTAAAGTTTAACTTTTGCAAATCATATACGAAACGTGTGCAGCGTCCGAGCGGAATTTTCGTGCACTAAATCTATACGAAAACTGAAGAAAACCGTCAAAGTGACGTCCTCTTAAAAAAAAGGGGGGACGCCTCAATGGATCATTCTGTACAAGATGAGCCTGTTGTGTAAAATGACGTCCGTATACGGACGCCACTTTGCACCGGACGCCACTTTGAATGCAACTTTCTGTAGGGCGGACGCCAGATGCACGCAATATGCATATATATATATATATATATATATATATGATTTTTGGCGAAACTTCAGGGATCGTTTCAGAATGTTCCAAAACGGATTTCAGTGAAAAAATTTTTCGAAAAAGTCGATTCTAAAAATTTTGGAGCCATTGCAATAGCATCATTTTCTTCGAAAATTCGCTAAAATTTTAACCCCCCCTCAAAATTTGATGTTTTACGTTTCAAGGTACGTAGAATCCGAAAATCGAATAAAAAAATTTCCGTCCGTCCGCCGTACGCCGTACGCCGTACGCCGTACACCGTACGCCGTACGCCGTACGCGGCACTTTTCTTAGTTACCATGGACCGATTTCGATGAAATTTGGTATATGGGCTCCATTTGGGGTCTTGTTGTTCCGCGAAGCTTTTGGTTGATGTAGGTCACTTCTAAGGGGTGAAAATTAAGGGTTGAAATTTTCAAGAGTGCCCTAGCTCGAAAACTCTCGAAATAAAGGTATCGTTTTTTCACTAATTTTAAGTAGTACTGAATTTTAAAAAATTTTTGAGACCACCCGGAGCTCTGTAGGGCACACCGTTCAGTCCCTACGAGTACTTGAAGGTTTTCCTTCGATAAAACAGAATCATGAGTGTGAATCGCAAAAGAGGTCTAATCTCCGTTGAAATTTTTTCTGACTAAAATGCGATCGCTGTTCATTTCTTCGATTTGTATACAGTTTTGCCTTCTGCGTAACCAGTAATCAAATTTCCATAATCAAAAGTCAATGGAGAATACTGAAGGCGCCTGAGTGGTCACTGATCAGCTGAGTGAGCTCCAAGGCCATTTCCTCCCCTGTTGAACGCAGGAACCTGAAATTTGAGAGGGCGGGTCAATTGAGAATGCTGAAGGCGCCTGAGTGGTCACTGATCAGTTGAGTGAGCTCCAAGGCCATTTCCTCTCCTGTTGAACGCAGGAAGCTGAAATTTGAGAGGGCGGGTCAATGGAGAAAACAGATGGTGGTAGGTGCTATTGATGGAGAACCAGTGATCTATACAGAAAATAATAAACCTTTGAGCAATGATTTGCAGCGTTTTTGGATTCTACATACCTTGAAACGTAAACCATCAAATTTTGAGGGGGTGTTAAATTTTTGTTTTCTTGGTCGATTCCAAAGGTTCATTATTGAAAATAATAAACCAAAACTAAAAAAAATCTTAAAATTGTAAAAACTTGGAAGAGGCATTTTCGATCGGAAATTAGCTGTAGAATCGAAATTCTTCGTGTTGAAGTTCTTACAGTGTTACACCCTGTACATGGAAAAATAATGAACCTTTGTGTAATAGTTTGCAGCGTTTATGTTGCAAATTAGTTGTAGAATCGATCCTTTAGCGATTCTGCGCTTTTGAGGTAATAAATTTGTACGGGCGAAAACTTCCCTCACCTACACCCTATTCTGAATTTTCGTATTGAAGGACACGTGTTTTCCACGTGTGTTGATTGGAGATCCGCACAGCAATCCCACGTCATTTGCACGGAGATCCGACGTGATTGTGATTTGCGCGAAATCACCGATGAAAAGCTGGTAAGTGAGGGATTTAGGATTAGGAGGAACCAATTCCTGCCCCGGACAGAGGCGGCATTCGGTTAACCCCTTACAAATTCGCCTCGTTCCATTTTTAATCGCGCAAAATAACCCTCCCAATCGACAGAGCCAATAAATTCGAAATACCCCCCCCCCCCCATGTCCTCTTTCAACTTCCACCAGTCTCGGTTAAAGATTGGTTTATGGGAATCCCATAGTCGAGAGCCAATAAATACCGTTGAATGGCGGGCCGGGTGGGGGTGCCAGCGGTATGTTGACACCGCTTTAAAATGGTTTAACTTTATCAGATCCTCGGAGACCCCCTCGTCGTCCACCAGTAAATTAGGGGCCTCTGGAGGGGACTCCGCCGTCCGATGCAAACTTCGCCGTAGAGGCCAGGTGGGGGCCACGTGGGACGAGGTGGTCCGCGGGAGGAGGTGGCCCGCGGGAGGCTCCCTCCTACTCGAACCCTCTTGCGGCAGGTTGGAAACTGCGTTGCGCAGGTCGGAGTGCAGTCCATCCTCATATGCAAATGTTGTTAATTAATTATATGAATCGTAGATTGAGTGATTTATTGATTATCAACTGAACTCCGCTGCTCTTCCTCCACAGCAGTTAGCAACTCAGTCAGTCCCCTTTTGTTCCTCGTTCCGGGTTAGTATTTCTCTCAAGAACTGGCGCTCAAAGTTTAAAAGTTGTACCTGAATTCGAAATTTTCGTAATTCATTACCGCATATGCCTAGGAAATGGGGTATTTCAGTCAATTTTTTTAATTTTTTTTTTTCAAAAGAGTATGGCTCAGGAATAACAGTCTGTTCGTTGAGAAAATGTTTTTAAAAATCAGAGAAGCTAAGGAAAGTTGGAGATTTGAATGGTGTGACGTAGCTAGCCAAAACTGTCTTTGAAAAAAGTATCCATGCACAGAGAAGAGATGAAACCCTTTCCTGATTTGATAAGTCGAGACCACAAACGAAGCGAACAGAAAACAACCGATAATCAGTCGCCAGACGTAGGTAACGCTAACGATTGAACCATAAAGTAACGCTATCCGAAATGATAATCTCTTGGATACTACAAAATACTACTCACACACACGCGCAGTGTAGTGTGTGTGCATTTATGGCGGCCCGCCTTTTTTTAAAACGTGTGATCTCTTTAATTAATTTTTCTACCACATGTTATAGTATCATTGGGCAAAAAGTTGGAGTAAATAGGTTTTCAAGGGTGCTAAATCCAAATTTGTGGTCAAAAACCTGAATTTCCGACCCACCGAAATACCTCATTGAAAAAATTAGATGGCCGCAGGAATCATCAAAATTGAACAACAATTGCCGGCAAAGTGGGAAAAAAACCGTTTATTCAGTTAGTAAATGGCAATTTATCATCTTCTTCATCAACTTGTTAAGCCGCGGCCACACATGCGAACACCGAACACTCGCCAAACACCGGACATAAAAGCCCGCTCCACACATTTGGCATTCCTAGTAGTGTGGAAGGCGCCCAATGCTCGCCAAATGCCGAATATTGGTGTTTGGGGATGCTCCGGCCAGAGTCGGTTTTTTGCCCACTTCAAAGGAGACGAATATTCACCAAGTAGCGAGCATCTGCCCCGCTCCACACATGCGGGGTCGCACAGGGCTGCTCGTTGGGGCATTTTTCTGTGAATCACATATGATATTGTGAGCTCCCGCTCACTGGTGGTCTCCTTCTTGACCCGAAACTAACATAGTCACCTTCGATCATCATTGTCCACTTTCGCGGTCCTGTGGTCAGCTGGGAGATGACGTCATCCCTCCCCCCCTCACAACGAAGACGCCGCCTCGACCTCGAGCATCCCCTCCATCAGAGATGGGAAGCCAGCCGCTTCTCCCCCATCTGTAAGCCACCGACCATCCTCCGACAGAGTGGAGGGGGAACCACTCCAACAAAACCAACCTGCAGGACCCCCACTCTTCAGTCCCAGTTCAAAAACCCTCCAGTTAAATAACCGTGAGCCCAGCAGCCCATGAATGAAAACTGCCTCCTATTTTCCCCAAAGATCCCCACACGTCGTAAGACTCTGCGACATTAGATGGCGGTGTCACTAGTGTCACCGAAAATATCTTAGGAATTCCACATCTGTCCCTATGTATCATCAGATTAACTACATTTAAATTGTGATTTAAAATTTAATGTACAGAGCTGAATTTGTTGAACCATTTTTTTTACGTTATTAGAAACTAAAAATTATGTGACAAAAATTTTGAAAATATTTCTAACGATTTCTCTGGACATTTTTGCCATAACTCTATTTTGAGACTTCCAATAGCCCACCAAAAATTCTGCTGTCCATTAAATTTAAAATTTAACTAAATTTTGGTTCCACCAATGATGTTTTGGAACAGCTGTGGGGTTCCTGAGATGTTTTAGGTGATACTAAAGGTTAATCCAATTGGGATTTGTGACGTAAAGTCAAAATTATGAGAAAAAAAATCTTAAGACTAAAATAACTCGAAAAATAAAACTGCGAGACGTTTTTGTCGCAAATTAGTTGTAGAATCGATTCCTGCAGTTTGGCAGACCAGTTGGGCTTACACCCTTATTGTGTTTTGGAAAACCTATATTTTGAAATAGAAAACATTCAAAACATTCATTTTGTTTTGGAAAACCTTCAATGTGAAGCTATATAAGAGCGTTGTGTAATAATTCGCAGGTTTCCCGTCGAAGGTCGAGGAAAAAGTATATTTTCGGGGGTTTTCAGTTCATTACTTTTCTCTCTCATCTTCCGGGTCGGCTTAATCGCTTTCGCTCATAAAACAACAAATTTTCCCGGGAGTTTTCCGTAGAGCCTTATTTATATCTATGGGAGAACTATAAAGGGGAAGGAGTTGGTCCATATTTCAGGCATGTTAATTTATTGGTCAACTTTACTGATTATAAAGTTTTTTTTCTCCCTCTTCTCAGTCCCTTCTTCTCCTTCCTCTTCACTCGTTGGTATTTTATCGTATGGAAGTCTTTGGAAAGAAGGATAACTCAGGATTAAAAAAATAAATTTCTTAGTATTATGAACCGAACGGTTTTTCGGTGATAGTTTACAAAGATGAACCCGACCCATGTTTTTTCTAGTCCTACTGTTTTTGACCATCTTGGTCAAACTAGATCTGATGACGGGACCACTCCACCCAGGCGGCGCCTGACGCGACCTCGAACTCAAATCTACGTTATATCGTAGAGGTAGAAGATAGAGAGGAAACGGCCTATACCTGCCTACGTTGGGGTTTGGTAGGAAATGAAAGTGAAAGTTCACCCCCCTTTCGCCCAGACCGAAAAATAGGAGGTACTGTTTGCAGATTGAAAGAATGCGGATGGTTTGGTGAGGTATCCATGTGTATTACAAACCCAAAAAAATTGTCCTTCTTCTACCTGCCGCTCAAGCCAGGGAAAATGAGACCGAGGGTTGTTGACTACCGACCGATGATGAAGTGAAACTATTGATTTATTACAGGCAAAATAAAACAAACACAGAACACTAATATAAAATAAAAGAGGTTCCTTAACCTTGGGAAAGTCTTATCCATTAAGAGAATATACATTCATTCATTCAAAATTAAAATCACGCTTCCAGTAGGTACCTAAAGGATGATGCTACTTTCAAATTTTAAAGGCGACTGAAGGGTAAACAGAAGGGCAAGTGAACTAACATTCGAGATAAAAATAATCCTTCCCGACAATTGGCTAAGTGGAGGGGCTCTCTACCTTATTATGACTCGAGTTGCTTGATCTCTGGATTATGATTACTGAGGATCGGCCTTCCCCAGCCTGACTCAACAGGCTACCTAAGATTTTGGAGTTTTCCAAAAGTTCCTTTTCCAAACCAAATGAAAAACAATCTTAGATGAATAATATATTTGAAAAATTTCAGAAATTCAGTCTTAGAGGTTCAATCAGTCAATGTAAGTGTTGGTGACTCCCCTTAATTATCGGTTTCTCCGTGTGGGCGTGGCGAGTAGGTACCCACTCACATTCAGCAGTCAGAAATTTCTCAAACTTACTTGTTTCCTATTCTACTAAGGTAAGATCTACTTCGATAATCCTATGTCTAAAATTCATTGAATTTGCAGAGTATCTACCTATCTAGGTACCTCATTTCACTCATTTTCTCCATGGGTTTAACTTGACTTGGAAAAAGTTTCATTTGTTTTGGAAAAGGTTTCATTTGGCTTGGAAAAGGCTTCATTCGGTTTGGAAAAGGTTACATTTGACTTGGAAAAGGTTTCATTTGGCTTGGAAGTGCTATAGATCACCCTTATGTATACATCACTGATTTTCCATCAATAGCAATGATGAACCATTGGAATTGACCTAGAACAATTTTTTTTACCCCCTCCTCCCTCAAAATTTGTTGGTTAACGTTTCCGTTTTACGAATCCAAAAATCGAATAAAACGCTGCAAATTATTACACAATGGTTTATTATTTTTCTATGTTGATCTCTCGTCTGCAAAGCCACCAACCATCCAACATGAAGAAAAACATCGATCGCATTTCGGTAAGCTTTAATTTGAACGGAGATTAGGCCTCTTTTGCTATTCACACTCGTGTTTCTGATTCATCGTACGTCCAAACTTTAAATTCTCGTAGTGAGCGAACGGTTTGTCCTACAGAGCTCCGGGTAGTTTCAAAAAGTTCTAAAAATTCTATAGAATCCTAAATTGAAGGAAAAACAATACATTTATATCATTTTTTTTTGAGTTAGAGCGTTTTCAACATTTCAAAATTGATTTTGGAACCCTTAAAAGTGACCTACATCAACCAAAATCTTCGGGGCACAACTAGACCCCAAATGGAGCCTACATACCAAATTTCATCAACATCGCTCAATGCTGAGTGGCAACAGTGCCGCGTACGGCATACGGCGGACGGACGGCCAAATTTTTATTCGATATTTGGATTCTACGTACCTTGAAACGTAAACCATCAAATTTTGAGGGGGTGTTGAAATTTTTTTTTTCTTGGTCAATCCCAAAGGTTCACTATTGAAAATAATAAACCAAACGGCACTTTCCCCACTTGGTATTGATCGATTTTGATGAAATTTGGTATGTAGGATCCATTTGGGGTCTAGTTGTGCCCCGACGATTTCGGTTAATGTCGGTCACGTCTAAGGGTTGTAAAATAAAAGTCAAAATGTTGAAAACGCCCTAACTCAAAAAATTTTGATATAAAGGTATTGTTTTCCCATCAATTTAAGATAGTACAGAATTTTTTGAGACCACGCGGAGCCCTGTAGGACAAACCGTTCGTTCCCTACGAGAATTTGAGGTTTGGACTTACGATAAATCAGAAACACGAGTGTGAATCGCAGAAGAGGCCTAATATCCGTTCAAATGCTAGCTGACCGAAATACGATCGATGTTTTTCTTCAAGTTGGTTGGTAGTAACAATGGCAAAGCCGAGTTCTTTGCAGACGAGTGATGTACATATAATAGTAATAAACGTTTGTGTAATAATTTGCAGCGTTTTTAGGACGTCCCACAGTAAGACTTGGGCGTCCTTATGCGATCGATCTGGGGTAAAGTTGGACAACACTCAACAGAAAAAAAATAACCACACAGTAATCCGTTTTAGACCATTCTGAATCCAAAATCGTGAAAAAAACTATAGGTTTATGTCTGTGTGTGTGTGACAAAATCTTGTGTCGTCTGCACGGCCTTAGTTCTCAACCGATTCTCCTGGTTCTTTTTATGTTCGACGTCGAAAACTATCTTGTTGTGCACTACATCGCCGGAATTTCGAATTTTGCCTTTTTAAGGGGAGGAAAGGAGGGGTTAATGCTAAAAAAAAAAATGCATAATCTTATAAACTCTGCCCAGGCCTCAATTTCCAACCGATTTTCGTGTTTCTTTTTTGTTTTCTGAAATAACCACCGAGTTGAACATGATTTCACCAGAGTATCAAAATTCGCAAGGGGAGGGGATCAGTGGGGGGATAATATTCACAAAATATCTGAATTTTCAATATTTCGGTTCCTTTACTGCTTACTAACTGTCCCCGAACTTTGAAATTGAGGAACAATTCTCACTATACCTACGGATTTTCATGGATTATTCTCTGTACCACCATGGAACTAATATTGGTGCCACCATGGTGCCAGGACACCATAAACCGCATTTTTCGTGGGTTTTTTTTCGTGTTTCACCTTGAATACGGATGTGAACCTCGACGGACTGCCTACTAAAACTAAGGTATGAAAGTTCAATGTTACGGCTTTGGTGCCAGACTGGCACCATCTACCAATCATCCATCTACCAATGGACAGGTCGAGCGCATGGTCCAAACCATGAAGCAAGCACTGAGGAAGCTCATTACTTCACCAGGTTCACCACAAGACAAGTTAAACACGTTCCTGATGGCCTATCACCGAGCTCCTCACACGACCACTGGTGTATCTCCTGCAAGAATAATGTTGGGAAGGGAAATACGTACAGCATTGAATCAAGTTAAACCGAAACTCGACTATGCACCTCATGCTGAAACTCAACAGAATAACTCCATTAGTTTTGAGCAAGATGAAAAGGAGCAGTAAGGTCGTATTCGTCACCAAACAGGAAATGGGAATTTGGCTTCGTGATAAATAGAGATGGCGATATCCACTACAGCGTGCAGGTTGGAAACACAGTATGGCGACGGCATGTGAATCAAATGAGACGTATTGGTCAGGATATGCAGATTGTAACTCCGAACCCACCAACATCTCAGTTGCATGCCAATCTTGAGAGACCATTTGCACATCAGTCAATCCAAACTGAGGCCACTTCACTACCTTCTCCACGTGTTTCTTTCCAATCAATGTCACCCTAAGACAGCAGCCAATCCAACCAGTCGTCAACGCCCCCTGCTAGTGAGCCACTTTTGTCCAGCAGCCCGAGGCGACCGGAACAATCCAACCAAGCAGAGTCCACAAGAGCCGCGCAAGAGCCAGTGCATCAAGAAGAAGCGGGACTCAGACGCTCCAACCACCCAAGAGGCTGACTTACCCACCTTTTCAAAACTGAAGGCTGTAACTACCACAGATGCTCATTTTACAACCTGTTGTTTAAACAACTAGATGATTCTGTAGTTTATTACATACTCGTTTTGTAAAAAAAAGTTAAATATTTTTTTTCTCATTTATAGGGGGAAGGGATGATGAATACCTCAGCATTGTTCCTTTTAAATAGCAACACTGCTGATAAGTTCTTATGATAAGACGTTTGTCATTTCATAAATAAAGCAGTACTTACTTTCTACACTACAGTGCGGTCTGCTCTCTTTAATCCTTTTGAATTCCCTTTGAATTACCTAAATTACTTAACAGGTGGAATGGAGGAGGGGGGGGGGTGACTCGAATTCGCATGTTCGGTATCGTAGGTCATGGATTTTAAAATGCTCTTCAGATTCGAGGCTCCCATGCCGCTAGAAAATTTAATGTTATGGTGGATTAACATTAATAACATTTAATGTTATAGTGGATGAGGGTGAGGTGGGGGGATCACAATTTCTTGCCCAAAGTAATAAATAAATCACATCGAGTGAAACAGTTTTATCGCTTACCAACTGGTTTACATTGACCTAATGCTTATCCAATGGGACGTCCCCTGAAATGCATGCATTACCAAACAATATGTTTTAATTGAGACTGTTTCTCCCTAATACCGTTGATGATTCGTTCTCTCAAATTCATAAACAACTTAGACGGGCGTTTGTTCGTGGTGTAATTGGAATACCGAGTCTGAAATTTAATTATCTGTCTGTTACTAGAGATGCGATCAGACTTCATGGTGGAGAGCCGAGGATAAATGTTCATCTGGTCTGTCGTTCTCGTAGTATTAGTGCAAGTTAGCCGAGTGCGGTCAGTTCTGATGAAGGGGCATTGTTGAAATAGTTCGCGGAATGCGGAGTGTATATCGGGTGATGAGCTCTCGGAAATCCAGAGGTTTCAACGATCTTCTCAAAGCCGACCGCATAATAGTGAAAAGCTCTAGGTATTCGAGAAGAGAAGAGCAATCACGCTAATAGATCGTTACTACCATCTTAGTCGTAATGATTTGAAGAGAAGTTACGCCTTCAGGAGCTTTAGGGAGGTTATGCTAGTTCAGGTTGTGGTACTGATTCTATGGAGGATCACGTTTAAGGGTTTCAAACGTATCATGATATACATTTTCTTAGGTATATTTTGAGATACATAATATGTACATAATACTACATTTGACTACATAATACTACATGTACATAATACTATTTGAGATACATAATATTATTAGGTTCTAATTGTTAAATCCTCTTTCCACCATTCGAACCATTATCTGCCATTAGTATGTACGGTTATTATACTACTCTACTATAATACTACTACTTAATGATGTAACGAAATAATACATATCCTTACAGGCTCAATAAAGGTATATAAGGGGACATCCAAAAAATTGAGCCTTTGGAGTTAGAATTATTCATATTTATAATACACTATTTTTAATTTATAACAATTTTTATTAGTCTTCTATTAGTGATGTTTCTATCCATTACAATATATTTATATACCTACCTGATTTTTATGTCAAATAACATGGATTCATATAGCATTGTGTCACCTTCATGTGGGTGGTGTGTCCTCCATGGGATAATGTAACCTCCGTGGGGAGGATGCAAGGTCCTTGAGGATCACGTAATCTCCGTGGGATTTGTTACCTTCTTGGAGATAGTGTATCCTCTGTTGGATCTCGTTTTTGGTACCTATTACACTATTGATATTTTTGCATTATTTTAGTGAAATAAGCACGCTTATTTGAGAATCTAACAAAATTATGAAAATTGATTGAATCAGAAAAATATCATGCATACCTATCCGACATATGATCAAAAATCAGGTGGTGCATGATATTTCGTAGTGTCCGTTCCGGACATCCTCCGGAACCCGAAAGTAGAAAGACAAGGGCGGCGGAGACAGATCAGAGGAGGCTTTCAGAAACTCAGGCCTCTTGAGCTCAAACTGGCTTCTTCTTGGTCTAATACTTCTTCGAGGAGGTAAAGAACGAATCGCCTGACCTGAAGTGATCACCTCAGTTGCATGTGGTGTCACCTCTGTTGCCTCTTAACCCGAGATCACCTCGACGACCCTCCCAAACGGCCAGTTGATACTCGTGTTATTGTCCAAATTCAGAGTTGAGATTCGATTATGGAGGGCTAAGAACTGTCTCATTGCAGCCAGAAAAGCTTCAGTGCTTAGATCTTCCACAAGTTGTAGAAGCACTGCAAGGAATAGAGCACTAGCGAATAGTGCAATCCACACTTTTCTTCTACTTTTCGGATATAAATGTATGTAATCCTTAGAAATATAAGTGTGCGATGATGCTGAATCAATCAATGTACGAACTGAAAGCAATTTACCCTTCGTGGGGATGTTTACTCTTACGGAGAGAGTTTGTAATATAAATTTGGTTTGAATATTGATTTGATCACACGTAGGAGTGTTTTGTTGATTATCCTCTTGCTTAGGCTTGAAAACAGGATTATTGCTAGTCGGTAATGATTTTGGTTTACCTTGTTTGGGTGGTCTCTTACTGGATGTTCCTGAAACAAGGGTTGTGGCTGTAGGGATATCATCTTTCTTGTTCTCTGCCACAAAACTATGTCTTGATCTGTTTATTCTTTCTTCGCTGTTTACTTCAGCCTTCATAAAATTCATTAGCTCGTCCCGAATAACGCGATGCTCCTCCTTCTCTGAGTCCCGTCTCCGTTCCCATGCTTTCAATACAATACATCATAAGGCTGTGCGGATTCGATGAGAGGGTAGAGTAAAGGAGAATATTGGTCAGTTTTCACCTCAAGGGCTTCTGGGTCGTGTAGCTGATCCCACACTTCCATTGGCTGCCAAGAATTTGGCTCAGTGAGATGTTCATATCGACTGCGGCACTCGACAATCTTTGTGCGGTATTCTTCCTCGGTCGCACATTCTGCAAGGAACACGTCCTGTGTGACACCTGTGGAGATGAGCTCATCCTGCATTTGCAATTCTGTTTCAAGAAGACGTTCGCCCGTATCCTCCAGATTTTTTAGGCAGATCGTTAGCTCCAGTGGAAAAGTGAAGCGCGAGGATTCATATTCTTGAGCCACTGTACAAAACTTTTCCAGTTGGGCATCAAAAGTGTTTGCGTATTTCGCTCGGAATAGCTTCAATCTATCCATTTCGATAGGCAAAAGTCGCCACTATGTTGGATCTCGTTTTTGGTAGGTACTTATTACACTATTGATATTTTTGTATTATTTTAGCGAAATAAGCACGCGTATTTGAGAATCTAACACAATTATGAAAATTTATTGAATCAGAAAAATATTATGCATATCTATATACATAAAACGCCAACCGTACGTACGTACGTATGTTGCCCGAACGTGGGGTTCTCGGGTTCGATTCCAGGCCGCGGCATCAATTATTTTTTTTACACATCTACAATTTTTCTGCCTGCTTTTAGCAGGCTTTTCAGCTAGTCCGACATAATATGTCTTTGATCATATTATGATCAAAAATCAGGTGGTGAATGATATTTCGTAGTGTCCGTTCCGGACATCCTCTATGAGAAAGATTTAACCATAATGTGGTGTTGTAACCTCCATGGGGATGATTCAAACTCAATGACCTCAATGGAATAATGGAGCCATCATAAGATAATGTAACCTTCATGAGGATGATGTAACCTCTGTGAGAAAGATTTAACCATAATGTAGTATGGCAACCTCCAGGTAACCTCCTACCTACTAGGGCATTTTTGAAAATTTTAACCCTTCATTTCCATTTGGTTGGTGGTTGGGGTTGAAATTTTCAAAAATGCCCTAGTAGGTAGTAGCTACCTATGGTTGGTAGGGAGGGATCTATACAGAAGGGTTATCTATACAGAAAATAATAAACCTTTGGTCAATGATTTGCAGCGTTTTATTTTTGGTCCCGGTCAATTAAATTATAATTGTCCCGACAATTCTATTCAAAATTATAATTATCCCAAAAATTGGCCTTACTAGTTAGGAAATACTAGGAAACCGTAAAAGGTTTACAAGCCTAATTAACTCAGAAAAACAAGAATTTAAAAAGAATTCCATGGAGGAATTTGTTGCTGGAAATTAGATGTAGGATCAACCCGTAGAGGGTTATTAGTGTTGAGTGTGGATACCCTCTATAAAGTATGTTTATTATTACAGTTACCTTTCTATTTTGAATTCAGCTTGAAAAGGTAGCCGTTACCAGGAGGTTTTTGTTGGAAATGATCCGTGGAATCGACCCTCGGAGTTGGGTACTTTAAAGTGAGGATCCAGTAGATACGAAAAGCTGGAAGACGCACAAATGGGGGAAACCCACGCACAAACTTCGGCACAATAATTTGCGAAACGTGAGCTCCCCGGTTCTACGTCTTCATGTCGCCGTTTCAACCTCCCCTGAATCGAAGTTGGTATTGTTTGGGATTGCTGTGCGGTATATTCGCTTCGGGAGAAGACAATGGGGAAGAGCCTCTGACAAAGCCGTTTCACGGTCCCGCGGGCAGAACCACCAAAACGTAGGGGGCGCCCTTTTACGAGCTTCGACCTCCAAAACAAATCCCACCGTCATTCGCCACGGTCCAGTACCTTACCGCATTTGAAGGAACGTACCGGGAGAAATACGTTCTCAATATTTCACAGATCCTTTTCCCTGATATTCGTCTTTCGTTTTATTTTGTCTCCTCCCGGTGTTGGGAGAGAGAAAGAAAACACACTGCAATAAGAATGATTTGGGTCGCAATGCGATCTTCCCATATCGTGGAAATGATTGAATATCGAGAACATCGATTTTGAGAGGACGTGTCATATCGAGTCTTTTTCGACTCTTTCTAGGAACCGCTCTCAATGTCATAGGAAATATCACCTTCCAGTTTCCTGTGGGTTTAAATTCTGTTAAACTATCAGCGTGAACGTGAATTCCATCCAACTACGATTTTGGTTTATTATTTTCAAAAATGAACCATTGGAATCGAGCAAGAAGAAACATTTTAACCCCCCCCCCCCTCAAAATTTGATGTTTTACCATCAAACCGTACAAGCTTCTGTGCCCAACTAGACGCCATATGAAGCTCAGATACCAAAATTCTTCAAAATCGGCCCGTGGGAACTGAGGAAAGTGTCACGTACGGTGGACACATTTCCTTCTGCAGGAGCTACAGGTATGACCTGACTCTCCTCGGATATCAGTGAAATCAGATAGACAACTAACTAGTGCGTTGATGTCGATAATCCATCCTTTCCTTATTATAAGTGTTTTAAACGTTTTGTGGAGTTGACCGCTGTAGTGTATTGATCATGCAACGCTCGTTGTTGTGGATTGGATTCTAAATTGGGGTCAAAACTGATGTGATTTCACTTAGTGAGTTTTGAATAAAGGATGCAACTGAATAATTAACTATATCTATCCGACTGACTGCAGTTGAATTGCAACTGAATTATTAGAGAAGGTGAATTTACTGATGAAAGGTGAGAATGCAATTTTGATGTCTGGTCTGTTAATTTGGATGTACAGGGCATTAATTAAGACGATGAAAACGGATTTAGTATAGACTCATTTTTATTACACCAAGACTCGGCAGACATGACACTCAATTCCCATTTCCGATGGTTCCTTAATCATACAATTATCATCTGACATATACTAATTATCAAGTGATCATTGATTATATTTTAATCATAATTATTTATTATAATTTTTATATTTTATTTATTTATATTATATAATTAATATTATATAATAATTTATACAACAACCTTCTTTTTTTTTAAATAACAATTTTCTCTTCTTTTGTTATGTACTAATTATAATATAATTTTTTTAACTTCTATTCTGATACAAATTATTCTATTAGAATGTAACAATTCCATAAGTACATGTACCTTCTCTATTTAGATGACATATAACGTTCAGGTAGTACAATATTCCTACCACTTCTTGTTGTATAGTTTGTTACACTTGCTGATTTTGTTTTTTCTAAAATCAATTTTCTGTTCCTTCTATAAAGAGTACCTTCTTCGTTTTTAATTATATATGTCCGATTGTCTTGTGCTTCTACGATTGTACCTGGCGACCAATTACTTTTGGGTGTTTTCCTGAAATAAATGGATTGTCCAGGAATCAAATTTGGCAATTGATGTGAAGATTTGTCATATTGATTTTTGTATGACATTTGGTTTTTTAACATTTTTGTATGTTGCTGAACTGGACTGACTGACTTTGGAATCAATAATTTTGGACTTATAGGTAGTACACATCTAAGACGTCTTGACATTAACAAATTTGCTGGCGATTCAATCTCATTTTTGGGAGTATTTCTATAATGGAGTAAGGCCAAATGTGGATCACTCCCAGAATCCTTGCATTTACGCAAAATGTTTTTACAAATTTTAACAGCTGATTCAGCTTGTCCATTGCTCAGACTGTGATAAGGGCTTGACTTTTTATGAATAAATTTCCATTCATGTGTAAATTCGGCAAACGCTATGGAATCCCATGGTGGTCCTGTGTCGGTGATAAATTCATTGGGTATTCCATGTTCAGCGAATATACTTTTTAAATGAATAATTACGGTGTTTGCAGTTGTGGAATTTAACTGTAGTAGTTCTATATATTTTGAATAGTAGTCCATCAAAACAAGATATTTTTTGTTTTCAAAATCAAAAAAATCTGCGCTGACTTTATACCATGGTAACGGCGGTATCTCATGCGGAATTAATGGTTCCTTGGAGTTTTGACGGCAAAATTTAAGACAAGACAGGCAGGATTCAATATAATTCTTTAGATCGACGGCCATATTTGGCCAAAATAATACTCCTCTGACCAAATTCTTAGCTTTTTCTAAACCAAAATGACTAGTGTGAACTTTTTCCATTATCACTTTTCGTTGACAAGCGGGAATAACAACACTTGTGTGTTTGTAAACTATGCCATTGTTTACAAACAAATCAGACTTACACGACCAATACATCTTTACGAGGTCATTGACATTATTCTTGTTGTTCGGCCAACCATTATTAATATAATCAATCAAGATTTGCATGGCTTGATCATTTTGTGTTGCTAACTTAATTTGATTTAAAGTTTCATTGTGAATGGGAACACTATTGATAAGAAAATTTACATGAATATTGACATCATCATCAATAATATTCTCAGTTTCAGGCAGTGCTGCTCTTGATAGAGTGTCAGCGACGTACAAATATTTACCAGGCTTATATATTAAATTCAAATTGTAGGGCTGGAGTTGCAAAAACATTCGCTGAAGTCTGGGGGGTACATTTCCTAATGGCTTGTTGATCAATGATATTAAAGGGGAATGATCTGACTCAACTGTGATATTTTGTCCATAAATGTACTGTCTAAACCTAGTACACGCAAATACAACAGCATAAAGTTCTTTTTCTATTTGCGCATAACGCTTTTGACACTCATTGAGGGTTTTTGAGGCAAAAGCGACGGGTTTGTTACGTTGCAGTAGGCAAGCACCAACTGCTGATTGTGAACTATCAACAGACAACACAATAGGTGTATCGACATCAAAATGAGCTAAAACAGGTGTTGTTGTTATTAGGGACTTTAATCTGTTGAATGCGGCTATATGCTGATGCTCCCATTCCCACTGACTATCTTTCTTGATCAAATTTCTCAGAACTGCTGTTTCCTCTCCAACATTTGGGATAAAGCTTGATAGGTAATTTATCATACCTAAGAATCTTTGCAGTTCAGTTTTGTTGGTGGGAGGCGGCATATTACAGATGGCTTTAACCCTAGGACCTCACACATAAGTTTTTGTGACATGGAGCTCACACAGGGGTACAAATGTACCCCAACTTACAAAAAATTAAAATCTTGTGTCTGTTGCCATTTTTAAATGAAATTATTGTTGCTTAGAATTCTATAAGCATCTAAACAATGATAAAAATTATTGGGAGTTCAAAAAGGTAATAGTTATATTTTTTATTGGACATTCCTGTTGAAAACCAATTTTCAAAATTGTTAAATATCGCTTCTCATTCAAAATTCGAAATAAAATTTGTTCGATATGGAATGACCTTTGTTACTTTTGATTATGCAAGTTTGCAATATTCTGAGTTGGAGGAAAAAATTGGCTTCCAAATCCAATGAGTAGTTTCCTTATTCTACCACCCCAAAGATCACCCTTCTGTGATGCACTTGAACCCCTATTCTGCTACTTCTGAGCGTTCCCTTCTTCCCAATAAAGGTCATGTGCAATATTCTTACGTAGAAATTGTAGTAGGGTAAAATGAGCGGTTCTGGCACAGTTACTAGGCATCCCGGCATCAGTGATCTGTGGTGTCGTGTAACCTCCATGTCAACTTGACCCCCTTCCCCAACCACCCTCCAATTCCGTATCAGTGCTCTGTGGTGTCATGTAACCTCCGTGGCAACTCCACCCCCTTTGTCCACCATCTCCCAAATCATAAGGGATCATCTCCCAATTCATAGGGGACCATCCTCTAATTAGGATGTAACCTCCGTGGCAACTCCACCCCCTTCCCCAACTCCTACCAATTCATAGGGGGTCATCCTACCATTCAAAAGACATCATCCCCAATTCATAGGGGACCATCCTGTAATTCTGCATCACCTGTGGTGTCATGTAACCTCCGTGGCAACTCCACCCCCATCCCCCACCACCTACCAATTCATAGGGGGTCAACCTACCATTCAAAAGATACCGTCCCCAATTCATAGGGGGTCATCCTACCATTCAAATGAGACCGTCCCCAATTCATAGGGGACCACCCTCCAATTCCTCATCAGCTGTTATTTCATGTAACCTCCTTGGCAATTCCACCCCCTTCCCCCGACTCATACCAATTCATAGGGGGTCATCCTATCAATTCAAAAGGGACCGTCCTCAAATCATAGGGGACCACCCTCCAATTCTGGATCACCTGTGATGTCATGTAACCTCTGTGGCACTTTCACCCCCTCACCAACAAATTGTTGTGGCATGGTGGCTCGGAACAGTGAGGATCCAAAAAAGAATTGGCTTACCTATAATGTTTCCAGGGATTCACGCTGGGGTAAATTTGTACCTCAAAGAGTTTGAAAATACACACTGGGGTAAATTTGTACCCCAAAGAGTTTGAAAATACACACTGGGGTACATTTGTACCCCAAAGAGTTTGAAAATACACACTGGGGTAGTTTTGTACCCCACCACGAAAAAAGACGCGAACCACACGAATTCTCAGAGCCAAGTGGACTCGGGACAGTGCGTTTCCCGCTCACAGGGGTACCAAGATAATTTACGTGGAACCCATTCAGGCGGGAAAATTTTTTTTGCGAATGTGCACCCAAAAATAGGAACAGTGGGGTACAGCTGTACCCCAGTGTGAGGTCCTAGGGTTAATCCTATCTATATCCGGACTTATACCGTTTTTGCTAAATATATGACCTAAATAAGTTACTTGCGACTGGCTAAATTTGCATTTATTTTTATTAAATTTGACTCCTTCTTGACGTGCTCTGTCAAGGACTGCTCTTAGACGCTCATCATGCTTTTGCTGAGTATCAGCATGGATTAATAAATCATCTAAAAAGACACACACTCCTGGCAAGTCTCCAAAAATTTCCATCATTTTTTCGTGAAAAATTTCAGAGGCTACCGAAATTCCGAAGGGAAGTCTCAAAAATTTTCGTCGACCCCAAGGTGTGTTAAAAACAAGGAGTTTCGAGCTTGGTTCATCCAATGGCACGATCCAAAATCCGGAATTCGCATCCAAAGTTGTGAATACGGTAGAACCTTCTAATTTGGATCTAATAAACTCAAAAGTTGGTAACTGAAAATGCGATCTTTTTAGGGCTAAATTCAAATTTCTAGGATCTAGGCATACACGAAGTTGGCCCGATTTTTTCTCCGTGCAGATCATAGAACTTACCCAATCAGACGGTTCATTGACCTTGGCTATGACCTTGTCTCTTTCCATTCGTTCTAATTCAGCTTTAATTCTGGGAAATAGTTTGAAAGGGACCTTACGAGGTGCATCTATGACAGGCTTGATCTCAGGATTGACGACTAGTGTGCATGATTTTTTCAGGCAGCCTAATCCTTCAAAACAATCATTGAATTCTTTCATAAGTTGAGTAGGGGAAGATATGAGTGTTTGAACTCTCCTAATCAAGTTTAGTTGCTGACATGTTTTCAGACCTAGTATTGCTGGACATTTCATATCAATGATATTGAAAGGTATCAAAACATTTCTATTATTTACTTTACATGGTATGGTTGTGTAACCATAATTTGGGATTCTAGTGCCACAATATGATGCTATTTTTATGTTTGACGGTAGTATATGATTAGTTGGCAAGTTTAGTGAGTCATATTCAGATTTGCTAATGCAATTGACTTGTGCACCAGTATCTAACTGACAATTGACATTTTTGTTATTGATTTTGACCAATAAATTCCAAGTACTACTCACTGATGATGATTGTAGTGTGTCTTTATCCTTGTCCACCAGGCATACGAGGTATTGTCCATCATCAGCGGTCCGGTAGTTGGGGTTGACGTCTGACCCAATGTCTATCATCCGAACTGATTTACGCGATCGGCACATTCTTGCGTAATGATTGTACGCCTTACATTTGGAACACTGAACACCTTCAGCTGGGCATTTCACACGATGTACTAGACCACAGCGACCACAAGTTCCGTTTCGCGGCTCGTATGGCGTGTCACTGCTCGATTGTAATGCAACTCTCTGACCTGATCGCGGCGTACTGGCTCGTCCCTGCTGATAATGAGGTGTATTCTTGACTGCGGACCTCGTTCGGGAAGTGTACCTGTTATCGGAATTAGGTCGATGAGGTTGACGCTGGTGTATTTGTTTATTCCTGACAACTTTGTTGACTTGCTGCGTTTCAGGAGCTCTCTCAGTATCATGGGCTTGTATTTTTGACAACTCTAGACTCCGGCATATTTTAATGGCCTTGTCCAATGTTAGCTCGTCTTCTTGCAACAGGCGTTCCTTCATCTGTAGGTTATCCTTCCGTAGACCCAAAATAAGGATGTCCTTAGTTAAAGAGTCCTTCAAAGTAGCGAGTTCGCATGTTGAGGCTAAATTTTTCAGAGCTGTCACGAATTCATCCACAGATTCTCCTGTTTTCTGTTGGCGAGAGAAGAAGTTGTGACGTTCAACCGTTAGGTTAGATTTAGGGTTGAAATGGCTGTCAAATTTCTTTATGAGGTCAACAAGCTTGACTGTTTCCTCGTCTAGACCAAATGAACTGAATACGTTCATGCCCTGTTCTCCGATCAGAGAGAGTAAAAGAGCTACTTTGCGTTTATCGCTAACCTCTTCTTCCAATCCGGCAGCTACGACGTATAATTTGAACTGTCTGATCCAGTTTTTCCATTTTACAGCCAAATTTGCGCTAGGTGTGCCGTCTATTTCGAGCGGTGCGATATTTGGGCGAAGACTTGTAGTCATTTTTCTCTTTGGTGGCGACTTGGGTGGAGGAGGCGGTGGAGGAGGCTTTGGCGGAGGAGGTTGTGGCGGCTTTGTCGGTTCTGTAGGATTCAGTGGCGAATATCCTTCCAATTCAAGTGTTTGATCGACACCTGAATCACGTGTTTCCTCCTTTGTGTCGGACGGATGAGACATACACGGACCGAAAACTTTTCAAAATCACTTGTACACGACTTGAAATGACTAAAGACACTTTTTATACTGACTTGACCGACCATTTACACCTGACACCATGTTAGTTTGGATGTACAGGGCATTAATTAAGACGATGAAAACGGATTTAGTATAGACTCATTTTTATTACACCAAGACTCGGCAGACATGACACTCAATTCCCATTTCCGATGGTTCCTTAATCATACAATTATCATCTGACATATACTAATTATCAAGTGATCATTGATTATATTTTAATCATAATTATTTATTATAATTTTTATATTTTATTTATTTATATTATATAATTAATATTATATAATAATTTATACAACATGGTCTATTGAAACCAAGTTATGATTTATGAGTCAATATTATTATGCATGTGAACTTACGTAGTGTGTAGATCATATACCTGTCAACGTTTTTTTTTTCAGTGCAAGTCGGTTTTAGCAAGGTCTTTGGTCTGGCAAAATATGACATGGTAGAAACGGCGGCAAATACGATCTGTTGATCAGAACGTATCCAGTAGAACATGATGACGATTATTCACACTCTACAATGTAATGGAATTTTACGTTTTAATAAGAAGTAGGAATAAACCTATTTCGGTGATTGCTTTTATTGCGAAAAATATACCTACCCAAAGAGAACCAATTCCTTAATAACCTAGTCACAGGAATTCGTTGAAAAAATGATAATAATTGACATAAAAGTTGTATTAGGTTGGTGCAAAAGTAACGTTCCTGTCTAATTTTGATAGGAGTTTCAAATTTGTTATTTAGAATGGTCTAAAATAATTTTTGGTCTAAAACAATTATTGTTTTTCTTCGAATTCGGAAATACGTTTTGCTTGATAACTTAACGAGTTTTGAACGTTCTATCCGAACGTAACCAAATGTTACTTTTCTTCTGCAATGAAACATAAACTTTTCTAGTCCCATGATTTTTCTGTTCAATACTACGCCCATTCAACCCCACATCTATTTCCGCTATAATGTGAAAAACATGTGATGCGATGTGCTCTTTTCAAATGAAAAGATTATAGTATGAAGGCAATAAAACGAACTCCGTCAAAATAACAGTTCTAGTTGTTGGTGAACTAAGAGAAAATCGTACCACCAAGAATAAGCATTAGTTTCATTTGTGACGTTCTTCTGTTGTAAGTCCAAAAAAATTCTCAAATTCAGAGAAACTTAAAATTTCAAAATTGCCAAAATTTGGCCAATCAACTTTTGACAGTTCAATCTAGAAATAGTGAAGTCAGTATACCGTCTCAATAGAATCAAGTGGAACCTTGAACCGGATGTGAAGGCGTTCAAACACGTATTCAGCAGTCAAGCTTTACACAATAAAGGTGATTTGCAGACTCTTGCTCGTGTGTTTTGCACCTATACTGGAAGTATCTATGCAGATTTACAACTCTCAGGAAGGCGAGTTAAACTTTTGACAGCCAAAAACATTGACTTGTTCGCCCTTTTTTTTCTGACAATATTTTTTTAGAATAAGCGACTTGAAAAAAAAATGTATATGTATACATATACTTTCCTTTTTTAAAGTAGGTTAAATTTGCGATAAAATAAGACCAGTTTCATTAATGTAGATGAAACTATAATCGAGATACGGATCAATAAAGACAACTAATATTTTCCAAAAAGTATAGATTTTAATTACTTATCTTCATAAATATTTCGAACGGAATTTCCGCATGACGTCGTTTTAAAGTGCATCGGAATAAAAGTTGTTGAGAATTTAATCTGCTGTAATTTGAGTTCAGATAGAGTTATGTTATTCTGATAGTCTTGCCAGGAATCCTGAAAAACAAAAAATTAATGAGGACCCGTTTTTGTCTATTTATGTTGGATATTGTTGTTTCATCAGGTTTATACTTTTAAACTCAACGAATAGTTGAAAAACTTGCTTTACATTATTTTGTAAATATGTACCTAAAGGTTTAAAGTAGATCTAAAGAGTGAAATAGGTGAATTGATGAAATGGTAGTGTTGATTCCAAATTATTGAAAATGGTGTAAAGCGGGTACACGGTGTTGGGAGGAACTTAGGTGCATGTTGAATGACCATAATAATAATAATATTATTATTATTGGTTTATTATTTTCAATAATAAGCCATTGGAATTGAGCAAGAAAAGTCAAATTTAACCCCCCATAAAAGTTTAATGTTTTGGGTTTCAAGGTACGTAGAATCCGAAAATCGAATAAAAAATTTTCCGTACGCGGCACTTTTCTTAGCAACACTGGACTTATTTGGTTCAAATTTGGTATATGGGCTCCATTTGGGGTCTAGTTGTGCCACGAAGCTTTTGGTTGATGTCAGTCACTTCTAACGGGTGAAAATTGAGGGTTGAAATTTTCAAGGGTGCCCTAGCTCGAAAACTCTCGAAATAAAAGTATAGTTTTTTCACCAATTTCAAATAGTGGTGAATTTTTAAAAATTTTTGAGACCACTCAGAGCACTGCAGGACATACCGTTTGCTCCATCCGAGTACTTAAGGGATTTCCTTCGATAAAACAGAATCATGAGTGTTAATCACAAAATTTGTTAATCATTTAATCATTTAATGAGGTTCCCGTTAGATTTTTAGCTAACCAAAACTCGATCGCTGCTTCCTTAGCAACCAGTAATCAAATTTCCATATGAAGCTCCCTATTTTTCGAATCGAGCGTGAAGCGTTTAGTTTTAACACAGAATGTGTTTTTGCGATGACCTACCGAAAAAAAATCGTCACGAAAAAGCGACAGAAAAAACATCTGGTGATATGTTTATTGGTTGTCATGTTAATGTCAACTCCACATTTATTATTGTTGTTTTTTATTTAACGGATGACTAGTATCGCAAAAACACATTCTGTGTTCCTATGATTTCATACAGAGTATGGAAAAAGAAATAAACCGGGGGGTGCAGGGGGGCGGAGCCCCCCGCCGAGGCGCAAAGCGCCGAGTTTTCTAGTAAACTTCACTGTGAAGGTGTGAAGACAGTTTGGTGAGGTAGGTAGTACCTACCAATGGTTGGTAGGTAAAAAAAGTTGGTAGGTAAAGAAAAACGTTTAAAATCATTGCCCAAACGTTTATTATTTTCTGTATAGATCACCCTTCTGTATAGATCCCTCCCTACCAACCATAAGTATCTACTACCTACTTGGGCATTTTAGAAAATTTCAACCCCAACCACCAACCAAATGGAAATGAAGGGTCGAAATTTTCAAAAATGCCCTAGTAGATAGTAGGTACCTATGGTTGGTAGGGAGGGATCTATACAGAAGGGTGATCTATACAGAAGATAATAAACCTTTGGGCAATGATTAGCAGCGTTTTTTAATGTGTCTGATTTATCGTCGAATTGATAATAATAGTAGGGCCTACTCAGGCCCATGCTTGTTTCACCTGGCTGTTGCTGTGTATGTAGGAAGACACTGTCAGTTGACGACGGAGGTCCAATTGCTACTGTAAAACAAAAACGAGGAATCGCCTCTGTTTTTTGTCCGTCAAAAGTTTAGCTCGCCTTCCTGAGGGTTGCATGTCTGGGTAAAAATACTCCCAGTATAGGTCCAAAACACATGAGCAAAAGTCCGAAAATGCCCTGTAAAGTTTGACTGGGCTAGAACCCTGTTTTCGAGGTTAAAATTATCAGTCCATGGTAGGTTTTCACAAAGAGCTCTAAAGAATAATTTTTCAGGATTTCTTCTTGACGTTTCGTTTAAATTTGTTGATTGCACACCAATGGGTTGATTTTATGGCTGGTGCCCCGTGACAGTCCATCATAAATTTCATGGTCATCTAATAGCATACTTCCTGGTCACACCTCTTAATCCATCGGACCGATTTCTCCCAAATTCGGACGGTAGCTGGAGTTTGGATCCTCGATGAGCTCGTTTTATTTGCATGAAGAATCGGTACTTGTATGGATATTACCACTGTTTGTGGTTATACTAGACTCTTGTAATGTAAATGGTATAATCATAACTTTGAAGCTCTCATTTGCGGACGATCCGTTTGAAGGCTAAAGGTAGCACTAATGACTTTCTATGTACCTAGCTAGGGCTGTATTACGTGTTTGCGGCGAGGTACCACTGAACAACCTCGTTAACACCTCTGGCTAAGAGGAGAGCGGTGTATGTGGCGACGACTCCTACCACGAAATTAAACTTCAAGCCGAGGTCCTTTCTCTTCATGGCGTTCTCCTTGTAAATTCACTTTAATGGGTTTTTAAAGGTCACTAAAACGTCAGAAGGATATTTTTCAATGTCACCTAATATTAAATAAATTAGTGTTAGAAATGATAAGTTCGCAACGTTCGAAACGCACCTGTTTGTTTAAATCCCAATTCATTTCTCATGGATCACTTATTTTTATGGATAAATTTGCGGTTTCGGAGTCAACTAACAGCACTACAATTGTGAAGTCGTTGACAATAATTGTTATTATTGATTGAATAACTATTATTTTCTTTTTCATTTGTACCGTGGCTCTTACTTCTTTGATAATGATGAAATCAATGTACTTTCATTAAAGCCCTCAAATACCCTCCAAATTTGAAGAAACTCAAGCTTTCATATCAGTAAAAATAAATAAAAGTTTTAGTGAAATCACTTTTGACCGTGCGCAGATGTTGGCGTTCGTTCAATGAAATTCATCGGGAACCGTCTCGAGGCTAAAAAAAAAAAAAAAAAAAAATGAAAATTTTGGACCATCATTTTGAGTTGATATATGCCCGAGGAAAGGATTGACTATACGCAGAAACAATGAGCCATCGATATCCATAGAGACGATTCCTCCTAATATTTCCACGTTTTCCCGAAGAAGCTAAACTGTCCACGTCATTTTGATACTATTTTCAACAAAGGACTCTGAATTTGTCTACGTCGTTCGTAACTTACCCTTACGCTCTCCAAGGAGTTCCGAAAAACGATGGTTTAGCGGTATTTTTCCCAACAGGAACCTTCAGTGTGAGAAACCGACGTAAACTCTCCTCAAACTCGGTTGACACCGGAAAAATTCCCCCACGGAAAACACCCAAGAGAAAGTCGAGAAGTTTGGATCGCTCCGGTCTGAACCTTCGTTCTGAAGTTTGATGGCAAATATGAAGTTGGGAGGTTTGAGTGGGACTTTGGAATTTCCATCAGTTTGTGGATGACAAGGAGGCGGCAGAGCACCACAATACTTCAACTTTGACGTTAAACGGCGTCTTTTGTATAGGATCACTCTTGGAAGAAAGGCTCAGAAGCTGTTGAATTTAAACTTGAGCTTCTCGTTAAAACGAGAAGAGGAGGCGTATTAGTGAGATTTGAAGTCGTCGAAGCTCGCTGACAAAACCAGTCTAAATGGCAAATTATGTATAGAGAGTTCCGCAAAACACCACCTTCTATCTCCCTTATAGCCGTCTGCCATAAAAAAGTCTGCCAACTGGGTGTGGCACATAGCTTCCTCGACACCCTAACCACTTATACATCATTGAAATTATTTACAGAACATCATGGTTCAATCGATTCGCAGTGTATCTCAAATAACTTTGTTCTGGTCAGTCAAATATCACGATGACATACACGATCTCGGCTCATTTTGATTTCTTATCTGTCTGTGTTCAATCCAGGATCCGGGCATATCAAGTGAAAAACATGGGCCGAATCCTATTAAATTTACAGGATTGATGTGGGTTAGCCGCGTGACGTTCCTCTATGAATTTTGTCAACATCAGACAAACAGCTGCAAAATGCTTTATCGAATCTTTGATGAAGATTGAAGAAGTTATTGTTACTCTATTTTGCGCATGATTTTCATAGGAAACTATACAGACGACTACCCGCAAAATCCATGAAAATTTCATCAAAATTGGACAATTATTCGTGTAGTTTTGCCCGTTATATCGATTTCATAACAGAGATATTTAGACATACAGACACGGAATCAAAAACGCTGCAAATTATTTCACCAAGGTTTATTATTTTCCTGTACAGATCACTCATCTGCAAAGATCACAGCTTTGCCATTGTCACTATTTATTTATTGTTTCCAAGTCTACCAAGGTAGCGGAAGCTTTGTTTTCACTTTCTGAACAATTTTGGTTCCGTGTCTGTGTGTCTGTGTGTCCGTGTGTCTATGTGTCTGTCTGTCTGTGTGTCTGTGTGTCTGTGTGTCTGTGTGTCTGTCCGTCTGTCATGAATTCCTTGTAACGCGCATAACTATACGAAGTTATTGTCCGATTTCGATGAAATTTTCAGAGATTGTGCGGGTTGGTGTGAAGACGGTCCCCTATAAAAATCATCATCCTCGGACTGATAGAAGCGACTGCGCATGCGCAATCGTGAATTCCTTGTGACGGCCATAACTTCTACATTCCCCATCCGATTTCAATGAAATTTTCAGGAATGTTACAGATCAGTATTTAGATCGTCCTCTATGAAAATCATTACCTTCGGACTGATAGTAGCCACTGCGCATGCGCAAACGTGAAATTCCTTGTAACTGCCATAACTTCCACATTTTCTACCCAATTTCGATGAAATTTTCAGGGATTATGCGGATTAGGTTGTAGATGGTCTCCAATGATGATCATCACCCCCGGACTGATAGTAGCTGCTGCGCATGCGCAAACGTGAATTCCTTGTAACGGCCATAACTTCTACATTTTCCATCCGATTTCAATGAAATTTTCAGGGATGTTACAGATTAGTATTTAGATGGTCCCCTATGAAAATCATCACCTTCGGACTGATAGTAGCCACTGCGCATGCGCATACGTAAAATCCTTGGAACAGCCATAACATTTACATTTTTCATCCGAATTTGATGAAATTTTCTAGGATTGTCCAGATTAGCGTGTAGATGGTCCCCTATGAGGGTAATGAAAGGTACTTAGAGATTGGTGCTTTGAGATTAACTACTATGCATCGGACCATCTATATAATGGGGTTATGGGTACGAGGAAGCTATGTGCCACACCCACTTGGCAGACGTTTTTTGTTTTTACCTACCATCCTACCATACCATACTGCCTTCGCACCTTCACGATCAAGTTTATTAGAAAGAACTAAACGCTTCACACTCAATTCAAAGAAATAGCGAGCTTCATATGGAAATTTTATTACCGGTTGCACTGGAATACAGCTCGAAGAAACGAACAGCGATCGCATTTGGAATGGCTAAAATTTCAACGGAGATTAGAGTTCTTTGGTGATTCACACTCGTGATTCTGTTTTATCGAAGGAAAACCTTCAAGTACTCGTAGGGAGCAAACGGTTTGTCCTACAGTGCTCCGGGTGGTCTCATTCGATTCTAAAAATTCAATACTATTTAAAATTGGTGAAAAGACAATGCCTTTATTTCGAGAGTTTTCGAGCTCGGGCACTCTTGAAAATTTCAATCCTTAATTTTCACCCCTTAGAAGTGACTGACAGCAACCAAAAGCTTTGCGGCACAACTAGACTCCAAATGGAGCCCATATACCAAATTTGAACCGAATCGGTCCAGGGTTGCTAAGAAAAGTGCCGCGTACGGCGGACGTACGGAAAATTTTTTCATTCGATTTTCGGATTCCACGTTCCATGAAACGTAAACCGTCAAATTTTTAGGGGGGTTAACTTTTTTTTTCTTGGTCGATTCCAAGGGTTCATTATTGAAAATAATAAACCAAAATGGCTAGAAAGGTCTAAAACGCGAGTAGAAAGTTTGATTTTGGAGAACATATCTTTCTTAATCTTGACAAGAGAAAACAATGCTTTCTCATCTTAGTAGATTACTTTTACTTTTGAAGGCGTCTCCCCTTCTCAGGGGTTGCTTCTGTCTGCCTGACGCCAAGAGCCCGGTCCAACCACTACTCTTCGTCGATATTCCGTCTCCGCATGGCACTGACAACACCTCCTCTCCATGTCACGCGTGGACGACCTCTCTTCCTAAGGCCTTTGGGGACCAATTCAGAGCATTTTTAGGCCATATGTTTTCTGGCATCCTTCTGAGATTTCATTACAGTCTTCTTGTCGGTTCGATCAACAACTGGCTCTGGTTAATTGATCATTTCGCGTATGATCTTATTTCGGACTCGCTCAAAGCTGAATTTTCGGCCTGAATTTTCGGCATTTTCGCTTCGCCATTTCCACTGCACAGAGTCTCTATCGATTTTGTTGGGTCAGGGACCAGCCTTCCGAAGCATACGTCAACACGCTTTCCATCAGAGCAATTAAAATCTGTTTTTGGTATGAAGATGGACATCCCGGCTCCACAGAACCCAATTGAGAGACCGCACTATACGACTCTGGTCGGCTGGATGCGCTTTTCCACATCCCTCTGACAAGTTCCCAAAGACTCAATTATGGACCCCAAATACTCAAAATGGTCGACCGACTTGACATATCCCAATCCAAGGATCTTAGTAGATTGGGAAGCAAGAAAAGTTACGATAATAATAGCTAATTCAGAGATGAAAGTTTCAGATGTTGTTATCTACTGTGTACTATTGTACTGTATGGCCTTACAATAAGATTATTGAGATACAAGTAGTATCTTCTACTAAACAGAATAACTTATAACGACCGTATTGAGTTTCTATTGTGCGATATATTACCCGAAGGGCTCACCTTCGAAATGAAAGTGTCTACACTGTGCGAGGTAGGGGGTAAAATTTAAGTCCCAAAATCATACGGTTTTAAAACCGTGTCCTTCTATAGTCAATCAAATACCTTAATTTTCTTAGAAAATTCGCAAAAAGGGGACTTCAAACAGAAAGGACGGTACCTGATTTGGATTTTTGGACTCTAAGAACCCCAAGATGCATTCTTAATTGTAATTGATTGACCTTCTTTCTACGACGAATACTAGGAAACTATTTAGTTTACACATGTGTACTGCCTACACTGATTCAGTGTACTCTGTGGAGTCCATCTCTCAAACACAGAGTGCCTTGGCTGAATAGGACAGCATGACTAAGTGGTAATCTCCTCGAACAATAGTCTTTACTTAAGGTTGTTGCAAAGCGAGCAGGACTCTAACTCTGCCAACAAGCTCGTTCCGTTAACAACAAAGCTCAGCTTTGTTCATCTCGGTTTTAGAGTGTGGGTAAAACTCTCAGGCATCCAGTTGGAACTGGGTATTACCAAGCTGAAGCTTCTATGATCCCTGGCAACTAATTACTTTCATTTGATGGACTTGGTTCCCAAATCGCATGGATATTAGGTCTATATAAGAGGTAGTCACCTAGATGGCTGGTGAAGTGACATAGAGACAAAGCTTGAGGAGTAATCGTCCTACTCTTTCAAACATCGAGGAAATTAAGGTGGAGGTTGCTCCCACGTGACAATGTTTGGAAACATAAGGTGGGTGTACAAGCCCCCAGAGCGCTCTGGGATACCTGATAATTTCGTAATACTAATAAATGTTATTATAAGAGAATGGCACTTAAAAAGTGCAAACTTTTTCCTCCGTATCACAATGGTAATATTTGATATCAGTCAGGTGAAAACATTGTAAGTTTTCAACCGCAGGGAACACCTCTGAAGATGATACAAGTTACCTCGTGTATAAAAACTCGAACAGAAGCACATCGATCTCGGGAAGTTACATTGTGGGCTGCAACAAAGGAGATGATATCAAATCATGTTGAGGAAAGACGATAAATGAACTCCTTTCAGCGCTTCGAAGCTCCCATTGCGGCTTTTCTGAGCTTTTCTTCGACGTGCGTTGGTGAAATGCGCTCCCCACGTTAGGTCTGATTTAACAATGAAGGGAGCTACGCGTCTATTCAGGGCTTAAATTGCCAAACGCTCGGTTGAACAACCTACTCAGCTGGTTGTCTTATGAATAACCTTCCAGCATTTCGATGTTCGTCCAAACTAAATTACCCATAATAATTATTGTAAACGATACGTGTGGGGGTACGAAGAGACGGACTGTTGAAATAGGGATGTGATAAGAACTAGGAAGCGAGACAGTTTTGTGGGCATCTGTTGATTGAATTGTGAGAATTATAAGTGTGAAGGAAAGCATATTCACAATGAATGTGCACGTATTCAGCCCTCTGGGCCGCTCCAATGTTTTTGAGTCATTAATAGTCTTATGACGTAAAAATGCTGCAAATTATTACTCGAACGGTTTATTATTTTCCTTTTTAGATCATCCGTCTGCAAAGAACACGCGTTGTCCATTATTATTACATACCATTATTGTCACGCAATGTTCATTATCAACTTTATTTTGACAGAAAGTACCTACCTACCAACAAAGCGTTGTTATCCGAGAGTTGTGGGTACCTGCATTACGAAATTCGGTTCAAGGTTGCTTAGTTTGCAGAACTAAGTTCAACACGAATCTTCATTCAAAATTTGAATGAAGATTATTCAATATGAAGTTTATTTAATAAACTAACAATGACCACATTTGATCACCTGATATTCCGTCAGTGAACACTGAACATTCCGAAGTCGTGGAAGAGTGCGGAGTCATGAAATCTTAACTGTAACAAATTTCAATAATTTCAATCTTGGAAATGCACTATTTCCCATACTAACAAGAAATAAACCTTAAGGCTTGCGGTAAGCGATGTATGAGTAAGGAGTTGCAGCTAACATCGGGATAAACGTGGTCATGTTACGTACGATGAGAAAATACTGTCACGAAGCTACTCAAGTTGGGCTCTCGGCAGGTTCGCTCTGTGGTACCTCCACCCACTCTGGTTGTCATTCTAAGGGACACTAACTTTCGTCTCTCACCCATCACCACCTTTCTCAACTCTCTATAATGTTACATTAATTCGGCATTTCAATTTTTGTGGATAGAGGACTCCAGCGTGACAGGTTGGAGGAGTGCAAATATACTCTGGAATTTTGATTTAAAACTATGCATTTATCTGGAGTATTACTTATTCTCCAGATTTCCTGTATATTAATTCAAGAGATAAACTATGCAATATCATTTTGACAATAAAACATCAGTGGCACATCTCGTTTGTCATATTAGGCCATATTAGGTCACAAAATGTAGTGTCGTTCCAACCAACGATTTTGAGAATCCCTCCTAATGAACTTTCATTATTACAGGTTTGCTGCAGTCTTCCACTGAAAACGAGATCTAATCCGTGAGTAATTAACTTTCTCTACATAAGTTAAGGCCAATTCACATTCTTAGTGTGATTTGTCTGATCTGTTTTCGATTTAGGATACTTACAACATCGTTGGTATACTTAGTATTTTTACCAGCCTTGGATTATGTTGGTGGATTTAGTTTTTCTCCGCTAGTCTTCTGTCAATGAAGCTTGTCGGAGAAGAATTAAAAAATGAGTTACATCATCTTGCTGCTTTGACATACATAGTAGGACAGAAAATGGAAATTTGGTCACAACATGATCGATAATGCCAACGTATCATGTTGATGATTGAGTTTATATTAATATCATTTTGGATTCCATTTATTCATTTCCACTGTCGGCGCTTACAGTTCCCCTGAGCATAGATTTATTTTCTTCTTGGCGAAGTTTAGATAAGGAACGAAGACGAGAAAGCCAGGAAAGATGGACAAAATCACTTGTATACTTGAATGTCAGGTGGGCCAAAATACTATGTAAGCCCGAAATAATGTTCATTTGGTGCGGTTTTGGCCAATTTGCAAGGAAAAGGAAGCTATTGTAATGTCCTGATACCTGACGTTTTTGAAATATGTTTGTAACAAAAAACAAAAAGACGAGTTCGTTAGCCATAAATTTTAGACAACCCTAAGGGGTCCAAATTTCAAAAATAGTTTTAAAAAACCTGGTTTTCCTGGTTTTAGTAGTTATATCACAATCATATTTGTTGTAAATACTTGTTATAGTGGTTTATAAATACTAATCATAGCAATATTTAGTGGTTATATCACTATCATATAATATATTATAACATATTATAATATGTTATAACATATATTATAACATATTATAAACATATCATATATTATAACATATTATGTTATAAATATTTTTTATAGTGGTTATAAATACTAATCATAATAATATTTGTGGTATATTTGGATTCGGCTCAAAACCTCTGGAACCTATGCACTTTCCAAAAAAAAAAAAAAAAAAAAAACCGCTGCAAATTACCACCCAGTGGTTTATTATTATTCTACATAGATCACTTGTCTGCAAAGAACACAGCTGGGTCATTGTTATCTGGAAAACATCGATAGCATTTCGGTCAGCTAAAATTTGACCGGAGATTAGGCCTCTTTTGCGATTCACGCTCGTGTTTCTGATTTATCGTCAAACCAACCCTTAAATTCTCGTAGTGAGCGAACGGTTTGTCCTACAGGGCTCCGCGTGGTCTCTAAAAATACTATCTTAAATTGATGGAAAAACAATGCTGTTATATCAAAATTCTTTGAGCTAGGGCGTTTTCAAAATTTCAAACCTTATTTTTCAACTTTTAGAAGTGACCTACATCAACCAAAATCTTCGGGGCACAATTAGATCTCAAATGGAGTCTGTATACCGAATTTCATCAAAATCTGTCAATGCTAACGGAGGAAAGTGCCGGAGGAAAGTACTTATATTAAAAATCGAAAAAATCAACAATCGCCGTGTGGGTACTCTATGAGTTTGTGGATACTAGTAGACCGTGAATATCTCCTATTGTTTGTTACTGATGAATATGGACTGGTTATTGTTTGTTACTGATGATGACCTAACCGTCGGAATCGATTTCACTTGTAACTCATTATTTTCGTGGAAATAGACAACGTTCTACTCAACTCCGTTTTTATTAAAATGGTTTTCCACAATCTTGTCGCGAGTGATTTTATTCGTAACATTGACTCCTTCCATCTTCAGAGCATAGCCCGTGCAATACCGTACAGCCTTATTAGCGAATTTTCAAAAACAATGATAACTATTGCGATGGCTTCAAAATTTTCAGAATGGACTTTTTCGAAAAAATTCTTCACTGAAATCCGTTTCGGAACACTGTGAAATGATCCCTGAAGTGTGTAAAAGAAAATGATTTCTTCAAAAATGCACTAATTAATTCATGCTGCATGAATGGACTCTAATGAATCAGAGCGATGTGGAGCGGTCAGGGCTTTGAGAGCAAGTGATGGATGTGAGGAGACATGGTGTTCACATGGTCTCTGTCCTGGATGATATTGGAGAGACTGAGGGGGCGGAGCATCTAAAGCCCTGACAAGGACTGTAACAAAGTTTTTTTAGATTTTAGGTGTCACTACAGGAACATATTGGTGAATCGTTGGAAATAATAGTAGCATGGAGTCGATTACATTTGTGGTTATTACGGAATACGGTAATAAATTATAGGGTTTATAAATCGAGGGTTTCATTCTTCATGAACTCGTCAATAATGTTTTTGTAGAATGGTACGATTTCCTCTAACAGAAACCTGGAGAGAAGAGCTATCAATTCCAGACATATAGGTACTGTGTGTCAGGGCACAAGCGAAAATTGTGGGGTGGCCGCAAAGTTGGTGGAGCCATTTCGTGGTCGAGAGGACGGTGTGAAATCCGTTATTTGTGTAGCGATTAAATGCGAAAAACCCGCCCGACCGGAATGAGAGTCAAACGAGAAGGTGGAAGACCGGCAAATATTTACGAATGCGGGGTAAAATGCCTGAGGGCGTTGCCGGTCGGACCGCGTTTCTCACAGGGCAAGTCTACGGTTCGAAGGGAGGTAGTATTAAAATCATATGAAAGGATGATTCTCGTCTCCCTCGAAAGGTCTGGGAAGGAGGCGTGACACGCAGCTTCCTCGTGTCCATACCACGTTTGTATAAATATACACAGCCAGATGGGCCGAAAAAACTTTTTATTTTTCTTCAGATTGTAAAATAGCGGAAAAATTACTATTTGGTTACAAACTGACAAAACAAAAAAAAGCAATTACCTTCATTACGTCATTTAGGTACTTGAGGGTTATTTCATCGTTGACACTTTCAATCATTCAATACGCATTCCACCATCGAGTGCGCTCAAACTAGTAGTGTGCGCTTTGACACATTGGAATAGTCTCTACTTGGCAATTTCGGAACACAGTTAACCAATTTTGTTTCAAACGATCTTCCTACTGTTAATAATCGTATTAGATTCGATGACGTCAAACTATTTTGCAACGCACCCACGCACGGTCTGGAACTAATGACAAGCAGCTGACAGGGGAGTCAATGAGATGGCGGAAAGAGCGGCTTTTCCACGTTCAACACCGCAGGCTTCAAAGCGCATAATGCGGATTCGTGCGGTGTGGTGTACGTGGAGAACTCACCATCTCCCCTATGAATGGCCGCGAATAGGCGTATACATACAAGGCAAAGCAGATGAAAACAATGATGCGAAAACACCCTCCATTTCACGTAATGCTTCCCTAACGTCTCGTTTCATTAATTAGTTCTCGTATGAATCCGCGGATGCGGCCTTGCGTTGTTATCTGCCTTTATGCGTCTCCCAACTTCAGCGTTCACCTTCCGCCATGCAAGGCCCCGGGACAGCGTCTGATCGAGATTGCTATGTCTAGTTCGCGGAGTCGGTATTCAGAGGAAAGTTGCTTGGTGTGCAGCAGCCAGTGAAGAGATACGGGGAGTCGTCACTATTGTTGTACCGGAGTTGACAACAATAGAACACAAAGTTATTGTTTTCTAGAACTGACAACTAAAAAATTTTTAGTTGTCAGTTCTAGAAAACAATAACTTTGTGTTCCACTATTTAATAGTGTGGATCGAACATGGCTGTCGTCATTTTGATAGAATGGAAACCGGTGCTGAGTTGCCAAATTTCAAAAAGAGTGCTCCACTTTGAAAAAAAAGTTTGGTGGTGAATAAAGCTTTCTCTCAAAAAACCCCATAGACGCATTAATAAACTCATACGTATAGGGATACATACATACATACATACATACATATTTACATTGTTTTGGGTCGAAAATCACTTTCGAAATACTAATTCCTACTCAACCAATAGAAGTGAAATCAATCGTCACTGAGCCTAAACCATAAAACAACCTAAAACATCCTATAAAGTGGGTATAGCACATAGCTTTCTCTCTTATTCATAACTAGAATGTACAGATGTTCCGATGCATAGTGGATAATTAAAACCTATCTCCAAGTACCTACCACTACCCTCCAAATTTCATGAACAGATGACGATACAATTTATTGAGAACCTTAATAGGAACGAGTCAAATCACTTGTTAATTAAACCCAATTACAATAAAAACGCGGTCAAGTTGAACGTAACAGATTTCCATGAAACTAATGAGTTACAAAGTTCAATCGATTTCGACGGTAAGTCATCAGTAACAAACGAGACCGAAGTTTATATTCGTTTCCGTTTTTAATCATAAATGGAACTATAATCTAGAAACATCCATCAAAATCGGAAATTAATTATGTGAAAACTACTTATGAATTTACGTTTACTCATGATTACGATGTGATCTCCCTTCAAAGATTTGTCAAAAGACTTGAAACTCAACTTTGTCTTAACAGTTAAGTTTGGTACTTCGTTTCGATCTTCGGATCTCTTCAGCTAAGCGTGTGCAACTAGCCTTTTCAGGCTGAGCGCTAGCTTAGGACAAAGTTGAGTTTCAAGTCTTTTGACAAAGTCTTTGACCGTCTTTTGACAAATGTTTTAAACTCTTCGGAAATGGCTTCTTAGCTAAATTGACAAAGTCTTTTGACAAAGTTCGACCGTCTTTTGACAAAATCTCTAATTTGAGAAAAAGTCTTTTGACAAAGTCTTTGACCGTCTTTTGACAAATGTCTTATAAAGCAAATTCCCTTCAAAGAGGTCTTCGATGTGACGCCATAGATAAAAATTAAATTCCAAAGGTTCATTATTGAAACTAATTAACCAAAAATGAAACAAATTTTAATTGGGGAGGACGCAAGGAAAGATGAGGAAGATGGGGGTGGGAGAGAGGGATGAAATGTAGTGACTCTAGAGAGAGTATTGAGGTATGAGCCGAGCAGGACAAGGGTGGTGATACCACGGAGTACACCCACCGAGATGTCCAACTCGCGCAACTCCGTGGCACTTATCCCGCACGACACCCCTCGCTACGACACTGTCGCAGCCATCACCCTGATGTTGTTGGGTGCCTCTCATGTCAGCTCCGCTGCAGTAACACGCAATTCGAAGAAGTAGGGAGTTGAGGGTGCCTTCATTAAGAAATTTGAATACTAGTTGCTAAGGCCGCAAAATTGAGTACAACTAGAAGAAACAAACAACGGTCGCATAGTCGCTTTTATTTTGGTAATCTAAAATTTGAACGGAGATTGGGCCTCTTATGATATTCACACTCTTGGTTTTGATTTCCGAGAGAACTTGTTTTCTGAAGTCTAACCCCTCTCATGGGGAGCGAACGTTTGTTCTACAGAACTCTGAGTGGTCTCAGTCGATTCTAAAAATTTAATTCTATCTTAAATGTGAGAGAAATCAATACCTTTATTTCAAAAGTTTTCGAGCTTGGACGCTTTTGAAAATTACAACCCCTACGGACGGATTTTTTAAAATTTGTTTTTCTGATTCTACATTACCTACTTTGATTATCTACGTTACAATTTTGTTACAAATTTTTCTCTCGCTCGATTCCAAAGGCTCATTATTGACAATAATTAATCGAAAGTGCATAAATGGGGAAATTTCCCGTTTTCCGTTTGTCTCCAACGCCTCTCTGGTTTCATGATGTAGTCGAGTTACCCCCGAAAATGAAGTTTGATATTTGTTGGGTGTAGTGGTTGGATTAATCTCTGGTGAGTCGAACAGTCCAGTAACGAACTGCCTCTCAGCTGGCCGAATGGAACTATACCACTAACGAGCGATACGTCCTTCCAACCGTTTCCACATCGAGGCTTTCGAGAGGGACAATTTTTTTCGCTCTACTAGTTTGATGCTCGCGATCGACGCGACCGACCTACCAACGTTTCTGTTTGTTACGCGTCACAAAACGGTGTCCTATTGTGTCATCTTTTGAATTTGGAATCACTTTGACGATTTGGGATTTACGAAGCGGAGCTAGAAGTAATCAGCCATGGTTTGCACTCTGTTAGAGGGTTTCGTAAGTTGAAATGCAATTTTAATTGACTCTAAAGGCGTGATTATGGCGTTCAATAAAAGTTTGCACAATGTACATTCATGTTTTCAAAAGCCAAAAAATCGAAGTTCAGAAAAAATCATTTATGCTTAAAAAACCAAATTTTAATAGTTTCTACTCCCTCCCTCCTCCTTCAGGCAAAATTTAATGTTTCGACGACGCAGTCCACAGCGCTAGATAAATTTCACTCTTGAACAAAGGAAGAACCACGTGAATCGGTTGGGGAATAAGGCCTGGACCAAACACAAGAGACACAAACTGATGGTTTTTTTTTCATGGATTTGGGTTTTGAAAGGACTACAACGGATTAGTATCTGGTTATTTTGTTTTCCGTTGGGTGTTGTCCTCCTTTAACCCAGATTAATCGCATATTTAAGGATGCCCAAGTCTTAAAACGTCCTAGAAACACAAATAGGTAACTATCTACCTACCTGCTGTTAACTGGCCACAGCATGATGGATGAAATAATTAGGAAACCGTGTAAATGATTATAATTGTGATTATTATTACAATTATTATTTTTCTGTAAAGATCACCAGTCAAATACCTTCTTGTGACAAGGGCAGGAGGGGGGTCCTTTGGGCTAGTCTCGAGAAAACGAAGTGTTCTGATGAATTTCACAATAAACATGCATTTATCATTGTTGATCGTCTTGATTGTGATAGTCGTTTTCAAAAAAATTAACACTAGGTTTCTTTAATTGAGGAAATCACTTAATAGAGGCGATACGTCCACTAGAGGGTAGCACTGGGCTTTGTGTCAGTCTTTTGCAAACGTAGGTGGCACGCCCCCGTCCCTCGAACAAAGAACTTTCAGCATTCAGGCGGAGGGGGATTGAGCTAGGCTTAAGTTCGTCTTCTAGGGATGAAAAACAGCACTTCCACTACCCAAAACCGTTCCTAACTCAAAAATTACATTTATGGACTTGTATCCCTCTTCTAGGATACGTACGTTATCTAGGATACCTACTCGTACTTCATAGTGAACAAATTTTGTCACAACTCGCTCATTCAAAGGGGGTATTCATATAAATTTTATGTTCGTCATAGCAAGTAAACCAAAAGTAGGGTTTTATTTCTGTTGGATAACGTTCATTCTTAGTACTACTAGTAAGTTAATTATATTTACATCACCAAGCAATTTATGAAATTTTCCACAAGGTATAGGAACCCTCGTTAGTGGTTTTATTGTTCTATAAAATAGTCAATCAATGAAGGGTAGTCGGTGGGGTGGATATCTAGCTGGAGCACATCTAATCTACCCATCAGCCATTAAAATTATTGCATTAGTCAAGTTGAACGCTGGACGACACAAATTACCGACATAAACAACTGCAAGTAACGATTCTCAAAACCCAAATCCCAAGGGAAACACGACTTAACCCTGTAAGCCTGACAAAGTAAAACATCCACTTAAAAACCATCAAGATCGATGCTCAGAAATTTCAAGCCCTCTTTTACGACCGCCCAAATGGTCCAACGAAGACTCGAATGGCAGCGATTAAAACGTAACATGACATTAATTAAACCAAAGTCATTCAACTCACTCCCGACTTCGTCTTCAAAAAAGGAGGAAAAAAACTAATTATATTCGAGTAATTTACAGAAGCTTGGAGGCTCTTTGAAGGTCTCTCAAACCAATTAAGAACTAATTTTGAAATACGTCAAAATCTCGAGCGTCTTTAAAAATTTAAATGATGTACTTTTGAAATCATTAAAAAGTCGTGGAAAAATGTGCCGCTCAAGTTTCTCTTTACCCATTTTTTTCCTCAAAGATGAACGTCCTACTTTCGTAATTAATCGTGTTCCCATCATTGCAAAATGAGTGTTGTAAAGAAGTTGCTGAATAGATTTGATGAAAAATGCTTTAAAGCCTACCAAGTTAGGTAGTGAACGCCTTGTTTTTACGCTTTGAAGGTGTACTTCTAAGGTCCCTAGTGAATTTCACGAGCTTAGAATGATTTCGGCATACGTCCGCAGGAGCAAATGTGAAACCCTTATAACAAGCTTACTTTTTTAAGTTTCCATCCAATATGGAGGTAAGTACTTGTTGGCAATTGAAGATTTTGTGATTCCTCATGCTTTAGACCTCCTATACATTCTCGTTATGGATGAGAGGAAACTTATGTACTACAATAGCATAGACTCCGAGACCTCCTCCAAAATCAAATTTACACCGCCACTTTCAGTTTCGAAGCGTTTGAACAACTTTGGTTACTTAGTTTGTCTCTTAGCGGTCAGTCCTTGTTCTGGGCAAAACTACTCGAAATCAAGGTCTGATTTTGAGTAAAGTTTCAGGAGCTGATTATTCTTGAAACGGTCCTCTTGAAATTTCGTTGACATCGAATAAAAAGCAGTTAAAAGCTTAATTTCGTAGAGATCCAATGAGTGTAAGAGTGAAAGGGTGGAAAATGACCAATATTTTGGCGAACTACTTCACAATCTTGTAACTGTTTATAGAAACCCTACAAAAAGCTTATAAAAATTTCGAATTTGGAATTTATCTGTAATTTTTCTTAATACTTAATAAGCATTTTTAATGTTTTTAAATTTACCTGCCTACTTTTTATGGATCGGAAATTCCGGGGTATCAGTATTTTGCTTCTTCGATTTTTTCAATTTTGGATTTAGCACCGTTGTTTCTTTTACACCCGTTTTATGATGACGTTAGTGATTTTGATGCAGTGACCTTTTATGCCATGTTTCATCCAGGAAATTTTCTAAATGATAATTGGGTTAGTTCGGATTTGCGTGGTAATCCGGTATTTGTGATAAATTATTAGCTTACAGTCAGAATTCGGCGACCAATGGTGCGATTCAACTCGACGTCTGAAATTTATTCAATTCCTCTTTCACCATCTGAGATTCTCTCCACTAACCAATTTCACCCACAGTAGTTCGTTATTTTTTAAAGACGTAGGACCCCCTCTCGTCTTTACCCGCCTTTCACCCTCGATAAAAATCCAACCTGCTCTTCAAGTGGTCGAAGCTGAAAACGTGCTTCGCCTTCATTTCCCCCAGTTAGAACTAAAAGGGCCTTCTACCTTCACTTTTCACGGATCCCCGTCTAACATGCAAATCAATTGAACGGATGATTTTCAACTAGACGCTTGACCTAGTTTGACTCTCGATTTCATGTTAATTTCACTTCGACAAACGCAACTTCCAGTTATGAAGTAAGATATAACAAGCAAACTATTTTTGAGAAAAAAGATGAACATCTTCCGAGTTGAGTGAGTTGTGTAGTTTCCAAAAATAGGTGTAAAACTGCTTGGTCGTGCAATGGGGTGGGCGCATGGGTCGGAGAAACTGTTTATTGTTATTTTTAATCTAAACTAGACCTCATTCTGAGAATTTTGACACCAACCAAGACCTTCTAGCGTGAGAAGACCTGAATGTTTATGACGTCACAGCGGGCTGGGGGGGTCCCGCCCAGGTGGGAGGGGCGCGTGACGTCATGAACATTCGAAACTTTGAAAAATCGTAAAAAAATATCTACTCATCCAAAAAGAGAACGGACCCCCCCCCCCCCAATCAAATTTAGTTCCTCAATATGGAATTCGATTTTCCTTGGTAAAGTTGATCGCTATGTGATTTGACGAACAACAACACGATTGGGAAAGTGTTTCCTTCGTGTTGACTGTTTTATTCATAACGTAGGGAGGGGATTCATAGTCGACACGTATCTACGAAGGAATGGTGACCTGTAAAAATATGGGATAGAAGTTAAATAAATATGGGATACGTTTAAGTATGCGATAAAAACCCGTGTAAAATATGGGATAAAAGTTAGAGTTCGAGTTCGTAGCTAAGAAGGAAAGATAGCCTGTAAAAGCATGGGATGAGTTTAAATATAAGACAAGTTTAAATATGCGATAGAAGCCTGCGTAAAATATAGGATGATGTTAGAGTTAAAGTTCTTTTTGGTGATTGTTGCCGAAAACTATCTCATTATTTGTATCTCGAATAGTTGAAGGAAAACCTTGAAAATACGTATTTTGAGGCAAAAGCGGCGCACACAAAGTATAAATATAATCACTCAAGTTCAAGAATTCGTGCAATCTGCTGATAATGACTTGAAAAAGTTGGAAGGCTGTATATAAATATCATTTAATTGGTTCTTTCTTGAAGTTTTCATTTCTGTGGAAGATTTAAATATTCTATACATGCGACTTCATGACTCCAATAATTATGTTTTTCTGTCTTTTCCTCGTAATAATTTGACGGAAAATCATTCTGAGAGGATTATTATCAGCTATTCAGACTTAAAATATTCTTAAATATAGTGTATCATTATAATTACTTATTTTATTATAAATAATGATAATAATGAAAATGATTGGTACGTGGGTGAATGTAAACAAATGTCAACATTGTACCTAACCAAAATAGTTTTTATCACGTTTTATTCATTGGTTGATTTTGATGGCTACAAATATTTTCAGTTCGTTTTTCAAAACTTTCAAAGACTTATAAAAGTTGTTGTGAAAGATTCCAAAAACGGATTTCATTCATGCTCCAGACTCCACCAAAACTCTCCTCGATGAATTGGCACGACAAAATCTGGGAAGTTTCCTTAAACGAACCTACCTACTTCGAGTTGGATGCCTGTGAGTGAACAATTACCCCGTATAAGTCGTTGAGGGTAGTAAAACCATAATTATTTCTAGTTTAATTGAAATATTCACTTTTATGGAAGTGTTTGTTATTTAAATCGAACATAGGATTCAATGATTATTGAAGTTTAAAATTTGGACTATCATTCAGATGAAAATATGTGTTCATTTCACCCTCCATACCTAAGCAGAATAAGATAAATTCTTGTTAATATAATTCATCGAGTTGTAGTGACCAGTTATGCTTGTTAATCATTTTGATGCCTAGTATATTTCCAATTTATTCCCATGAAGGGATGAAAAGTGCATTTTATTTAAATAGGAAAGGGCTACCAACCATAGATGGTTTGCTTTGGTTAACGATTTGAAAATGTTGAAGTATGTTCCGGGGAAAAAGACATCCTTCACATCCACGGTTGGAAAAAAATGTGAGAATTCTCAATTGGTTTTATCTTCAATATCATAAAATCCTCTGCAAGACGATGATCAAGCAAAAAGTGGGTCTCAACTTTTAAATCTACTAGGAGAATGCTTGAGACCGAGAGGTAAAAGAAGAAATTTGTGTTCGTGATAGATTGCGCAGAGCAGAAAACCACTTGTTTCCTCCTTCCGACTTTTTACTTTCAAAAATGGGAGTCCGCTAAGCAGCTCTAATGAATTCTCATGGCTCTGGAGATTAGATAGCTGAGCTCTCTCGTTTCTCCTGACCGCGATGGTCTGAAATGGTCTGGTTCCAAGATTAACGGTTCTATTTTTTCCTTTCCTCCCTCGATTTCGGATTTTCTCATCTCTCCACTAGAGAAAAAAAAAAATTAGAAACTACTGGTATTTCGAATAAATACTTGAGATTTTTGAGGCGCTAGTTAGCGTAGACCCCTTTGAAATCAACTTCGATATAATATATAATTCCATTCTAAAAGGGTCGGTGAATTTTTTTTCAATAAATTATAACTTTATTATTCCAGAGAGTATTACAGTTTTGTTAACAATGGATTTCGTAGAAACTTGAACTTAGGTACATCCCACTGGCTGCCCTTGACCAGCATTTATTTCAAGGAATATTCATTCGATTCGCGAAAATAGTAGCTACGTTAGCCAACAGCATAGCAAACAAAACATCAATCTCTAAGTATCTCGCTCTTTCATCATACGGGACCATCAACAAGATGATAAGATGTTGACGGAAAATGTAGAACTAATGGCTGTTACAAGGATTTATTGTTTTTAGTACGTTTTCATACAGGACCAACAAATATTCATCAAAATCGTACTACAACTTCTTATAGTTGTACTTGTTACAAGAATTTTCGGGTGCACAGATCTGTATGCCTTACAGACCGGCAGACAAACGGACAGAAAGACACGAAACCAAAATGGTTCAGGAAGGTCTAACACCTGAAACGCGAAAGGAAATTTCGATACTGGAGTACATTTTTTTCAACATTGAAAAGTGAAAACAATGTTTCCGCTAACTTGGAAGCAAAAAACTGCAAATTATTATACAACCGTTTATTATTTTTCCGTGTTGATTACTATTCGCATAAGGTGAATAAACTATTCGCCTAGTGACTTTTTCGGATAATAAGATCAATCGTCATTAATATTATCGTGCGAGGTAAACAATTCAATTTATTTAGCCAGAAGGTTCCTACTTACATGCAATATCATCATTATCCGAACAAGGAAAAATCTCAGCGAGAAGACAGAAATCTAGAACGTTCTGATGATGAGCCTCAAATATAGGGACGTTCCAATATCGCTTTCGATACGGTATTTGGTATCGAATGAATGGTATTGATATCGATACAGTATTGAAAGAAAAGTATCGATATGAGTAGTATTGATATCGAATGAGTAGCGAAAAATCCCAGACAAAATTCAGATGATTGTAATATACAAAAGCTTTATTTAGGTAATATAACATGTCATGTTACCAAATACCTGGGCAAACTGATCTTCCTGGGCTGCGTTGGTGACAAAGAGTCGTTCGGTTGAACAAGAGGAGAAAAATAATTATTGCCTATCGTGTGTACTCATTGAGTACACACGATAGGCGATAATTATTTTTCTCCTCTTGTTCAACCGAACGACTCTTTGTCACCAACGCAGCCCAGGAAGATCAGTTTGCCCAGGTATTTGGAAGAGCCACCAACTTGTAAAGCAAGTTACCTACATCTTCTCTATTGCATTGACCGATTTTGATCAAATTGGTATGAGGGCTCCATCTGGAGTCTAGTTGTGCCGCACAGATTTTGGTTGAGTTAGGTCAGTTCAAAGGGTTGAAAAATAAGGGTTGAAATTTTGAAAACGCCCTAACTCGAAAAATTCTGATACAAAGTTTTGTTTTCCCATCAATTTAAGATAGTATTGAATTTTTAGAGACCACGCGGATCTCTGTAGGACAAACCGTTCGCTCCCTACGAAAACTTAAGGGTTGGACTTAAGACAAATCAGAAACACATATGTGAATCACAAAAGAGGCCTAATCCCCGTTCAAATTTTAGCTGACCGAAATGCGATCGATGTTTTTCTTCATGTTGGTTGGCGGTAACAATGGCAAAGCCGTGTTCTTTGCAGACGATTGATCTATATAGAAAAATAATAAACCTTTGTGTAATAATTTGAAGCGTTTTTAGTATGGAATTTACCTTCATTTTAAAATGTAGACTCAACGCGTAATATGGTTTGATCCTAAGATTCCACACTGATACCCCAAACTGTACAGTTAGGGTGAATAAGAAGGTACAATCCTGCAAAGTTGAAACCAATCAGAACGTGCGTTACAAAAATATAACACAGCATCATCATTGAGAAAATAGAGAATAGGATTATAATATAATAATATGATATAATAAGGATATTATCCTTGAGGTGAAAATGGATAACGATTGCACTTGGAAAAATATCATCTTCCGTTCACTCATCCGCTCCGTTTATTATTTATGAACGGACCAGTTCTAACAATGCCTGTTCTTCAACAGATTCTCTCCTTTTCCTTTCTTCGTCGAAACTAACGTTTCCGTCGTTCTCAACTTTTCTCCGCCGTCTTCCGAGCCAGAAGGTAAGTTTACCACCTGGCTGGTAAGTTACCACCAAGCGTCGCACCCACTGCTCGACCAAACTTTTTCTGTTAGCTAAATAATGATGTTCCTGTCGTAAGCCCTCTCTTCCCGGGTTCCGAACATTAAAAGAAGTAACTGCCACGATAAAACACAACTTTCCAACCTTCAGTGGCGACGGTGAGGGCTGGAGGGGGCTGCTCCATTGGAAATAAGCTTCCGAGGAGGACCAGCCAAGCGCGAGATCGTTCAACGGCACTTTACCCCTTCTTTAGCTAATTTCAGATAAAGATAGCTACAACCAACAAGCAAAAACCTAACAATTAACCCACCCTTCTCCCCCGAAGGCAACGTAATTAGTTCACACGTTGAGTTGCTTGGTTTTGCTTTTCCATGAGTTGGAGCAGCTTCGAATCTGCGATAGCTACTCATGCACGAAATTATCGCAAAACATCCACACTAGTAAATTTTGATGTTCATTCCGTTGCCGAGGCGGATATGAATTTTTATGAAGGTTCAGTTTGTAATAGGATACGTTACTGTTATTCTCAAAATTCTCAAAGTTCTCCGCACCTCAAAAATGTTCCGTTTATGCAGTATACGTAAAAAAATCGAACTTTGAAAGAAATATTTAAACCATTTTTCTACTTCACAAGGAAGATATTTTCTTGAAAAATTATACGCTAATTCTGAATATACGATACAGTAATAAGTTTAAGGTCTTAATTTAATCCACCAAAATCATCGAATACTCTACACGTCTCCACAAACTCGTACGGTATCTACTCGTAAGATGTTGATTTGTTTCGAATTTAAGAAATCGTAGGTACCACTATAATTTGTATGCACACAAAATGTTGATATCTATTGATATTCTGAATCATAGAGTAACTACACGAAAATTATTGATTTTCACCGTTTTGGGTATTGCAGAGTATCATCGTCGGTTCCCTCAAGACTAATTTGTAACCATTTTTAATCAATTTTCAATTTTTGCAGTTGTACCCTTATAAGAAATTATCCTTTGATATCAAAATGATGAAGACGCCAAATTCCACTAAAAACACAATTTTGACCTAGTAGGGATGTCTAGAAATCCTGGCTAACAAACCAAACGCAGTTAAACAAAGTTAAAATCGAGTGTCTATCAAGCTATGTTCAATTATTTTGAGAATTTGCTCAATTTTATTCGCTCAATTTCCTCTGAAGATTAAAAAAAAACGAAAAAGTTAGCCTAGAACCGTTTAATATTAAACCTATCAATGCTCGAAACCTGTCGTTCATCATATTTATAAACTCTGTTCAGTTTAGGTACATGAAAATTCACTTTTAATGCCTTACCCATATGATTATAAATAAATTATTAACCAATTTGTCAGGTATAAGCGCGAAATACTCATAAACTAATTAGTTGTGAAGTGAATTTCCTGACTAAGGTACTCCTGGAAAGGGCAGCTCTGAGTCAGAGGAGAGATTTCTTGAATGGACCCCCTCCAAGAAGAATTTCTTGATTCCCCACATTCCAGCTATACTCGACAACGACCTGGTCGCACGAATCTCACTTTGGGTGTGGAAATTTCCCATTAAAACCCTGGAAACCTGCCTGAAAAACGTATTTGAAACAGGCGCAGTAAGTGATACTAACTATGTAGGTGCGATTCACCGAGTTCCGCCAACGAATGTGGCCTGTTACCACGCCCTCCGTTTCACCCCATTCATCTTCTCCACTCGCCGTGTGGTGTCATGCAAGGAATTCATTATCCTTAGAGCCGCAGCTCATAGGACGGCGCTATACCGAAGAAGGTCGTCGGAAATTGTAGCCTATAAATTATTTATTGAATGCGTTCGCTGGTGTTCCACTTACTGTCCGATAAATTATATGAATCCGTAGCTACTGAGGCACCGTTAGATTGGAGTAAATGCGATAAGAGACATCGTAGATGGAGAACTTGGATGAAAAACCATGCATTTCCTTTTTGAAAGGTTTGAAAGGCTTCTTCATATCAATAACACGATAGCGAGTTAATAAATGATTGTATGATGAATATTTTATTTATTTATAGTTGTACGTAACATGAACACGATACAAGCTTAGGTATGAAAATATTGCCTTCAACGTTTGGACTTACAGAAATTATTTGTAATTAATTTCGTAATTTGTAATTTTCCTGAATACAAGACTCAAGTCTCTAGTTCCTCTCGGGTATCTCACGACGTGTTTTGCAGCCGACCAATGTTGTTTTCCATGGCATGAATTGAACTGCGACAAGCGATTTCTGGACGGGTTGCTGTGACCGAATACATAAGTGACACAATCACATTTTGATGTGGCACAATTGTGTTCTTGTTCTCTCTTCTGGTTTGCTTTTTCAAGTTTTAACCCTGGTCCATTGGGTTTTGATAAAGGTTTACATCCCTCCGTTCTGAATTTGTTGAGTATTTTTTCAATATTACTTTTGTTGAGTCATTTGAACTGACTTTCTCTTTTCTTCTTTTGGGACAATAATTTATACATCCAAGAACTCGCATAGCGAAACAGTTCATCAAATTTTGTTTAATTTCATCCAATTTAGTTTTGTTAGAAGAAGACAAAATCAAATCATTTACGTACACTGCGAGAAGTGTTCTCTGTTAGTTGGGAATCAAGTCTGAACCTCTGTCTACCTGCCTGCTTCAGTCCGTATAGAGATCTTTGCAGTAGACATTCTTTTTCTTCTGGTCCCATGAGATCTTCTAACTTGATTTTTGTCTTGTTAAATATATCTTGCTTGCATTGTGATTATCAACAAGTTGTGTAAAATATATAATTCACATAATATTCAAACACTTTCTTGAAGTGCCAATTCGTTACATTACCAAACATTACAGTACCAATTTTGAATAAAAAAAATAGGGGGGTTGGTTTGTTGTGTAACCAACATCAAAGTGATTTTTCCGTTAATATTTTCGTCTAAGGCATTAGGATAACGGGCCCAATAGTTGAACACTTGATATGACTTTCTCAATAAAATTCTAGCTGTAAAATCAGCATTTTAGTAAATCTTCCTAATTGTTCCCCCTTATCTTATCAGAATCCGTTGCTATATGATAGAATAAAATTTAAACTTCTAACTTGATCTTCTAACTTGATTTTTGTCTTGTTAAATATAATATATTATCTTGCTTTCATTGTGATTATCAACAAGTTGTGTAAAATATATAATTCACATAATATTCAAACACTTTCTTGAAGTGCCAATTCGTTACATTACCAAACATTACAGTACCAATTTTGAATAAAAAAATAGGGGGGTTGGTTTGTTGTGTAACCAACATCAAAGTGATTTTTCCGTTAATACTTTCGTCTAAGGCATTAGGATAACGGGCCCAATAGTTCCTTCAAAGAACCGCATGACTACCAGCAGGTTTTTCGATGGGAGCTCGTCTGAGCTGGAAAACACACGGATATCTAAGTATAGGGCCATTAAAAACCTGGCCTTGCCCTGAAGTTGGACGACCATCCAACTTTTGGGCCACCAGCACATTTGGTTTCATTATTTGGTATACAATAAAAATTTACTCTAATGGTTTACTTCCTAGATGGATACTTTGAAAAATAACTCAACTTTACGGAACAATAATTGAAATACAAAAAAAAAATCGCAAATAATTAGAAAAACCTTATGAATATGCTCATGTTTACTTACCAAAATCATAACGATCATCATTCATCCGGACACCACCACTTTCAAAACGAACTGAACAAACTATTTCCAACTCAGAGGTTAAACTAAGGTTTTCCCACATGGAGTGGAGATAGTGTATTTTGTTGTGGAAAGGATCCACAGTCGGTATAACGACCGTATCTTAACGTATCAAAGAGAAAGTAACCAACTGTCCAACTATTGGGCCCGTTACCCTACGGTTGACTCAAGCGTCCCTTATGGTACTACTTACTCAAAGTTGCTCAAAAAGCGGTGAAACCCGAAGTACGAAGTACATTTTCAATTTGAAGGAACCAACTTTGATTTATACACTGATCGAACACAAAGCTGCCGTATCTTCGATTCTTAGTGAGTACTGGCAGTAATATAAATATTGGTTCTTATTGTAAATTCCCTGGACAAGGACGAATACAGCGTTGGAACGTTAATATTATACTTCTTGTACGTACGTACTTCTTACAAAGTCAATAACTACCTTTAGCTGTACAAAATATGTGAAAAATGTAATGAAGTCACTCCATTTCTATAGGTATTTATTTCTGGAGATGTAACATGCGAATATTGTTTCGTTATCTTTCATCGCTCTGACAAAAGGTTGAGTTTCTGTAAACCTCGCCGCCTTTCGACCATTTAGATACGCGATCATTGATTTCGCATTCGCGAGAATCGGAGCTCACCATTTGAGCTCTGTGATGATCCAATACAATGAATGAAGAATACAATCGATACGATACAGGAAATATTTTGTCGAGTAAAGAATGAGAATAAAAGGTTTTAAAAAAACGGCCTCAGTGAAACCTCCAAAATCTCCAATAATAAGCGTCCTTGTAATCGCAGTGAAAGGAAAAGCTTTTTCCCTTCTGGCGAGTATATCAAAAGGGAAGAACGGAAATTGGATGCTTCCCGACTTTTCTTGCTGCTTGAAGATACACTGGTTCGAGAATAATAGCGGAACATGACAATGCGGGACCGGGGATTTATTTCCCTCGCTCGTATTTACATGCTGTTTCGATGAGATGGGTTTCTTGGACTGATCGGGTTATTATTATTTTTTCTATTGACGTTTGACGGGATCGCATTTTCATTGGTTTTTATTGGCGTCGAAAGATGAGGTTGTTTGTGATGATGTAACAGAAGAATACCATCGAACCGGGTAAATGGAGACGGTTTTGAAGAAAAAGACATTACCGTCCTCAACTTTTCTAACTCCGTAAACGATTACACAACGGTTTATTATTGCTCTGCATAGGTCATTGTGAAGAACACGGCTTCTTCGTACTCTTCTAGGGAGGTGTGTTGAGGGATCCTCGGTCGAGAAGCTCCTAGGCAGGTCACGTGTATCTAATCTCCAATCGAGATTATATTGATGTTATTCAAGAATTTTTTTACACCACCCGAGGGACCAACCATTTGCTTCCTATGAGGATAATCAATTATTTAATTAGTTAATGAATAGTTAATGACTTTTTTCTTTAATTTAGGATGGTGTTGAAGTTTTAGATACGAATGAGACCACCCAGAGCTCTGAATTAAATGAGAGTTGATCCGAAAATTGATCGAGATTCTCGAAAACCTTCAGGGCACAACTACATCCCAGACGCAGCCAGTATCCCAAACGTCATTAAAAAAACGCTGCAAATTAATACACAATGGTTTTTTTTTCTATATAGATCACTCGTCTGCAAAGCCACCAACCATCCAACATGAAGAAAAACATCGTTCGCATTTCGGTCAGCTTTAATTTGAACGGAGATTAGGCCTCTTTTGCGATTCACACTCGTGTTTCTGATTTATCGTACGTCCAAACTTTAAATTCTCGTAGTGAGCGAACGGTTTGTCCTACAGAGCTCCGGGTGGTCTCAAAAAATTCTAAAAATTTTATAGAATCTTAAATTGAAGGAAAAACAATACCTTTATATCAGAATTTTTTGAGTTAGGGCGTGTTCAAAATATCAAAATTCATTTTTGAACCCTTAGAAGTGACCTACATCAACCAAAATCTTAGGGGCACAACTAGACCCCAAATGGAGCCTACATACCAAATTTCATCAAAATCGGTCAATGCTAAGTGGCAAAAGTGCCGCGTACGGCGGACGGACGGCCAAATTTTCATTCGATTTTTGGATTCTACGTACCTTGAAACGTAAACCATCAAATTTTGAGGGGGTGTAAAACAATTTTTTTTCTTGATCGATTCCAAAGGTTCATTATTGAAAATAATAAACCAAAAGGTTCAACGGAAACTGGGCAAAGTGCATCGTACGGTTGACCGTCGGAAAAATTGTTTATTCGATTTTTTCGATTCTACATTAGTACCTACTATAAATTGTAAATGATACAATTATGAGGGTGGGATGGGGGTTGCCTTTTCTCTTTTTGTCGATTGCGAAGAATATGACCAAAACTATTACACATCAGTTTATTATTTGTTCTGGATAACCCAAAGTCAAAAGTCAAAGTCGAAGTAATTTATTGCATTAGGTTCCCATGTACAACATTTGGAGAGTTCTTACAATAAATGAACATAATAGATATCTTAATGAACGTATTTCTTCTAGATAACGAAAAAATAAAATAAATAAACAAATCGTGTAAATCTTGATAAAGAAACAAATTTTTTGGATTATGGTCTTATCCATTAATAATTAATGGATAAGACCATAATCCAAAAAATTCGTTTCTTGTATACCTTGTATTCTTGTATATAAAATAATTATTATACCAGCAATTACGACATCAGACATATAGATCTTCGATTTTTATACCATTAAATTTTCACATTATTACATCTTTAAATACAACTTTAATCAAACAGCTACAGTAAAACGAGTTCATATAAATAACTACGTTTTGTTGTTACCTACTCTTCGTACATACTTTACTGTTATTACATTTATTTCGAGATTTCATGCTTACTGTTATAATCCCGCCTCATCAATTAAATTGGTCAAGAAGGTCCTTAATCTCACATAACAAAATATAACTTTTGTTAACATAATGGTTTCTTCTTCGTCTAAGCATTTAACTATATTTAACTATATTTATAATCTCATAAGAACATAAAAATCTATTTCCCAAGTACTTGAATCCATACATTGATAACTGAGGACATTCTCCTATGACATGTTGAATAGATTCCTTATCATTAGTATTACATACTATTTTTTTAGTATTACATAATACAGTTCTTACTTTGATCTATTAGCATGTAGTTATTTTTATAGGCGCACTTAAGGGGGTTCATGAGTCAGTTCTAATTTAACACTTTTTCATGTACCTGTTTCTCTGGATATATTCATGATATCTTCATAAATTTTTTTTTTAATTCTTTGTCCACCCTTCATATAACTACTGAGTGAGTTTCAGCTCTGTTGTGCAAATATTATTTTGCCTAAAAGCAATATAGCAAAACAAATTTTTCGTGTTTTTTATGTTTATGATTTTTTTTATTCTAGCCATGTTTATGTTTGGAGTTTTTCGTCCAAACTTGTTCAGTGAATGTAATAAAAACCCCTTGACAACATTAAAAAAAATCAAGTTGCCAGCTCTATTGGTTACCGAGAAACAGGTACCTAAGTGATGAAAAACAGGGGTTTTTCGGTTTGGAGAAAAACCGCGATTTGTGAAAGGTTCCCGTTTTTTGAGGTATTCGATCCAATTGCGAGTCATTTCATGTTGAAGACATTGAAAATGAGGTCTCATTATTCCTTACCCATAATTCTTATCAGTAAGTGTTATCACCGGTAAAGTGTCGATTCGTCATATCGCTTACTGATAAGAAAAATACATCTCTTGTGCTTGTGCTTAGTTTTCGCTTCTCCCGTTCTCCGTATATCTTCTCTGCTTTGTTTGTTTGTTTGGTACTTGTCTCAAACAAAACTTATTACTTATCGTTGAGTTTACTAGCATGAGTATGAGTTAAAGGAAAGACGTAACAATAGCATTATTTGAACTCTATTCTCACCCAGCTTTCTCTCCGGTTTCGTATGAGAATAACTTGATGCTTCGTACTTTCTTTACCTTTTGCATGATGGCTCTTACCTTAGTAGTTTTTCTGTTTTTAGATTGGTACAATGACCAGTGCTAGTGGCATGGTGTAGGAATTCTGTTTCTATAAGAAATTATGAACACCAAAAGAACGGTAGGTAGTTACGGAAACTAAGAAACTACGAGCAGTGCAGCTCCTGGAGCGGAGAACAGCCATCCTCCGGAAACAGCGTTTGGCTCCTCAATCTTTGAAAACTCATATCTCCGTTTTCCACTGCTCAAATTAAATGTTGTTATATACCAAAATGTCTGGAAAGACCTGCAGAATTTTATAAAAATAAAAACAAAAAATTTGAAAATTTTTCGATTTTGACTCATGAACCCCCTTAAGGGTCCCTTGGTTTCAGTCGAAACTGGACGATCAATTGTTTATAAAATAATGGCTTATCAGTCGTTAGGTCTTTCCGTGCTCATGTTGGTAAGGATCTGCTTGAATAGAGTACTACAAGATGACCTTGTAATCCCTTTTCATTTTATAGCAGTGTACTATCAACTTCCTTCTCTCTTCAATTTCCACTGGATCTTGTCTCTTCCATAATCCCTCCAACCACAAATCCACCAGAGTTTTCCTAATTTGCGTACTAGAGATAACCCATATAGATACCTCAAAACTTTTTCATTTCTCAATACTCTGGTAATAAGTAGTAAAGTAAGTAAAGTAAACAACCATTTCAGGGTTGGATTTTCGTCCGACTGCCATTCCTGGTGTCGCGGACGTCATCAACTGAAAGGTCAATCATCAAAATGGACGTGAAAAGGACGTCATCAAGAGAAGGTCAGAATTTATTATGATGATTTCGCTCATGGCTTCCCATTGCCTCACCGCCCTGGGTTGTGACGAGAGGGGAGATGAGCTCCGGTCGCACGAGAAAGCGCCTTAGTACCGAGAATCGAACCCACGATCTTCCCGCATTATTCTTTTAATAATAAACTATAGTAAATAGCTCAATATGTAATATCGTACGTTCAGTTGAGAACCTACCTTGCAACCGAGTGGTGGAACTTGGAACAGTAGTGTTCTAGGGGATCTGGAGAATCTGATTAATTGATGAGAATAATTCAATCGGTGTTGTATTTTATCCCTAGCGAACTATACGTTTCGTTAGAATACCTATTCCTTGATGAAGATCAACCTAGGACTGGGGATGAATGAAAGATACAGATAGATTATTGGATATATTATCCAATAATCAGTTAGGCTTGTATCTATGGGGGGGGGGGGAGAAGTATCAATAGAGTTTACCAATTAGATCTTCTGATTTGAACCACGAGGGTAAGGGAAATTATCTTGTATGAAAATATTTACTTACACGATCGATGTCTGCAAATAGACCTGAGCAGCGATTCGATAGATCGGAAGAATCGTTTCATCGAATCACGAATCAGGTGACAGAGTAACTGTTGCTTCGTCACAAACTAGAACCATTAATGGGTGCACGTAGCTAGTAAGTGCGAATCTGCAAATAGGATGTTTTTGAAGTTTTTTGCTAAAAGTTAGCCCAATAGAATATTACTCTTATTGTGTGAGGCCCGGGCAATATAATATTGCCCTTATTGTGTGTGTGTGGTATATTTCTTTAAGGACCTGCTCTATCCTGGGCAGCGAATTTATTCAGGGGAAAATTATTGCTAAAGAGGAAAAATAAAGGAACAACGAAAAAAAGAACTCACCTTGCTGACATGCAATAATCCAGCTCCCAAAGCAATCATATTTTATATTAAATAGGTGGAGGGGGTAATAGAGGTTTAGGAAGGATAGAGATTTGAGATAGGTGTTTTCTACCTACTGTTCGAGTGAAAAAGACGAACCAGAGGGTTGAGTTACCTATCAAACTGTATAATATGCAGAATATAATATACTTAAAAGTATATTATACTTTTAAAGAAGCACTTCGATTGGAGGTGGCTCTAGCGTAGAAAATCCCCTTTAAAAAGGAATTCACCCCAATTCCGATTCACATTTTTTTGAAAGGCGAGAGAAAGATTGCGCGTGACCTTTTTACATTCAGCGTGTGAGATCACAGATAGAACTGAACTACAATCAACCTTGAACGATAGGCGTTGAAGCGGGGACAGCTAAAAAGATCATTCGATCAATCGATCACACCCCCAATCAAGGAAAACAAATGTAAATAACTGGTTCATCCATTGTGTACTTAATTTTACGAAAATTTTTCTGATACGTCTTCTAGCTAATTAGCTTCATCCGCATAAATTGCGAAATTTGTCTTTGAACATGATGTAAAGCGAGATTTCCTTTGAAATATAAGCACCAATGATTTACAGTTCGCCTTCACCGTGAATTTATGAATTTCCAGTTGTTCGAAAAACTGCAAACCTTTGAACCACCCCGAGAGCTCAAGCAACCAAGAGTATGAAAGGATTACTGGGTGAGCATGCTTACACTTCACGAAAAGCATAGCCCCAATTCCAGGATGAAGTGAGAAGGGAAAGAGCGGGAGACGTAGGCCATACAGCTCCCCTCCGGTAAATAATAAGTGAAAGCGTATAAAAGGATGGTGTGCAGGTTGTACAGGAAGCATCAAAGACCCCTTTTTCTGTTGTATGCCTACGCGGAGATCCCCGTTCCACGACCTCTCCTCGCTGTTTTCTTTAATAGTTAAACATGAGGCTGAGAGCCCGCCAAAAAAAACCAACTGAAAAAAAAAAAAAAAAAAAACGGCGGATTGATCCTAGGCTCTACTTGGAGAGGTCGAATTAATTAAAACGCCCCAAATCGTCACAGGTTGAACGAATAGAATTCTAATTAAGGGCGCCGTGAGGGACAACGGATAACTGGACAATAGGGAATTCCGGGAGGTCAGAATATATCGTGATTTGACTCTGTAATTCGTGTTCATTCTAATCAGAGCAAAGATCGGAAAAAAAGGAAACTTTGGAGCACTTTCCTTGGTGCTCCAATTCTTCTCATATCCCTTTTTTAAATGTGTTCAGAGAGGTCTTCTTCATGCCTTGATGCAGGCTTTCAGTATAATTGTATTTATATTTACGTTGATTGGGCAAATAAAGGTCGTTTGGGAACTCACGATTTCATTTCCCTCCTCTTTAGTTGGATATTTGTGAAAAGACCTCTCCTCCAAACGAATCGTTTTTGAATTTTTCTTCTCAACGCTTTTCCAAATTTATTACTAGCGCTGATGTTGCCACGCATACTTTTCTTAAACGTCATATTTTTCAAAATACCCGAATGAAATAATATCGGTGGTTCAGGATCTCAACATTCATGGCAAGAAAAGTAAACGAGTCAAGTTTGTGGAGAATAATTGATAATGGTGATCTTTTGAGCTGAGTTCACACAGGGTAAATACTCTTATTGTGTTCAACCTTCAATGCATCAATTCTACGACTAATTTCCTACAAAAATGTCTCGTGGCAATTTTGACATGGATATGACTTTTGGCTTGGGGTCAAAGAATTTTTCGCAACACTTTTTTGCCACAAAAAATGCAACGCGATACCAGTAAACAAAATCATAAGCAAGGTTCTCTGGAATACTGCGACATATTACATGCGTTTGGAGTGATTTTTTTTGGAAAAAAATTCTGTTTATTCATAGAAACAAGGGATATATCCGTGATCTATGGTTTTCCCTCTAAGGGTGAAATTTCACAATACATATCGATATCGGGTGTGTTTTCAACCCCTTTGTATCCCAGAACGACATGAGTCACTAGGAGTCCAATATTGCGCGCAGTATCCTCTTTTGTAACTCAAATATGGCTTCAATATGCGTCGAGCCTCCCCACAGAAGAATACCATAAGTGATACGACTCTCAACGTATGTAAAATATACATACAAAGCGGAGCGATTTGAAATGTGCCGCTATGGAGGTGGAAGAGCATGTAAGATGAAGAAGCGATCTTTGGTGAAAGGGCCTAAACATGCCCTGACCAGGATAGATGACTATCAATCACTATGCCAAGGAAATTTGCTGAGTGATCCATCTTGCTAGTGAGGGAGAATGCCAGCTGCTGCGTTTTCCCATTATTTAGAAGGAGCGCGTTTGCTGTACACCATTGGTTAATCAAGACTGACGCCTCCTCCTGCCTTATAACCAATTCTTCGATTGATGATGCCACTGAAAAGATGTTTATGTTTTATCTGTTTTCCCACCCAGGAAAACAGATAAGGCAGATCATTGATGAATAGCCTAAAGAGACCGAAAATTGACCCTTGCATCGCCCCGCATAGAACTGGCTCATTGTTATAATGCTCAACCTGATGCCACCCATCCAAGTAATTCTGGAAAAAAAAAACAAAAAAACAGCGCGCCCAGTCAAAAACCGTAGTGATGAAGTTTGGATAGCAGCAAGTTATGCAGCACTAGGTCGTTCGCCTTCGACAAGTCATAAAGCTGAAGGCTTGAAGAAGCCCTCGCCTCAAGTGCATTAAACATTTCCCTCATTAACGAACTTTCACTTCGCTCAATTTCTTTTTAGAAAAAATCACATTCTCGGAAGGATTTTACGTACGTATTGATCCAGGGATGATCATGAATAAATTTACTTTTTGGACTTGATCACTTTTTCCACTTAACCGACGAATTGCTGGTGATCATTAAAGAGCTCGATGAATTTTCTTCACTGAGTTGGAGAGTTTTCATCTTCCTACTATCAATGAGATAACTTTGAGAAACGTTGAGAACAATAGTGTGACAACTCAAAACGTCTGCCAAGAGGGTGTCATAGTCAAAGTCAAACAATCTCAGTACCTTCTGTTATATTTGCCTATGCCATACCTAGTTTCTTTTGGAAAAATTTCAAAATGCTTGCATACGAGTCTGCAACACATTGGGACATTTTCATGTCAACCACTACACAACAAGGTAGTGAAGTAAAGTTGTTACTGCCTTGACTCCAGAAGGCCAGTTTTACAAACGCATTCAACCCTCGGTACCAGCTCGGCCATGGTTCGTTGGAAAAGAAGTGGGAAAGGATTTTGGAAGAACCATTGCCTGGTATAAGATCCAACCATGGAATATGCAACGCCTACCTTTTCAAAATAAATAAGAAGGACACCCCATCATGCACCTGTGGATACCCCAATGGAACGCTGGAACACATTATCATGGAGTGCTGTAGTTTTAGTGACCGCAGGGAGGAAATGTTCAGGAACATAGAGGAGAAACTGGAAAACCCTTTTAATTATTTAACAATTTTATATAAGAAAAACGTTTTAATTTAAAGAGAAATATTTAACTTTATCAAAGATTGTAATTTCACTGTATAATAACGCAAACGTTGTACCTATGGCTGTATAAAAAACGTCTGCCAAGTTGGGTGGGCAGTATAGCTTCCTTACTCATTGTAACATGGACGTATAGAATCAGTTGGCGAAAAAATTATGATTCAAAGAGTTATTGAATACCAAAATATTGGCGATATTATGCGGGATAGGGTTGCAGGTATTAATGTTTATAATATTTTTATAATTTTTATAAGGTATTATAGTTTATAATATTTTGTATTTTCAACGTAGAATTTTGTTCAGCGGTCCACCGTCTAGGACCTAAACCACACAATCCCTGAAAATTTCATCGAAATTGGTTGAATAGTTGCGGAGTTTTGGTTGTAACAATAAATTTAAAGTTCGCGCATGCGCAGCGGCTATTGCTTGATCAATTTGATTGAAACTTATAGGGTGTCTCTTAGAAGTTAGTCCCTAACTAACCTCCAAATTTGAATAAAATCGGTTCATTAGAAACCGAGAAACCGAGGTTCCAGGAAATTCACGTTTGCGCATGCGCACTCGCTCCTATTGGTCCGAAGGTGCTGAAATTGATAGGAGACCGTCTAGTACCTAACCCGCACAATCCCTGAAAATTTCATCAAAATCGGACCACAGGTTAGTATAGTTTTGCCCGGGACAAGGATTGACCACAGACAGACCGACAGACAGACAGACCGACAGACAGACAGACAGACACGGAACCAAAATTGTTCGGGAAGCTCTAAAACGCAAAAAGCAAGTGGAAATTTTGATTTTGGAGGACATTTTTTTTTCACTTCTTTCACGAATAAAAAATTAATGCTAAATAAAACCAAAAAAAAAAAAGGTTAGTTCATGTACCCAAGCATCAAAATAAGAAAACAGTTGATTGTTCTCTACGCAACACAGTGAGTCTACTTTATTTATTTATTGGTCGCGTGAGCAAGACTTGCTTAGTTTTCGTGACGATTTTTCAGTTTATGTGCCAAAGCAAAGACATGAAAATGTTGATATAAGAATAATGTAAATATACTTAATATACTTGATTTTGGAGGATATATATTTTTTTCTATCATGAAAAGTAAAAACAATGCTCCCGCTCCTACCTTGGTAGACTCGGAAGCAAAAACGCTGCAAATGATTACACGAAAGTTTATTTTTTCTGTATAGGTCACTCGCCTGCAAAGCGCTTCGCCATTACCACTACCTACCCTCGATATACCTACTTCACAATCAAGTTTATTTTTAAGAAATAAATGCTTCACACTCAATGCGAAGAAATAGGGAGTTCCGGGTGTCTTCATTAGGAAATTTGAATATTGGTTGCCAAGAACGTGAAACTGAGTAGACTGGTACAACTCGAAGAAGCGAACATCGATCGCATTTTGGTCTGATGAAATTTGAACGGAATTATGATTATGTGATTCACAATCGTGTTTCTGATTTATCGTAAGGCTAACCCTAAAGTTCTGATAGGGAGCGAACGGTTGGTCCTACAGAGCTCTGGGTGGTCTCATTCGATTTTTAAAATTCACTACTATTTCAAATTTAAGAGAAAACAATACCTTAATATAAAATTTTTTTGAGCTAGGGCATTTTGAAGATTGAAACCCTTACAAGTGACCTACATCAACGAAAAGCTTTGGGGCACAACTAGACCCCACATGGAGCTCATGTACCAAATTTCAGAAATCGGTCCATGGGAACTAAGGAAAGTGCTAAATTTTTATTTGATTTGCCAAGAATTTTTTCGATTTAGGATTCTACGTACCTTGAAACGTAAACGAACAAATTTTGAGGGGGGTTAAAAATTTTCTTTTGTGGTCGATTCCACAGGTTAATTATTGAAACTAATAAATAAAAATTGAAATCTCTAGGGTTACGCTTCCCTCTCGAACGAGCTGTTCACAATAACTGAATCGGCTCAAACTCCTTCATCCCAGAGACTCCTCTCCTGCTGGATGAGAAAGGAGAGGTTTCCCGGAAAAGGAAAGAGGATTTGCCGAGCAGCGACGAAAGCCCGACCCTAATCACCGGCCGCGGAAGACTCCTCGACCCGTCACATCCCATTCAGTTGATCCGCCGCCGCTAATACGCACTTACCCGGAACGCTCAGTGTGAGATAGCGGCGGCTTACAACCGATCCAGAGGCCCTTAGAGTGCGGCTTCCGATAAAACTGTATTGCTCGGCAGTTCACCGCGAATATCGAGGCTTAGTCTCGGCTTATACCCACGCATTGGTTCACGTTGTTACACTCGTGGATGATTCACTGAAAGAATATACGAGATGGAGGTAGGGGTTTTATCGGAGCTCTCACTGTCAAAAGAGCTCACTTCTACCTTCGAATCGTCCTGATTATGTTGACGATTTGTCGACAAACTACTGAAGATAGGAAAGCGTTATGTTTGGGCGCACTTCACTTTACCACCTTCTGTTTTCGTTATACTCGAAGGTGATTCTTACTAAGAAGGAGGAAATTTTAGAATGTCTCTCACTCTCAAAATTACTCCCTTCCACCTTTGAATAGTCCTTATATTGTTGACATTCTATCGTTTTAGTTTCCCCACTGCCGAAAATAGGAGAGCTATGTATTCGGTTGCACTTCGCTTTCCTAACTCCTTTCGTTAAACTCGTGATTCGTATCGAGCTATAGGAGGTTCTATTGTGTTTCTCACTCTCATAAGAGCTCTCATTTCTCTAATAATACACCCATCCCAACACATGCGCTATCAGCTTACATTCTCGGAACATAAGCACTGCTTAGCGCCCTTTCTACCTAAAAATCTTAAGTCTCTTCTTGAATGACAGGCAGATTTTAAAAGTTAATTTACGAAATCCTACAGGATCCGCCTTTATTCACGATTCATTTAAGGGGGTCTCAGTCGGTCGCCGTTCGTTTTTAGTTCTAGCAAAATTGAAGGCGCAAGAACTTAAAAAGTTGTACCTAAATTTTAAATTTTAAACGATTTTAGAAATTCATTAGTGCACGGCTCTAGAGAAAACTGAAATATTGCCGCGGAATCATCAAAATCGAACATAATTGCCAAAGAACAAATGGGAAAAACTACTGATAAAACGGTTTTTACCATGTTTTCCCCATATTTCTCTGGCAATTATTGTTCGCTTTTCATAATTCCAGCGGGAATCTTTCAGTTTAGCTTTATTATTTTCAATAAAAAGCCTTCGGAATCGAGCAAGGAAAATAATTTTAACCCTCCCACAAAATTTGATGTCTTACGTTTCAACGTACGTAGAATCCGAAAATCGAATAGAAAATTGTCCGTCCGTCCGCCGTACGCCGTGAGTGGCCCTTTTCTTAGAAACCCTGGACCGATTTGGTTAAAATTTGGTATATGGGCTCCATTTGGGGTCTAGCTGTGCCGCGAACCTTTTGGTTGATGTCAGTCACTTCTAAGGGGTGAAAATTGAGGGTTGAAATTTTCAAGAGTGCCCTAGCTCGAAAACTCTAGAAATATAAGTATCGTTTTTTCACCAATTTTAAATAGTAGGTATTTAATTTTAAAAAATTTTTGAGATCACTCAGAGGCTCTGTAGTACAAACCGTTCGGTCCCTACGAGTACTTAAGGGTTTTCCTTCGATAAAACAGAATCATGAGTGTGAATCGCAGAAGAGGTCTAATCTCCGTTCAAATTTTATCTGACTACAATGCGATCGCTGTTCATTCCTTCGATTTGTATATAGTTTTGTCAGTAATCAAATTTCCATATGAAGCTTGCTATTTCTCGAATCGAGTGTGAAGCGTTTTGTTCTTACTAATAAACTTGATTGTGAAGGTGTGAAGGCAGTATGGTGTGGTAGGCAGTAACCTACCAATAGTTGGTAGGTAAAAAAAGTTGGTAGGTGAAAAAATGTTGGTAGGTGACTAGCGCTGCAAATCATCAAATGATCAGTGATCTGAAGAGTAAAAAAGATCTTCTCGAATGCTGGAGACGCCTGGAAGAGCACTGATCAGCTGAGTGAGCTCCGAAGCCATTTTCAATCCTATTGAACGCAGGAAGGTCAAGGGAGAATACAGATGGTGGTAGGTGCTATTGATGGAGAACCAGTGATCTATACAGAAGTGTGATCTATACAGAAAATAATAAACCTTTGGGCAATAATTTGCAGCGTTTTCAATTCCCAAGGCCCATGCACTAATGAATTTCTAAAATTCTTGAAAATTTCAAGTTTTGGTACATTTTATGGGAAAAACATAACTGAATTGAAGGTTTCTCCCATTTTTCTTTGGCAATTATTGTTCGATTTTGATGATTCCAGGGGCATTATTTCAGCTTCTATGTGTGTGGAAGGAACAAAACTGTGTTGTTGCTTGGTCAAATGTCGCAGTTCATTCCTATGCTAATCTTAAAGCTAGGCATTACCAGTTCCTTCGGTCTGCAAACGGGCCTTTAGGTTATAATATATAGTATCCTATACAGGGTGTAAGCCTAACTGGTCTGCCCTACGGTACCAGTCGATTTTACAACTAATTTGCAACAAAAAATGTCCCCTAGCAATTTTTTTTTAACCCTTCGTTTTCGAGTTATTCTCACTTTAAACTTTTTTTTTTCGTGATTTTGACCTTATGTCATTAAATCGGTCATAACTCCGTTAATTAGCTGCGTAAATTACAATTTAAGGATACCGTTGAAAAGAACATTGAATTTCCTATCGGATAGATGCCTTAACTTTTTTTTGAGTCAAGGTTTGAGACATGAAAACGTCCTCTAAAAGGAGAATTTTACGTAATTTTGGAAACCTTGCATTTTTTCAATCGCAAATTGAACTACGAGGATCAACATTTTTTCAAGATGCAAGAACAATGGAAACTGCGCCAGAATCTCAGCTTTCCAATGGTATAATCAAAACATATTTTACATCCGAATTTAGGGGAGAATTTTGTGTTTGAACGCGGAAAAACGTGCATTTGTTCAACGAAATCGGCGCTCCGCCTAGTCGATCTGAGGGGTCGGACGATAGCAGTGGGTGGGCGGGGGCCGCAGTAGACCGCGAGGCCTCCGGAAACAGGAGGCCAGAGCGCTGATTTCGTTGAAAAAATGCACGTTTTTCCGCGTTCAAACACAAAATTCTCCCCTAAATTCGGTTGTAGAATATGTTTTGATTATACCATTGGAAAGCTGAGATTCTGGCGCAGTTTTCACTGTTCTTGCATCTTGAAAAAGTATGTGTTCTCGTAGTTCAATTTGCGATTGAAAAAATGCGATGTTTCCAAAATTACGTAAAATTCTCTTTTTAGAGGACGTTTTCATGTCTCAAACCTTGACTCAAAAAAAGTTAAGGCATCTATCCGATAGGAAATTTAATGCTCTTTTCAACGGTGCCCTTAAATTGTAATTTACACAGCTAATTAACGGAGTTATGACCGATTTAATGACATAAGGTCAAAATCACGAAAAAAAGTTTAAAGTGAGAATAACTCGAAAACGAAGGGTTTAAAAAAAAATTGCAATGAGACATTTTTTGTTGCAAATCAGTTGTAGAATCGACTGGTACCGTATGGCAGACCAGTTAGGCTTACACCCTGTATAATAGATTATTATACTTTATATCTATAGGATATAGATATTATCATTCCAACATTTTCTGACAGGTACGGAAATAATGAGATGATGAATAAAATGTAAATACACATGTATTATTTATATTCTATTTATATATTATTTACCTCTTCTTTTCAAGAGGGATAATAAACTAGGGAATAATAATTTATGTCACCGTCTTTCAGCCCCAGGGGATTTTTCCGCATACATTTTCCCAACAAAGACTCATCAATCCCTTTCCCTCTTCCTTCCTCTCATTCAGCTTCCCCTTAAAGTTAAAGTCGGGGGGTATCAATCAGTATGACGCAGAAGATTTATAGAGGCTGAAAAATGGGAGTAAGTCCTTCCTGGGAGATCCCTTCGATAGGCTTCTCAGATGGGTTCAATATTTCAGAACGAATTATTCTTAAATCCGGAGATAAAACCCCTCATGAATTTCATAGCCGTTTAATCTATATAACTCCTCATTTTTCGGAAACTACCTATGGCTCGATGAAGATGTTGCTCCATGTGTTATAATAATTCACACAACAGAAACACGGACATCTCAATTCGGGCTCGAATAGCCCTTTAGCGTTTTGTGTCCCTCTGAGAAGGACACATCGTAGGTACGCTGGATGCACAGCCATCTGAACGGGATCTCGGACCCAGACGTTTTGTGTCCCTGGGAAAGGGACACAACGAAATAATCGAATAATTCCGTCCAGGGTTGCTTATCAGCCGATAATGTCGGTGGGTTACTTTATTTACCGGATAACAGTGAGAAAAAGTGCACCGCCGAATTTTTTGTTGTTGGCAAACCTGGTTTTTTCGAGATTGTGTCCCTCTCCCAGGGACACAAAACATCGAGCACAACGACTAACAACCCATTCGATCTAATTTTGGTTCCTTTGCATCAAATTTTTCAATTCTTCCTCATTGTTGGATTCTCAACGCCAAAGTAAAGGAAACTACATTAGTTACTAGATTTATTGCAAAAAGAACGAAATTTATAGATTGATCTCTTCTTGAGTTATGATTTTTCAAAATATGGGATCAGTACCATTGGCCTGGGTCATTTTTACTACAAATTCGATAATAACAATTCGGAAATCGTTTCCAAGCACTCGTTCATGTTCGTATATAATTGTTGAATAGCCATAGTTTCATGTAAAAAAAGTTTGATCTTGTCAATTAGTGGCGCTTTCGAGTTATTCCCATATTAGTGAACCTCATATTTCACCCCTCGTGAAGGGTGCTCTTGGATCTTGCAATGTTCACGTCCTGTAATGGTATGCTCTTAATTTTCTTTGTTTTTTCCATTTTATAACGGTATTTAGACTTGAGGATATAGTATAACTTCTTTTGGACGCAGAAGTAGTGATATACCTAAGAGTGGGGGGGGGGGGACTGCGATGGACTGTTTCATTAATTTTTCTTTATTTATTTATTATTTTTATTTATAATTATTTATTTGGGTATTATTTCATTTATTTATTATATTTTATTATTTTTCTTTTTCATTTTCATTTTCATTTTTCTACCAAACAGATAACATCATTTCGTCCCTATACCTGGTAAACCATGTAAGTCGGTATTTTTTCGAAAATAAGGTTTTGAGCTTTTCAGGTAAATTAGGGTCGCTTGATTCATTTAGTGAAGTTGTTTTCCAATCTGATGAATAGTTTTTCATCCAGAAGGAATAGAAAAAACCTGTAAGTCGGTAACCTCTTTTTTCGCCGGAAAACCATGTAAGTCCTGTGTATGCCTTCATAAAATGAGCAGCTCACGCTGGTGGCAAGTTTCCATCAAAGATAGTCAATTTTTTTTAAACTTTTTTCCATGTAAAAGTTTACAAAATCATAAATGGAGTTCGGATAAAGTGATCATAAATAGAAACCTTTTTATTAGTCTCAATTTCAGCAATAAATTCCACTCCTTGTGTTCTGCAGACACGTGATTTTCCATACTGTGGCCAACCTTAGGATCACGACCTAACTACGTGTTTTTCCGCATTGTTTCTAAATTATTTTTACATTATTTAGGAGGATAATTTCAGATAAATTAATTGATTTGTTGGCTTTTTGACCTAGCTGTATTGCTGATGTTGCTGAAATCCAGCTCTGACCTATCCCTAAACCCTTACCCACACCCAACCAATCCATAACCCATACCTAACTTATCCCTAATCCATCCCTAACCCATCCTCAGCTCATACCCTACCCAGCCCTGACCGATCTATAACCCCTAACCCAACCTGTCCCTAACCCATCCCTATCCCATCCATTACCCATCCCCAACCCAGCCCTGACCTATCCCAACCCCTAACCCGTCCCCAGCCCATCTCCAACCTATCCCTAACCCCCTATCCCATCTCTAACCTAACTCACACCTAACCTATCCTCAATCCATCCCTAGTCCATCTATAACCCTTCCCCAACCCAGCCTTGACCTATCCCAACCCCTAACCCATCCCCAACCTATTCCTAACCCCTATCCCATTCGTAACCCATCCCTAGTCCATCTCTAACCCAACCCAGCCCTGACATATCTCCAACCCCTAACCCATACCTAACTCATCCCTTGTTTTGATGAAACAAAAGTACCTAGTTGCCTAACACTTAAATTCAATGCATACCTACCTAGTTACGGTTGTGATAGGTAAAGTGTTCCTAAAAGTAATGGTTGTAATTTAAGAAATGGTAGTTTAGGAATTGGTAGTATATTGAATAATTTATTGCTCAACTCTAGTAATATTAAGAGTGAAAACTGTCATTTTGACTCAAGGAGCCTTAAATTTGGACTGCGTATTAGTAAACGCCTATGAATTTTCATTTAAATATTTTCCTTTTGCATCGATTTGGGTATTTGGTGTAGTTTTGAAACCTGGAGAACAAAATTGAATAATATTCCTAATAATTAAATAACCCAAGCTGGGTATATTTTCATAAAAATCAAATTGAAAACCATGTAAGTCGGGTGTCAAAGGCTGGGTAAAAGCATGTAAGTCCATTTTTTTCTTTCGCTGAAGTAAATTTTGATTAAATTAGTCTCAGGCTCTTTGAAGTACTACTGTTACCACCAGTTTTAAGGAATGGGACGAAAAAACTTATTGCATGTGGAATGAAAACTGAATTATTTAGTTTTTAGTGTCCCCTGTAAAATTTGATAAACTCGACTTACATGGTTTACCAGGTATAGGGACGATTTGTCGAATTACAATAAGGTAGGAATAAAGAAAGGTATAAAAAAAAGGTAATTTTTCTGACTAATGGTCAATTCTATGGTACAAAACAAAGCTAATTCTATGGTACAAAACGAAGCTAATTTCTGTGATATTTTACTTCCTTGGAAATTTGATTAAGGAAATGTTGGTCTATTATTTAAATAAAAACATTCTGAATGAAATATTGTTTCTTTTCTCCACCAATACACACTGAAAAATTATTGGGTTATGCAAGAGAGACATTGTGTCCTTCTGGCAGAAACACCAAACGACGAGTTGCAAATGACTTAGACGTCTCCCCAAGCGGATTGTGTCTCTGAGAGAGGGACACAAGGAAAAGCTGATTTCCTCGACCCCTGATAATGAAATTAATATTCTTTCAGCTGGGCAAGGCTCCAGGAGTAATAGGCTACAGTACCAAATAGGTGGAAATGGAATTCTGTGAAGAAAAAAAATCGTGTGCAAACAGGGGTCAGGCGATGTGTCCTTCTGGAAGGGACACAAAAGTCTACGAAAAAAAAAAAACATTTTCAAGGTCGAACGCTAAAGGGATAGGTAGCAAAGACGAAATCGCCCCAAACGCCCAGAAAAAACCAACAAAACAGAGATTGTTTCAAAATATTACTGGCAGGACACAGATAGATGGAACTGTTTGGATGCTTCTGAGGAATCATTGAGAACGACACCATAAATAATAATTGCTGCCATAAATATTTTGGAACAATGTCGAACCTACTTCCCGAAATGACTGCAATGAGATGATACATTCGTCTTAGATCAATAAGACGAAGCAGAAGGAGAAGGAGAAAACACATTCATCCCTGACTTGTCTAGAAGTCCAATTTCAACTTATTTTAAATCTCCATTCACTTACCTCATTTGTGAGTGTAAAAAACAAAATTGCTTATATAAAACAAAAAAAATGATTTTTAAATATAATAATTATTATAAAAAATAAAACAATCAATGAGTGTATCTAAGAAATCACTATGTGGACGTGGTTTCAAAGATTTAGCCGTTTCGGAAACATTGAATTTATTTATTACTTCTAACTGCTATTAGGAATATAATGTTTTAGAATATTGAGGTAGGTACTTAATTTGAAAAACAAGTATTTTCTCTGGTTGTAGAATGCATTAACGTCAACGTGATCACTGAGTACAAAGTATTATTATTCTCTCTACAGAAAAATCACCATAACCGAATCAAGATCCACATAACAACTCACACAATTTTATATTTCTTTTTTAAAAGAGTTTTCCCCAACTCTCAATAAAGTAGGGCATTGGATGGGGTGCCTTGGCAAAGGAGGTCAGCCATCACTCGATGACTACGTCATTAGCTATTACGACGACATTAAAATGCCATTAGAACGTCATGTTTCATAATTGATAGCGCCAGCAGTAGATGGCACGGAGTCCACAACAGTCGGTTCGTGATGAAAAGAATTATTGGGCGATGGGAAATGATTATGAGAGAGATGATGGATCATCTGTTTCACTGAAAGGATGGTACTAAAATATTACAGGCTTGTTGAAGATTCAGAAGTTTACCGCAGCCAAAACAGGTACTACCAGCCCATGAGAGTTAGAACCGTACGTAGTAGTAACTTTTCAATCACTCAATCCGGGAAGGAAACAACGCAGAAAATAAATAAATAGGTAAAACAATAACTGGTGAACCAACCAACAGTTCTTAGGGTGTAGACTCAGTTTCTCTCCATCCCCGTAGACTAGTATCCACCAGTCCCTTGGTCAGGAAAAACTGTGCATCCGAATGCAATGGAATCTTTAGGGGTCTCGAAAGTAGCCCGAGCTACGATATTGTAACTCACTCTCTTCAGAACATTTTACTAGTGAAGCTAGCAAACGCTGTTACAAGTTTAAAACAACGAAGAAGCTGTCCAGTTGCTCGAAATTGACGACTACTCAGAAGCCTGAAGATAAAAAGCCTCATGATGAGATAGTAGCTCTAACTGACAACATTCAGTAACATTCACTAACTAGTAAAATTCAGAAATAGACAGTATTTACGAAATCACAATAATATATTATGCCAAAATATTTAGCTAGTAATTTGTGAGTCGGTGCAATAAAGTACTTTCAAAGAAAAACGTCTGCCAAGTGGGTGTGGCACATAGCTTCCTCGTATCCACAACCCGATTGTATAGATGATCCGATGCATAGTAGTTAATCTCAAAACATCAAAACAAGTTAATCTGTAACATCCCTGAAAATTTCATTGAAATCGGTGGAAAATGTAGAAGTTATGGCCGTTACAAGGAATTCACGTTTGCGCATGCGCAGTGGCTACTATCAGTCCGAAGGTAGTGATTTTCATAGGGGACCATCTAAATACTAATCTGTAACATCCCTGAAAATTTCATTGAAATCGGATAGAAAATATAGAAATTATGGACGTTACAAGGAAATTCACGTTTGCGCATGCGCAGTGGTTACTATCAGTCCGAAGGTGGTGATTTTCATTGGGGACCATCTACAACCTAGTCCGCATAATCCCTGAAAATTTCATCGAAATCGGACAATAACTTCGTATAGTTATGCGCGTTACAAGGAATTCATGACAGACACACAGACAGACAGACACACAGACACACAGACACTGAACCAAAATTGTTCAGAAAGGTCTGAAACGCAAAATGCGAGTGAAATTTTTGATTTTGGAGAACTTTTTTTTTTTCGTCCTTGAAAAGTGAAAACAAAGCTTCCGCTACCTTGGTAGACTCGGAAGCAAAATGTTGCAAATTAGAACACCAAGATTTTATTTTTCTGTGTAGGTCACTCGCCTACAAAGAACAAAGATTTGCCATTGCCACTACCTACCAACCATTCATATTCTCGCTCCACGATCAAGTTTATTTTGAAAAAGTTTATTTTAAATAGGAATTTGTGGGTGCCTTCATTAGGAAATTTGATTACTGGTTGCTAAGGACGCAAAAAAGTACAAATCGAACAAACGAATAGCGATCGCATTATGGTCATCTACAATTTGAACGGAGATTAGGCCTCCTTTGCGATTTACACCCTTGTTTCTCATTTATCGTAAGCCCTACCCTTAGTGTTCTCATAGGGAACGCACGCTTTGTCCTACAGAGCTCTGGGTGGTCTCATTCGATTCTAAAAATTCAATACTATTTTAAATTGTTAAAAGTTTTTCAGCTGGGGCGTTTTGAAAATTTAAGCCCTTATTTTTCAACCCAAAAGATGTGACATCTACCAAAAGCTTCGTACCTTGAAACGTAAACCAACATTTTTTTGGGGGGGGGGGGGTTAAAATAAAATTTGTTATTTTAAATAAAGTTCTAATAAAGCAAAAACTCCGTTTAGGGAGCAATAGGGAAAACAAGTTCGAGGTATACCCAAAATTCACGATTTGCTTGACGAGTCCGACCTTTTACTGATAAAACACTAACACAACATCATACGGATTGAAACAATTTATTCTTTAACGACAAAAGAAGAGAAATTTTGATTCCGGAGAGTGAAAAAGTCCACGTGGGAGGACTAAAAAAATATGGCTTCCGCTTCCCACCGTAGATAAGACTTTTAGGCAAAATTAGCTATTTACTCTTCATAATCTGAGCCCACAACACTGACAGACGCATTATTTACACGTAGAACGAAGGTGTAAAAAACAAGTTCTTTTTGAAACTCAAACAAACTTGAACTGAAGTTCAACTTGACTCACTCAAATACCTTTAGAACCAAGATGGAAAGACCAGGTAACAGAACATCCCCAAGATGAAACTTCGTGACCAGAAGACGAGAGTGAAAACTGAAGAGCGAAAAAACTACATTGAAACTTGATACTTAAGGAAATGGATTTGTTACCTACATAATAATTATAATAATACCTAATTTGTGACTTTTTACTGGTGTACACTGGTTTTCTTATGGAAATAGTGTATTTTTAGGATATTCCAGCACCGTGGATCAATTATTTGTTGCTGTTGCTTATTGACATGGATATGTCTTTTGGCTGGGGGTCAAGGAATTTTTCGCGACAGTTTTTTTTTTTGTTTCGCGACAGTTTTTTTTTTGTTTCGCGACCCTTTTTTCGCTACAAACAATGCAACGCAGCAACCAGTAAACAAAATCTTAGCTATGGGTAGCTATGAAGCAAGATGAATGAAAGCTGCCGTAGGGCACTTGGGATCCTGACGCTCCATTCTGTATACATCCTCAATGAGGAATTTCACCGATTTCTGTTTGCATTTTTCCTGAATAGTTAATGGTGTGGGATAGATGAAAATCGGGCTGATTTCGGAAAATAAGTCTCCTGTTATTTTTGGGAGACAATCAAAATTTTTAATTTCAAAACTAACCGGGAAAACAGACGTGCAGCGGGGACGCTCGCTGATTGGGCTGTTCGGATTGCCGACATGGTGAAATTCCTCATTGCCTGCTGCTGGTCAAGTCAAACTTGAACGACATTCCAACCGGATCATCGAAGCATAACCATATAACAAAATCGAGAGAGAATCAACCTATGCCCCCCCCCCCTAGGCAATCATCCATGGCCTCAAACTCCCTTCAGATTGGGTGTCGATTATTCAATCGCCTCAATAAAGTAACAAGAGACCTACCTTTTAAAAATTTCAAGAGGGTGCTGAAAAGTGAGCTCATAAAACACAACTTTTAACACATAAGTGACTTTTTTTTCTATGAACTCTCATATTATGTATTGACAGTGGAAAATATTTTCCTGTTATGTTTTAACTGTTATTTATGCAAAATATTGTTATTATTCTTATCTTTTTTCGAGCAGCAGAGGAATATACCTAGTACTCTCGCTTGCTAAAATTTTTATTATTTCATGTTTAGTTATCTAGTTATGATCAACCTGTGATCTTTGACTGACTGTGATTTGTATACCTCGTCTGTGATATTGGGAATGACTGTGATTGTGTTTATATGTGTGTGTGTGTGTGTAGCCGCTGTGATGAATGCTTTTGGGAGTTAGTCCGGGGTTCCTGGCCGGCCTGGGGGCGGCCCCCTTGGTGCTACTTGGGGATGGGTTGTATGCCTCTGTGGTAGTCTGTTCGTCTGGGGTGCCTCTTCAGAAATGCATTGATACCCCCAGTAGCCGCCATGGTGGGTGGGTCCGGGCCGGACGGGACGCCCCGGCCGGCGCGGTGGCGTTCCACACATGCCTTAGTTCCTAGACAGACCGATCACCTAAGTTCCTAATCCACATATTTTTCTGCTTCACGTCTTTTTTATCTTTTTCACAGTGTTAAATACGTTTTATTTACTTCATGATACTTACCCTAAATTATTAGATTATAACCTACTAAATGTTGACGATTGTTCTGTACTTATCGTATGATAACAATAAAAAAGACTTTGAAAAAATAAGGTTCTCTAGAATACTGCAATACTTATATACGAGCGATTGGAGAGTTTTTTTAGAACAAAATTCTGTTTATTCATTGAAAAAGTAATAGGTAGGTACATATCTTGTGTGTATTTTATTTCATCATTTTAGTTTTCAAATTACACCTACAATAATGGACATGTCCATGATCTATTGTTTTTCCCTCTAAGGGAGAAATTTCTTCGTGCACTTTCTATTTGCGACAAGAAATGTAACGCGTCTACCAGTTTATCTTAAAAAGTGAAATGAATGCTTCCGCTACCCCGGTAGTTTGCCACAAAAAGTGCAACGCTGCAACCTTTATAAAGTGTTTCGAAACGTTTTTGCTCAAATTCACCTCTGGTATTCACGTAACTATGCATTATTTGGGTAATTCTTTAATGCAATATAAGATCAATTCCCTCCATCACCACGAGATATCAATTTTTATCTATCAAAATAATGAAGTTTTATTCATAAAAAACCACACGGAAAATGAAGCGATGAAGAGAAATCCAATCAAATCAATCCAAATTTAAATCAAACTCAATAGCTCACATGTCCTGGTATCGTCACCAGTTATTCAATTTATAAAAAATTCCACCGCTCAACGCTGTTAGATGGTTTATGTCGCAGTTGTCGACGGCTGTTATTTTAGCCTTCGCCGACAGGTTCGCTAAAATCAAATACGCGTTCGAAGCACAAACTAAACCCTCATTGATCACCATTGCTCGGACAAGGCGACTGTGTATATTATGCCGGGCGAGTGTATCATCATCTGGGGGTTACGCTAATAGCGCCGATAATGTTATTCTAGGGAGCCAGCACGTGATAAGGATTATGTATGTGCCGTGTGGCCGGGTTGTACGTCACGAGCTCTGAACGGTGTCGCTCAGAGGTGCAGTGGCAGTAAATCCCTCCCTGGGGTAGATCGTTCCAAAACAGCTTACTGGGCCTGTTTCTGCACCAAATCTCATCTACTCAGTTTAATGAGTATTTTGATTTACGCCACTCGGTTATAGGTTTCAAAAAACATCTGCCTGCCTGGGTTCACATTATAGCAACATGTCTTCACACTATTGAGCATGAACCTAATTACAGAATGGGGAATCTTTGTTCCTGTCATTTGTTGTCCCAAGTCATTGTTCAAATAGAGAGCTTCCTAAAAATTTGCAGTATGACGGGTTATAAATGACCGGAGAAGTTTGTATTATCGACCCACTATCTTGTAATATTGTCGAATATCAGGAGGGTCATACGGAGAGCTGAACTTTCGGAAAATATATTTTCTTCATCAGGACCAACAAACAATGACAAGTACGAATTAACGACTTGGAAATGGTTTGGAAAAATATGTATCCCCACTGACGCTAGGAAAGCAAAAGTAAAATTCACTAAAACTAGGTAACATTAAATCGACAGTAACAATGTAAAACCGCGTAAGTTGAAAAAACAAAATTTTTTAGGAGACCAAAAATTTTTTAAAAATCTTATATTTTTTAGTCATTTAGAAGTTTTTTACGCCTCCTGGATTTTCATCTTACGCGGTTTCACATTGTTACTGTCGAAATGTTGACATAAAACAAATTATTACAAATAGGTAAAATGCAAATCATTACACAAGGGTTTATTATTTTTCTGCACTGATCATTCGGCTGCAAGGAACTACCGAACATATTTTCACTTCACAATCAAGTTTATTTTGAAGAAATGTACGTTTCACACTCGATTTGAAAAAATAGGAAGTTGTGGAAATTTCATTACTGGTTGCAAAGTAAGCAAAACTGAATACAAGTCGAAGAAACGAACAGCGATCGCATTTTGATTAGATAAACAGATTGATGAATTTTGAGATTTGATGGCAAGGATCCCTAGCAAGCACAGTGATTGGCCAGCAATGTCTCATACATGATTTACACAGTCGATGAAACGGAACCAAAATCGTTCAAGAAGCTTCAGAGACCTTGATGGGAATTGTTATTTTGGAGGATCCACATTATCCAATCTTCTCTTATTTACTTTTATTAAGCTTCTTTACTTTGGGTATTGATTGAACATTTGAGACGAAAGGTATTTCAGTAATTTGTAGCTCCGTTAATTTTTTCTCATTTCACATATTTTATCCACCTTTCATATCATCATTTAAATGTGATCCTCCTATTGAAAAAGTACCTATCCATATGAAGAGGGAAAATGTAAATTCAGCTGAACAATAGAACTTCTAACCCGCAGGTTTTATTTACAAAGTTGATTATATTTATTCCTAAGATTTTTAAACTTGGTGTTGAGTGAGGGTACGAAAAAAGCAATAACGGAACTTTGAAAGTCCACCAGTAGTCCCGAAAGAAATGTATGTAAGTACAAGATGGTAGCTGGCACCATCATGTACGAGTATAACATCCATAAAGTATCTAATAACCTTCAACTTTCAAGCTATCCAAATCGTCAGCGTATTATGAAGAAGAACGTCGATAAAGTTGATCTTTGCACACTTCGAAGACTTTCAATTGCACATTGTGCAAATAATGAATGGTGAGTTATGGATACAACAATATCTCTTGCCCATACAGCCGCATTAGCAAATTAGTGTAAACATGGTCTCTGTAAACTTGATATAATATCAAGTCCTCTATTCTCAGTCTACTGTAGTGGGCAAAAAGTCTCTCAAATCGATAAAATGGGCAATTAACGAGGAAATGAAAGGAAAAAATGAAAAGGGCGTTTGGACGCTGATAACGGCCGTCGTTGTGGATGAGAGATGATGGGTTATGGTCCCATAAGCTCCCATGAAATATTATTGTGAGTGGGATCATTGCCAGAATAACGGAACCTTCTCCATGTATTCACGTATTCCTCCCCTTCCCTTTCGTTCTCTTCAAAACAAACAGCAGTTATCAGAATCCATTAATTCTGAGGAAAGTACCCTCAGCTGCCCAAAATTACTTCATGTTGTGGGGTACGAACTCGTCGGATGAAGTACGGAGACCTGGAAAGGGCGTTGGTTGGTAGTTCAACTTAAATACTCAGAAATGTTCTTCTTCGAGTTCCTTTCTCTTTTTGCATGCACTTAGTTATAAAACTTAGTTTAAAACTTAGCTTGTTTTTACAATAAGTACTTAGTAAATTAAAAAAAAAAAAAACAAAAAAACAAGTGAAGTAAACAATTATTTCAGGTTGGATTTTCGTCCGAATGCCATTCCTGGTGTCGCTGACGTCATCAGCTGTCATCCGAAGGGAAGATCAGAATTTGTTCTGATGATTTTGCTCATGGCTTCCCGTTGCCTCACCACCATGGGTTGGGACGAGGGAAGCGGCGAGCCGTGAACGGTAACGCGCCAGCGATATTTGAACACACGACTCCCCGCAGTAGTCGGTTCGTGTCTCGCAACCAAAGAACGCGCGCCCGAGCGACCACGGCTATACCGCATCTTTTTTTTTTCAATTTTTTTAATGATCACCAAGGATGAGTGGAGTTGGAGTTCTTTTGATACAGAGAGAGTCTTCTGTGTGTGGAGATAGTCAGCCATATTCCCAAAAAGATTCGACACAGATTCGAAAGAGTCTTAGGACATTGTAAATTTCGGGCCGTTTCAGCTCTGAAATTGTATTGGTGTTAGGTTACTAAGAATCCAATCTAAGCATGAAATCAATACTTTTCTTATCAAACAGTGTGTCAATTATGAATCATAATGTAAAATTACTAGACCTACCACGTTTGAATGGTTGAATATTCAAGGCGTTCTGCTTTATAACACTTCGAAGAGATCTTGTGTAACTCGGAAGATAACAACTTCAAAGAAGATTTATTCTCATTTGTCTTTCATCCGATCACGTGGGCGGCAGACTCCCACCCGCGATGATTGTTGTGCTCCTAAACATAACTGGCACTAGATGCAGTTGTATTCTCTAGTTGGACACTTTTCCACAAGATTCTATGAAGAACAGTTTGATTTAATGAAGAGAATGTGATAGTTTAATCACTAGGCAGTAAGCTCACTAAGAATATTATGAGGTTATTTTTGGTTTATTATTTTCAATAATGAACCTTTGGAATTGACCAAGAAACAAATTTTTTTAACACCCCCTCAAAATTTGATGGTTTACGTTTCAAGGTAAGTAGAATCCAAAATAGAATAAAAATTTGGCCGTCCATCCGCCGTACGCGGCACTTTTGCCACTTAGCATTGACCGATTTTGATGAAATTTGCTCCATTTGGGGTCTAGTTGTGCCCCGAAGATTTTGGTTGATGTAGGTCACTTCTAAGGGTTCAAAAATGAATTTTGAAATTTTTAAAACGCCATAACTCAAAAAATGTTGATATGAAGGTATTGTTTTTCCTTCAATTTAGGATTCTATAGAATTTTTTGAGACCACCCGGAGCTCTGTAGGACAAACCGTTCGCTCAATACGAGAATTTAAAGTTTGGACGTACAATAAATCAGAAACACGAGTGTGAATCGCAAAAGAGGCCTAATCTCCGTTCAAATTAAAGCTGACCGAAATGCGATCGATGTTTTTCTTCATGTTGGATGGTTGGTGGCTTTGCAGACGAGTGAACTAGGTATATAGAAAAATAAAAAATAATAAACCATTGTGTAATAATTTGCAGCGTTTTATTCGATTTTTGGATTCTACGTACCTTGAAACGTAAACCATCAAATTTCGAGGGGGTGTTAAAAAAATTTTTTCTTGGTCTATTCCAAAGGTTCATTATTGAAAATAATAAACCAATATGATTATATATCTTCTGCTATGAAGAAAATCCGATTTATTGAACAGAATGAGATTGTTTAGTCATTAGGAAGTAAGCCCAGGAAGAAAATTAGTATGACGTTATTTACTTTTTTACCAAAGTTTATAATTATTTTTACTAAACGTTTTCCATTCCAAACAATGTGTATGAACTCACATACAAAATGTTCAATTCAAACCCTTGTCGTTTTCCAGTTGAAGTACCAAAAAAGCTATCGAAATAGAGAAAAATGTGACGGGCGGCTATTAGCAGCCCCGCGATCGCTAGTGTGACTCAAGAGAACGCGAGATTTCAATGCAAGTTTGGAAGTATGTTTCCTTTCGAAGTCAATAATTCGGCAGTGATCTTGTAGCAGGCTAGTCCTATTCATTGGTGATTGAACTATGATTATTTGTCCACTTTCTGCTGAGTAGGACGCTAGGTTATGTTGTGAGATCTCTTGATTACCTATATTGCGTGAACTGGAAAAATCGAATGCAAGTCCAAACAAAATGTTCTGTTCTAATATAATGAGAGGATAGAGTCTCCTTCAACCTCTAACCTGACGAAGTAGACTAATGGTTCCCCCCTTGAATTGCAAGGTATAAAACAAAATGTCTGACTGAGAAACATCTCGGAGGAATAATTATACGGCTGCTCGGCTCACCTTTTTTGGAGTCGGAAAAGTGGTCTTTCCTTTTCGAAAAAAAGGGTTTTTTACTCTGCGTTTTGTTCTTGTGCCGTTTTGATAGTCGGAAGGGCCTTACTCTGGATGGGGCGCTTATAAAAAGGGGGTGAACTAAGGAAATGAAAGGCGCCAGACGGTCTGTATGAAAAGAAAACGTGGTTGAAAGCTAAATGGATAAAGGCAAACGAGGTCCAAAGGGTTTCAAATAGCATGTAAAGTTCTGCGTTCCTTTAGAAAACCGTTTCTACTGCTATCTGAAACTCCTGGTACGGACGTTCTTTTTCGGGGGACAGAGTACAAAACCGTATACGAAATCCATGGGGAACAGAAGCGTTTCCTTAAACTTTGAGGTAACCTCCTCTTCAGTTCGCGCTACGTCAAATCTTAACATCATAGAGGGTCCTAAACTCGTGTAAATGCCAACTAAAGTAAAATTAAACTTTGGGACACGGTTCCTGAGTCTCTCCGAAAACTGGCCTTGTGTGAAAACAGCCTCCCGCTCCCGGTCGTTGATTAAAACTGAAGTTGCCAGTTGATGTTCAGTGTGAGAAGTTAGAAGCAGGAAGTTGGTGGGGCCATCGTGCGGCAAATTTCTGGGACTAAGAAGAGAAAATTTTAGACTGGGGGATGTCTACTGGTTAGTTGGAGTTTTGTTTGGGTGATTATGGCCGTACATCTGGTATTGTCCGTTTTCTCTGTGTGGGAGTAGGGAAGATTATTGTATATCCCCCTGTGTTAATACTACCATTTCGGAGAACGTACGATAGACACACAGCTAGTGGAAAGTGAGTTTTACGATTGGCACACGGGTTTCGATTGACACACATAGCTATTAGGAAATGAGTTTTACGATTGACACACACAGTCAAGAAGACAGTGTCAATGTTTGCGTTCACGTTAATTCATGCCACGCGTATGTGTAGTCGATTTTGAAAAGTCCATCCATATTGGTATTCTCGGAGTATAGCCGGATGTCGTGCTGGTGTAATGGATTTCTTCTTGCGCAATCGTGGTACCGAAAAGTCCAAGAACTAGGGTTGGTAACAACTTATAAGAACACAAAATCCACAGAAGGAAAATGGCCACACTGGGTTTTCTGCCTCCTTTATTTGAACCCTGAACAGTATGTCGTGCAGGACGTCGTGCTGGTGGGATGCATTTCCATCTTGCGCATTCGTGGTACCGAAAAGTCAAAGAACTAGGGTTGGTAACAACTTATAAGAACACAAAATCCACAGAAGGAAAATGGCCACACTGGGTTTTCTGCCTCCTTTATTTGAACCCTGAACAGTATGTCGTGCAGGACGTCGTGCTGGTGGGATGCATTTCCATCTTGCGCATTCGTGGTACCGAAAAGTCAAAGAACTAGGGTTGGTAACAACTTATAAGAATACAAAATCCACAGAAGGAAAATGGCCCCACTGGGTTTTCTGCCTCCCCTATTTGAACCCTGAAGAGTATGTCGTGCTGGTGGGATGCATTTCCATCTTGCGCAATCGTGGTACCGAAAAGTCCAAGAACTAGGGTTGGTAACAACTTATAAGAATACAAAATCCACAGAAGGAAAATGGCCCCATTGGGTTTTCTGCCTCCCTTATTTCAACCCTGAAGAGTATGTCGTGCTGGTGGGATGCATTTCCATCTTGCGCAATCGTGGTACCGAAAAGTCCAAGAACTAGGGTTGGTAACAACTTATAAGAATACAAAATCCACAGAAGGAAAATGGCCCCACTGGGTTTTCTGCCTCCCTTATTTGATCCCTGAAGCGTATGTCGTGCAGGATGTCGTGCTGGTGGGATGCATTTCCATCTTGCGCAATCGTGGTACCGAAAAGTCCAAGAACTAGGGTTGGTAACAACTTATAAGAATACAAAATCCACTGAAGGAAAATGGTCCCACTGGGTTTTCTGCCTCCCTTATTTCAACCCTGAAGAGTATGTCGTGCTGGTGGGATGCATTTCCATCTTGCGCAATCGTGGTACCGAAAAGTCCAAGAACTAGGGTTGGTAACAACTTATAAGAATACAAAATCCACAGAAGGAAAATGGCCCCACTGGGTTTTCTGCCTCCCTTATTTGAACCCTGAAGAGTTTAATTTTCTATTTTTTTAACCCTGAAGAGTTTAATTTTCTATTTTTTTTGTTTGTTTTTTCTATTGTATTTTGTATTTTAAGGGCGATTTGCCTCTGGCTATGATAATGGGGGACATTGTGAGTAACCTCCTCGTGGTGTCCTCTGCGTAACGTTCGTAGCTCACATAATTTTTTTTTTTTCGTTTTCACGTAATTTCATTTTCGTAAGTCGTGTGCCAGTCGTAAGGACCCCTTTTTTGCTAGACCGTGTGTCAAGCGTAACAAAATAATAAGCCCGTGTGTCAATCGTAAGGACCCCACCATTTCGATGGTCTGTGAGACATCGACCAATTCAGCGACCACTTCCTGAAACCTTTCAGCGACCACTTCCTGAAAAATTTCAGTTTCATTTCAATTTGAATAGTTGTAAGACTCAGAACATTTTTTCCCCAGTAAAAAGATATTTATTTGAAATAGCAGAAGATGAACGACTCAAAAAATATACCTACTTCGGCATGATTCAAAATTGATACATTGGGTAGGGATTTTTAATCTCAAAGAAGAACAGTAACTGAGCTAAGAGTAATAAAAATATATTAATATGTAAGATTCTTTTCGTATCTTCTTATCCCGTGGGCTTTCACCTGTGTTTATAAACGGGGTATGATCGTCGATAAGCTCGTTCGCACGGGTCAGTTGTAATATGTTCATCGAGGACGCCACTCCTTACGCTTCCCATGTAATATTATTTTCCGAGTAATTTTGCATTTAGTTTAACTTTTGTTTTGTTGGAATCGAACTTAGTTCGATTCTCAGTTGTATCGATTCATTTTTGTTTGTTTTCGATACAACACCAATCCACAGTCCTACCTGTCCAGTTTTAATAATAGTTGTTGAAAGTTTAAAAATAAACGTGTGTTTTCTTCCTCCAGCCAATAAACTTGAGAATTTCTCGGTGTATCGTCACAAGACCATTGATTTTCTTAATTTTCATACATTGTGTTTTAGGTTGTATTCTGTGTTTTGTACCAGCTTAAGTATCAATCGAAATCCATTGATCCATCTCGTTGAATGTGATAAAACTGAGAGACATCATTCTTTTCGTTTCGTGTGGTCCTTAAGTTTAGTCAATGAAATGAATGAGGAAACCGAATTGTGAGCCGATTGCTTAAAATATAAGTGTGATGAGTTCTAAGCTATTACGTGACTGTACGTGGTCGCCTAACAAAATCTTCGATTCTCACAACTTTCCATGTATATGTTTCTAGAATTGATGCTAATTCGATGGCGGGACTCATCTTTGGGTTCACTAGCTGATGCCAGGAACACTGTAGTCTAGTGAATTGTCACCTAGATTTTATCATCTTCCACTAGTAATTTCTGATGATTTCTTCACGAATTTGATGATGTTGCAGTGTATTTTTAAAGAGATGAACGACGTAGATGGGAGCAAGTAAATCACAAGATATAATGAGCACTTGAACTTTGAGATCTTTCGACGATAATAAGAAGACTCTCTAAACAGGCAAATTATTTCCGATCGTTTCGCCCTCCTCATTCCCGACTCCCATCTTCTATCATCGATCGGTGCCTCCTCCAACTACTACAGACCCACAATCTAGATAGAATCACCACCTGAATCGTATCGCGTGATTGCTACTCCGCATATAACCACTTATAAGTACCTATACACACGTTTTACCGCTGGTTTTACGAGAGTTTCATTGCCGTAGTCGGATGTTATTTTAACGATTATGATCAAACTAGTTACTACTACAACTCAAGTAATCAAAATGTAACCACTATGTATTGTATGAGAATCAGTGATATTAAACTCGCGACACTACGCCCATGCCTATAGGTGTATAGGGTACGATAATGGAGCTGCTGCGGGCGGGTTGGTGCCAGGTACAGGTTGTTCCCTCACTTTCTATGCCCCGAGTTTCAATCTAATCGAATCCACATGAGAACGCACTACCTACTCAATAATCTCCTTACTCTTGAAAATCTTAACTCAGCTACCCTTCTGCAACACCCCAGTACGTCCTCTGATGGAAGTTCAACCCTACATAATTTGTTTGTTAATCATTTGATGGTTTAAGTTAATCATAGGTATACAAATGGTTGCTTTACATGTTTGGTGTACCTCTGGAATTGTAATTACAAAATATCTTTTTAAGTTTTAGAATATAAAATGAGTAGACTTTTTTGATCGGAAGAAAATTGTGAACTGGTTTTATTAACAAAACACCTCTTGTTGTGATCAACCACTAAATCATCAGAAAATAATGAAAATAAATTGTAGTGGAAGCACCACAATTCACAATTACCCCCCTCCCCTAATAAAAAAGAAAAGTAGGATCCCGGAAACGAACAGGGATTTTAACAAACCTTCCTTGCGAAGTGAGTTTTCGCTGGATTATCCAAGGCTCTTGTCTTCTTGGATTCCTGCCTCGATCTTGCGTGTCCTGAGCTGTACCTTGATGCAATAGCTCTTCTCGCAACGATTCTGCAGGTCTTGACTGTTCTTGTCTTGTTACTTCAATTGTTACGGGCTGTTGAGCTATTTCTCCTTCATTTTCGGTAAAAGCAGGTTTGAGTCGGTCAACGCTGATGCTCACATCTTTGCCTTTCATTTTGATGGTATACGTTTTTTCTTTCCGCTCAATTACCTGAAATGGTGGCTAGAGTGGCATCCGCATGATGTAATCTCTCACGAACACATGGCTGCATTTGTCCAATTGCGGATGAATGAAAATTGAATTTTTCGTATGCCAAGCTGTTGGTTGTGCTCTCAAATCATCCATGGCTTTCCTTAAATTTGCTACAAAACCTGGAGTTGGTATTGTGGGTTGAGTAGCTTCCATGAACTCGTTAGGTAGCACTAATGTAGATCCATACACCAACTCGGCACAACTGCATCCAAGATCTTCTTTCACAGCTTGCCGAATTCCCAGCAAGACTGTGGGGAGTATATCGACCCACTTGTCTGTGGCATGAGCTCTTATAGCACTTTTTAGTTGCCTGTGAAAACGCTCAATAATCCCGTTGACTTTTGGGTTGTAGGGAGAACCAAATTTGTGTTGTGTCCCCATGATCTCAGTCAAATTCTTGAATAAAGTGGACTCAAATTGTTTTCCATGATCTGAAACTATCTGTAATGTATCATATATCACGTTGGGGTCACCACTTTGGTGTACCTCTGGAATTGTAATTACAAAATATCTTTTGAAGTTTTAGAATATAAAATGACTAGACTTTATTTGATCGGAAGAAAATTGTGAACTGGTTTTATTAACAAAACACCTGTTGTTGTGACCAACAACTAAATCATCAGAAAATAATAAGAATAAATTGTAGTGGAAGCACCACACGTGGATTATTTGAGCCCTAATAAAGTAGGGGAGTCTGGAGATTGGCCTAGGTAACCCCCCCCCCCCCACACACACACACATGCACTAACGCTACCATGTGTTTTTCATCATCAGTTTCGTTCGTGTCACGTCATCAGATATCACGTTAACAATAAAAATTTGTTCTTGTCGTCTCATCTGTGCATCGTATTCTGTGTAAGTGCACAAGACTTTATTCTTTACATTTGATTCCATGATATTATACCTTTCATTCATCTCAAATCGTGGAGGTAGTTCCTTATCTATTTAAATAGTGGAGAATCAATATACTATATTGAAAATTATCGCCTATTGATAATTATTACCTGTTAGGTAATAATTATCGCCTCACTGCGCGAAATATGTGGACTTTTCAAGCGAGCCATTCTAACAGTGCCTTTTTTTCGTCCTCTTTCAAGTGAGTGTCCTGAATTTCTCCTTTTTTTCAAAGTAAATGTCGTGGCGTTAAGCATTTTCATCTGGTTACCTGAATGATGGAAAAGTTTTAACAGATTACGTAGAAAAGAAGCTCCTACTACTGAAAGATTTGGCGGAATGCAAAGCTTTTTTTTTCTACCCGGTTGGTTACGCGTATTGTTGGGCTACGCCTGATGGTTTGAGTTGCGGTTGATACCTACATATTAACAATTAGCCGTGGACTCCAGGTATTCCGTAGATTCGTAGAATTGATAGGTCTCGCTACCTTATAGCTAGTGTTCATGAAAAATGAAGGTGGAGCTTGTGTGTGTGTGTGTGGGGGGGGGGGGGTACCCAGGTCGATCTCCAGACTTTCCTAATAACATAAATTGGGAGAGAAACCTGAAACCTATGAGAAGAGACTCCTATGATTTCAATACGACTTGAGATAACTAAGTATATAAATAAATGAAAAGTCTTCCAAGTGGGTGTGGCACATAGCTTCTTCGTGTCCATAATCCGATTATATAGATGATCCAATGCATATTAGCTCATCTCGAAACATCAATCTTCATGTACCTTGCACTCCCCTCATTGGGGACCATCGACACGCCATTCCACACAATCCCTGAAAATTCACAAATACAAGGACATGCAAACAGACAGACACGAAACCTAACCTGTTCAAAAAGGTGTAAAACGTAAAACGCGAGTGGAAATTTTGATTTTGGTGAACTTTTTTCTTTTAACCATGGGAATTAAAAAGTATTCTTTCGCTAGCGTGGTAGACTCGAAAGCAAACTGACTAAATAAAAAAGTTACCAGACGGAAGATTATATTTGTGTTTCTGCTGTTTTTTATGACCATTTGAGCGAAATTTAGTATGCATACGATGAACTTTCGTATTTTGGGATCACTTCAAACAAGTTGCCAATAAAAGTGCCTTCTGCGCGTACTGAAGTACCTACGTTCAATCATACAAAACTCATTTTCATACAAAAGGTCATTTCATTCCTTAAAACGTAAAAAGTTCTCTAAACGATTTCTTCTTCATTACATTTTTTTGTATTTTTGTTTCAGATTCTGCTGTTTGAAATACCTCTATGGCGATGACTGTTTACAGTTACTTCTGTTAGATTTGCTGTACAACATGATAATCATCCGAGCGTTCATTTCATTCATCATCGTTTCAGGTAGGAGCAGTTTTGTAACAATTATTTTAGTAGTATATACCCAGTCATATTATAAAGATAGTTTTCGTTACGGCTGAATAGTGAAAAGAAGTAGGATAATTGTGAAAATTTGTAAAAATGGGTTGAGCGTGATTACTGCAAGAAATTACGCTATGATTGCTAATTTATGTCGTAGACATCGCCAGTATTCAAATTAGACGTCACCGAAATATAATAAGATCTCTGAATCGAATGAAAGAGAAGCGTATTGAATCAGCTATCGATGCAGAACGGGTGTATCGATGTATCGAGAGGGGGAGAGGCAGTTCGGGAGAACCCCGCAAAGGGAGGTCGGCCTAGTGATGTCTCACAAGTTAAATCCAATCGTAATGCTATTGAAGAGCGATGAAAGTGGTTTGATAATGTCGAGTTATGATTAGTGAATACTCCCTCTATATCATATACTTTATGTTTGTATGCCTCGATTAGCTATATAAATTCCCTATGGTCAAAATGCGGGAATAATTAAAGTCTTTACCATGAAAATCTCCAATGAAAATAGCGTTTCCAAAAGTTGTAGTCCAAAATTAAACAGTAATTACCTAACAATTTTTTCTCTTTCAAGGAGTTCTTGATGTTTTTATTTTTTAATGAAAACCTTGAGTTTCTACGGAAAACAGGCGGACAGGCGTAAAGAATTTTCCAGATTGAGTTTTTCAGGAAATGAATTAGAATTGCAGATGTAATTTGGACCGAGTATTACTACATGAAAATACAATTTCGGTTAATACAGCTAATAACGGGGTCAACAAAGTAGGTGCTGCTCGGCGTGAATTCTAGAATCCCAGAACCTAGATATTTTATAAATTTTATAATTCGAAAGAGTAAAATATTTAAATCTAAATCATGCCCATCATCGAAACCTTTAGTTTCATTACTCATGTTACCTTCGTTGTGCATTGGAGAGTCAGCAACATGGAAGTGAAGTAAAAAGCATAGAATGAAACTAACATCTATCTACCTTGAATATGAGACAGAATTACTAGTAAAAAACATTCATTCTAGGGATACTTTTAATTGAACTTTAAACGTAGTTGATTGATAAAATCTTCACAAACCCTGCCAATCAGATGAATTTTATTGTTTTTCATCTCCTTCACCCTCTTATCCACAAAACTGCGCAGCGTATCAATGTATACACGAAGGACGAACGATACACGGAAGAATTGATACGGTCAGATGCGTTATCGAAAATGAATGTGGGAGTTAGAATCAACATCATCACCGAATCGGCACATTAAAAATTAGTCCACTTCTTGCAGAGTTTGGTACGATGGAGTTGTGGAATCGTCGAATTAATTTGTTGAATCAAACGTGGCGAGGACTCCTCTTCAAATAAAAGTTGGAAATTATTTCGGGTTTGTTTGACGTGGAAGTCGACTTTGCAATCATCGCTAATGGGTTCAGCTCTTTATAGATTCAATAAACAATTTTGTATATCTTGCAGGTACGTCGTGCATTTAATCTCTCACAACGATGATTAGTAAAACTAAATTTTGAGAGGTGTTGAACAAATTGTCTTCATGCTCGATTGCTAAAATTCCTTTTTGAAAGTAATGAATTGAAATACCACCCCGAGCTTAGGAAAATGTGATACATTTTCGAGTATACTCAAAATCGGCTTTATATCCCACAATAAATGTTAAAAATAATGTTCGTTGTGCAAATTATAAAAAACAAGATAAAGTGGTTGAAATATTGGGTGAAGTTCAAATTTTATCATTAATCCATATTGGAAGATTATAATATTTTCCACACTTTCAGCCCCCCACTAAAGTACTAATTTGTTAATCGTTTTCCGAAAATTCTCTTGAACTATCATTTGACTCCACCGTTCAATAAGCCTACCTACACGAAGAAGAAATACAAATTCGAAAGCATACCTTTCACGTGTGGGGTTGAATATAGAAGTTAGGTTATGTAGGGGAGGTTTGAAGAAGGTTTCCCTACCGCGGGTCCTACAACCGTCGGCCTATCCCCATTTATCGTCCACTCTGGTCCCGCCCTTCGCCTCCAATTGCCTGCGTTTGTCATTCCCGTAGAAGCACCACTCCGGAGTGGCCTTTTCCCAGTTGTTTTATTATATTAGGTACTTTTTCTTCCCTCATGTTGCGCTATGTCAAATATTGTTGAACATTTATAACCTCATTCCATCTCATTTCCGTAACACGTAGGCTTACGTACTTTTTGTCACATTCAATTTTGAAGCGATCTTTGCATTATTGATTCGAGTTCGCTAGTTTTTCAATGAGTGATCTAGAATTATGATTTCGTCGCTCAAGCTCACAAAGTAACGGAGACAAGTTAAGCTGCAACATGACATAAGTCGAATTCCTTGACTTTCCAGAAGAGCCAAAAAACTGTTTTTTGACGATAAAACTAATTTAATAATTGAAACTCCGTTGTCATTAGTTGTGATACACCTAATTAACTATTCCATAACGATTTTCAGACATTTTGCCTAGGTTATACAAAAATGAGGAGGATATGCCGTGTTGTTCTTAACATTGTGTTTCTTATGTCATGTTGCGCATGGTTGTTGATTAATAATAGGAAGACGTAATAATGATTGTTTTTTCAACATGCTTAATACTAGTAACTCACAAGCGTTTTTAATGTCAACAATTATTTAAATGTACCACTTACTTTTTTAATGGCCCAATTTATAACATTGGAACCAACTAAGTCAGTTTTAATATTAGAATGAGATAACAAAAATTAAGTAACATCTATAAACAAAACGCATTATTTCGGTTACGATAGAGGAAGACTAGATCAAAAGGTACTTGAAATTTACAAATTTGAACTAGCTTGTTCAATTGGCATAGAGAAATCACAAACAATTTTTTCGAACAATAAATTAAGAACTACGAATAATTCGTCCAATCCAATTATTGGATGTCAGAAAAAATAGTTCTTTTTGAGGTGACTTAGTAAAAAAGTATCACCGATTTTTATAAATATTGTGGAGGAAACTCAACATGTTTATGTAGGTAACTCAAGAAGTTTGTCAGTTGCTCTTCCAAATGCTAATGTCTGCATGAGTGAGGCAATCGTAATTTGAATGGCATTCGCGGGGCATGCATTTCTGCTTCAAAGTCTACCAGAAAAATTTCCAAAATAAAAATTTCCACTAGCGTTTTACGTTCCAGGCCTTCCTAAACAATTTTGGTCCCGTGTCTATCTGTAATGAAATCTCCTCACTCGAGTGAGTCCTGTACGGTTGTCACTGTGAACTGACGAACCTATGCCAAGTTATCTTAACCTATCCTTATGTCATGTTGGCGCGAACGACGACTGCAGCAAAACGAGAGGACTGGTCGCAAAACTAACTTCACCAATCGATTTGGCAGGCAAATTTCCTTAAAGATCAGTCCTAACTCAAAACGTCCAAAATGCGGCTTACCTCTGTCATGTTGCAGCTTAAGTTGAAGTTGAAGTTATAAATAAGTGACAAATCGGAAGTAAACTAGTTAGAACTCTTGCTGAATTATGAGGAGGTCAATAGGAGAGCAAACCCATTTTGAAGGTCACACGAACTTTTGCCATCTAAATTACTGATAAAGTACCTTGGAGAAAACCGTATTGGGGAATCAAATTCGTTTACAATTCCTGTATTCTCATAACTAGAGGACCCCGTTTGTGGTATAATTTGGTGATTATAGCACAAACGGGGTTCACAGATTGGTATCTGTGGGTCCTCATGGGGCACGTACTTCATGCTTCATGAGACTGAAATAATTCCACTGAGAATCTCTTCGGTCCATACATTTTTTTCCTTTTCATGAGCCTGTTCAGAATATCTACCTCATGTCACACATCTAATCATGAATATAATGGGTATGATTCACCATTGTAGTAGGTACAATTATTACCATTATTATAGGTATAATTCAACATTCACAACTATATTAGGTATAATTCACCATTTAAAACGGCTGTGAGTTTATCTTGACTTGCATGGCTCATTAAATGAGAAATTAAATGAGGAAAACAAAATTTTGTTAAAACCAGCTGCCTTATACAGGGTGTCCCATGTTAAGGACCGAAAAACTTCGGGAGTCGATTCTACAACTAATTTTAGTAAGAAAGTGTCTCCTAGCAATTTTCCGTTAGACGCTTAATTTTCGAGTTATTTTAATTTAAAGATTTTTTTCGTGTTTTCGACCTTAAGCCATAAAAATAACCATAACTCGCTTAATTTACGAGCAATTCAAAATCTAATTACACCGTTGCATAGGGCGTTAAATTTACCATCTTTCTAGTGGTTATACAAAAATTTTTGTAAGGTCGTGATGGGTGAAAAATCAACTCGTAAAGTCATTTTTGTAAAATTGTCAAAATTTCCTACTTTTTCTTTTGATTGTTAAGGTTTTACTTCCACATGATTTCTCACGTACCTCTACGTCAAAAACTGCGCAAAGATCTCAGCTTTCTAATGGTATAATTCTACGTCATTTTCAACGCTATTTGACTGATTCCATCACCGTTGATATGTGAAAGCACAGTATTGAATTTTGGTAGGTCTGAATCTTTTTTTTATTTTTTTATTTCTTGGTATTTATGCACGAATTAAATGTTCAATTCTCGCAACTTTCTCGATTGTATGAAAAAAGACATACCTATCTCATAAATAATAGCGTGTAGATGTGGAATAAAAAATAAAGATAAAAAATGATATTTTAGAGAAAGTAAAAATCATATTTATGAACAAAAATAATCTTTATCTTCATCGAAGTACGTGACTGACTAAACATAAATGAGATAATTATCCTCTACTCCGTCTTTGACTTCGTGTCATTCGTCCGGATACCTGTAAACACAAAGCAAAGTTTTTTACAGCCAAGTAGAAAATAATTGAGGAATGCCAAAATTTGAAGCTGAGGTCATCATATTACCGATAGTATTAAAGAAGGAGGAGGTCACATTGAGCACTTACTCTGAATCGGTAATATGATGACCACTGCTTCAAATTTTGGCATTCCTCAATTATTTTCTACTTGGCTGTAAAAAACTTTGCTTTGTGTTTACAGGTATCCGGACGAATGACACACGAAGTCAAAGACGGAGTAGAGGATAATTTATTCTCATTTATGTTTAGTCAGTCACGTACTTCGATGAAGATAAAGATTATTTTTGTTCATAAATATGATTTTTACTTTCTCTAAAATATCATTTTTTATCTTTATTTTTTATTCCACATCTACACGCTATTATTTATGAGATATCTCTTTTATCATACAATCGAGAAAGTTGCGAGAATTGAACATTTAATTCGTGCATAAATACCAAGTAAATAAAAAAATAAAAAAAAGATTCAGACCTACCAAAATTCAATACTGAGCTTTCACATACCAACGGTGATGGAATCAGTATAATAGCGTGAAAATGACGTAGAATTCCACCCCTAATTCGTCGAACCTGCCCGAGGCCCAACGAACCAGAAAACCTTGATTTCCATGAGCGCAACCACGTTTTTTAGCATTCAAACGTATTTTTCACCCATAATTAGCGGAGTAAAATTTAAAAAAATTATACCATTAGAAAGCTGAGATATTAGCGCAGTTTTTGACGTAGAGGTACGTGAAAAATCATGTGGAAGTAAAACCTTAACAATCAAAAGAAAAAGTAGGAAATTTTGACAATTTTACAAAAATGACTTTACGAGTTGATTTTTCACCCATCACGACCTTACAAAATTTTTTTTATAACCACTAGAAAGATGGTAAATTTAACGCACTATCCAACGGTGTAATTAGATTTTGAATTGCTCGTAAATTAAGCGAGTTATGGTCATTTTTATGGCTTAAGGTCGAAAACAAGAAAAAAATCTTTAAATTAAAATAACTCGAAAATTAAGCGTCTAACGGAAATTTGCCAAGAGACACTTTCTTACTAAAATTAGCTGTAGAATCGACTCCCGAAGTTTTTCGGTCCTTAACATGGGACACCCTGTATAGAGGTTCATGTTGGGCCCAATCCCCTACAATATTCCTACTCTAATTTTTTACCTTATCTATTTATTCTGTTGTTTATTCGAAGATGTCACCTGCTTCTAAGATATTCCAAACCATGTTTTTAAAATATAATTTTCCGCTTAATGTTACCTAGTGTTAGTGATTTTGAGATCAAAACTGTTGATCTTTGCTTAACAATCTTGAAACAAACTCTCCCTCCCAGTCAGAAAGGTTTTTTTTTTTTTTGCATCTAGGGTTGGTTCCTAGTTGAATGAACCAGTTACGGGCATCATGTGATTCACACACGACGTAGAATAGAGGTACTCCCTGCTCCCCTTCTCAACTACGACTGTTAAAGGTTTGTTGGTATCTTTATTTATTGTCGTCCCCCCAGCATGTTGACGCAAATGCGAGGCACTCGAAAGAAAAAAAGGGGATTCCCCTGAAGCCACTCTGCTTACGTGCCGGTGCTTTCAAAGCAAGCCAACCAACAAACAAAAAAAGACCTGAGATACGCACTTAGGGAAATAACTAAAACCTCATAACCTCTCGAGAAGTGTCCGGAATAAGAAGGAGCTCTTCAACGGCGAAGAATCGCAACCCAACGAATTTCCTTCTACTCCCGACTTCCATTAGGGAATGAAAGGCCCCGGAAGGGGACCCTCTAATGCCAATACTCGCATATGCTAAACGGTTTCGCATCAGCTAAAAGCCTCAACGCTACTTCACACTAGTTCATTCTCCCATCTAATGGGCTACGCCCGATCCGGCTTATCAATTGCCGTTTCCTCATCTGATCGATTTATTGTGTTTTGGTTGGAAACCTGAAACAAGGTTATAATCGTTGCAGATACGCAATAACGTGAGGTACTGTACAACAGAGGGGCGTATCGCAGTAGTGGATTAATGGGTGGGATGGGGAGGGAGCCTTAACCCAGAAATTTGGAAGGGAAGGAGAGGGGAAGAAAAAACGTAGAAATACATGAAAAATATATACGTTAAGGGAAATCAAAAAAGTGTGTTTATCGATTATTTTTTATTAATTTTTATTTATTTTCTCAGTCTTTTGTGTTGGATTTGTAATTTAAATAGTATATTATTCATGTTTTCTTTTTGGTTTGTTACTATCAATAATGAACCATGGAAATCAAGCAAGAAAAAAAGATCAACGGGTGTGGCACATCGCTTCCTCGTTTCCATAACCCGATTGTATGAATGATCCGATGCATATCGAAATCGGGTGAGAAATGTAGACGTTATGGCTGTGGCAAGGATTTCACATTCGCGCATGCGCAGCGGCTACTATCAGTCCTGGGTGATGATTTTCGTAGAATACCACCTACACGCCAACCCGCACAATCCCCGAAATCCCCAAAAAAGCGGATGAGAAATGTAGAAGTTATGGCTGTGGCAAGGATTTCATGACAGACGGACAGACATACAAACACTCCCAGACAGTCACGGAGCCGAAATTGTTCAGAAACATAAAACGCGAGTGGAAATTTTGATTTGGAAACTATTTTTTTCAACTTTGTAAAGTGAAAACAAATCACCCATCCCTTAAGTTTGATGGTTTACGTTTCAAGGATGAATAATGTAAAAATAGAGTAAAAATGTTTCCGTTCATCTCCATAAACGGCACTCTGCTCAGTTCCCATCGACCAATTTTAAGAAATTTGTTACACTGGGTGGGTCCATTCGGGGACTAGTTTCGCCCCGAAGGTTTTGGTTATTGTCAGCTTGAAAACTTTTGATATTATAATGATGACGTTTTAGTTTGTTATTTTTAATATTCATTAATTTAAAATGGCGAAGATTTTTAAAGAATTTTTTAACACCACCCAGAACTCTGCGGGACCACCATATCGTTTGACGGGGATAATTAATTATCTAATTATTGTACGTTTTATGGCTCTTCTTCATCAATTTAAGATATTGTTAAATTTTTAGTAACTAATAAAGCCACCCAGCTCAATTTAGGAGCTCAATTTTGAACTTAGTTGCATGGATGAACTATTATGGAGGACTACAGCTTGCAATCCCGCTAAACTATCGACTAAATTTGAGTAATCGAACGCGTTTGCGCGTCCTCTGGTAGTATTGCTTCCGAGTGTACCAAGGTAGCGGAAGCTTTGTTTTCACATTTCAAGGTTGAAAAAAAAATTGTCCACAAAATACTTTAATTTTTTTTTAGGTTTGAAAAAAAAATTTCTTTAAAATAAAAATTTACACTCGCGTTTTACGTTTCAGACCTTCCTGAACGATTTTTTCTGTCTGTCTGCGTGTCTGTCATAAAATCTTTGCCACATCCATAACTTCTACAATTCTAGTCCGATTTCAATAACATTTTCGGGGATTGTACAGGTTGGCGTTTAGACGTCCTCTACGAAAATCATCACCCCCGTACTGATCGTAGCCGCTGCGTATGCGCGAATGTGAATTCTTTGTAACCACCATAACACTTACATTTTTCATCCGAATTTGATGAAATTTTCCAGGATTGCGCAGATTGGCGTGTATATGGTTTCCTATGAAATTCATCTCCCTCAGACTTATAGTAGCTGCTGCACACGCGCAAACAGCCTTAACAACCTTGTAACAGCCATAACGTCTACGTTTTGCATCCGATATCGACGAAATTTCTCAGGATTGCTCAGATTAGCGTGTAGATGAGGGTAGCGGAAGGTAGGTACCTACTAAGAGATTGATGTATTGAGATTAATCTATACAATTGGGTTATGGGTACGAGGAAGGTATGTGCCACACCCACTTGGCAGACATTTATTGATTCGAATGCGATGAAATTCGTGGGTAACCATGATCTTTCACTGTTACAAAAGAGGCTAGAGATGAAGGATCCACATTTGTTTGAATTCATAATCGTACATAAATGCAAGGGTGTATGTTGTGAGGACGCCGAAGCCCGAATTGACAGGGAGGAAGGTACGGTGAATTTATTGTTTCTTAAGTAATTAATGATTCTCATTCTCCCCTGAATATTAGAACGAGCTGTTCTGTGGAAGCCTAGATAAACTTTTAGTGGTGGCCACTGGTATCCCACCTCTTCTGATAAGCGGATGAAACTAGCTCTAGTTCTTCGGTACCAACAAAGCTTCCACCTCCTACATCGTCCAAACTATAAACCTTCTTGTTTGACATGACTTGCGTAAGCAGCAATTCCAGAGGCAACGATTAGTTCGAGGGCGAAGCCAACTTTCAGGGGCTTAAATCAGTAGCTTCAGATCATGGTACCCAAGTACTTTCAGGATAGTTCCAAGTTTGTTGACTTATTTGGTGCTGGCTTCTGGTTTCCCATCGGCGTTATATAATCAAGCTTTGCATCCATTTCAATCTGGATGTTACATCACTAATTTGCCCTCCATGGAGAGCATCGATCAATGTGGTCAATCAACTAAAATGCTACCTACCTCAAATACCCTCCACCAAATCACACCCTTCTTGATTTCCATGACAATGAAATGCTTATAGTTTGGTTCATGTTTCGATTTCCAAAACGACTTGATGATTTTTGATTGAAGAATGCAATTAAAATTATGTTATGTGCGATCGCCGTTAACACTTCAAAATCTCAGGGCTTCGATCGTAGTTTTCAAAAGAAAAAAAGATTTCCATCTAACAAAACGGGGTCGGTTTTGAGAGAGGAATAATAAATTGTCGAAGTTGGTAACTCATTTAGGTCCCGCCTATTGACAGTAGTTGGTGATGGGGGTGGATGGCTTGACAGCACGGCAGCTTTGCGTCAACTGCCGCCAATCCGCCAGGGTGCGTGATTGATGTTTGCGGACTTATTAAAGTTTTTCCAACCCCAGCCTTCCAGCGGCACCCGTTTCTCGCAGTGACTCCACAGTTTTGTTTGCAGTCGCTCAGATTTCATTACGTAGGTGACTGACGGGTTCTCGCGAATTTTCCACGTCGACTAAATTCTCCTGGGATTACATCTAATAAAACTCTGTAAATTATCACGCAAAAGTTTGGTATTTTCCTATATAAGATGGGAAGAGGAAAAACATTCTTTGCTCAAAATATGAGCTACTGTAAAAATAAGTAAAGTGAACAAACCAAACAACCATTTCAGGTTGGATTAGAGCCCCGAACGCACGGATCACCCTCCAGCAGCGCGATTTGAACGCACAACCTACCGCAGTAGTTGGTTCGTGTCTCGCAACCAAAGAACGCGCCCACGAGCGATCGCGGCTATACCGGACTCGTGGGCCACTATAATATCGTCTATGAGTTGTTTGGCTACCTTTCCCTTCTCCATTTCCATATGAAAACCTGTTATGGATTTTCCTGTTCGTTATGTACGTATGTACGTATGTATAAGGGCTACTTCAACTTCAGGACCACTCACATGGTCCACGTTGGTTGCGTAATGTAAAACGAAATAAGCGTTTTGCTTTATTCGTGATCGAGTCTCTCACCCAACTATTAATGCAATCGGTAAAATAAAATTCACTGCACGAAATTGACTGTGAGACGACTTGAAACTCCACCACGAATCATGAAATCGGCCTGATAACTCCATAGTGAAATTGTTTAACCATTTGCCGCTAGAATGCAGTCAAAGCACCACCAGAAAACTTGGTCACCCAATTGGCTGACGGGGGGAAAACCAGGTAAGAACGAAAAGTGGAATTTTACAGGAGACCACTTTAAAGTTTCAAATTGTATTCCTAATTCAGGAATCCACGATAATTGATACTTAACCCTGCCATTTTTTCACGGAAGTATCCTGAAACCGAAATGATAGCTCGAACTGCCTCTCAAATTACATCTTAATGGCAAATTCAATGGTTTTTAAAAATTATCGAGTTACCTGGTTACGTGCAGTCCAATTTCCTTACTTACATGGTTACATGCAGTCTGTACAGTTCCATACTTACTTGGTTACGAGCAACCGAATTTTCAGACTTACCTGCTCACCCACCATAAGAAAACCTACTTGTCTGGTTAAGCACAATTTAGGAAACTGGGGAAAAGTAGGTAAACTCAGTTACCGGTCTGTTCTCGAAACAGAAATGAGAGCTAACCGAATAATCACTAACGTCTCAACCAATAGGAAGCATGGTAGGCTTTCACTGATACTCGCAAACGAAAGCGGACACAAAATAACGCCTACAGTGAAGATATCTCGATTTTCACCAAAAAACGACTTACCTGGTTTTTCCCCATCGCCAGCCAATTATTTGTACCATTTCCTTCACTAGTTTGCATGGATACTTCAAAATTTAATTTTCCTCCATCAAATAAAAATGTGAGATCATGACTTGGACCGGCAAGTGATCTCCATGTTTATAATCGTTGAGAAGTGAGATTAAATAGTCCAAAAAACTCATGGATTATTATTTTAAACTCAAATCATGAGAATTTAGGTTGAATGCAGTTAATCAACGTTTGTTCCCTTCAAGGGTTAATACGAAATACAGAGTACTATTTTTTTTTTGCCAAATGACATTGAGATGACGTTTTCGATTTAAAATCACATTATCGAGAAGAAATTTTTTTACCATTCTGAAATTAGAGTGATGGCTGTTTTGTTAATAAATTATACGTGCGATCCGAATCTGCTGTAGACAAGTTGCATTCATTTTGTTAATCAACTAACCAACGAATTCGAACATAAGTCTAAATCTGAACAGGCAAGTCCGGAGAGTTGAAACTCCACGATACCATTCTGCTATGGATTGACACGAGTTCTGACTGACTGTGACACTGTCATCTACTGCATTGACTATGATGGTAGAGAGGTACGCATAATTCTGATCTTACTTTGGAAACAAACGACCAGTGCAGAACTGAAAACACAAGAAAACATCTTACGGATTTAAAAAACAGGGTGACATAGTTTATTTGATAGCTAGTTGTTCGCTCTTATTTACACGAGCTGATCACGATCAGCTAACAGTAAGTTACAACTCGTTTCAGAAAAAGTAACTAAACATTAATGCCTTCTTAGAAACCGCTTCAAAATGAAAATTGCTTGAACACAAGCACATTACTTACCTATTGTGGGGAGGTGTAATTTTACTTTACGTAATTCGTATAAATAATTTATTCTTGTTGACTCGACTACTTCAACGGTCAATAAAAAAAGAGACCTTTTTAAGCCATGTCGAAAACCTTCGAGGAAAGCGCAAATAACGACGTTGCAGGCAAAAAAGTAGGACTGGGTGAATAGCTTTTCTCACGGGCGGCCATGCAGAAGAAGAGGTGCTTAAAGTTGCTCGTGAAAACGAAAGGGGGAGAGTTGTGGACTTGGAACGAGCGGAATTACAAAGGGAAGTGAAGACCAGGAAATAAGCAAGAAAACTCCTCTGTGGGCTGTCACGTGACTCAATCTTGTTACAGTAATGGGGAATGGGGGAAATTTTTCAACTCATGAGTTATACCATGACCTCATCCTTATCAATTATCGCGTAACATGTGTTACGATCATCAAGATGGAGATTGTGGTTAATCTTTATGATATGCTTTTTCAATACGATTGTAGAACACGATAATTCCGTAGAACAATAATATATGTATATTTAAAACTCTTCAAATTATTACACAAAGGTCTATTATTTTTCTGTATAGATCACTCGCCTGGAAAGATTACACCTGCCTGCCTGCCAACCATATTTTCACATCATCTTCTCAATCAAGTTTATTTTGAAGAAATAAACGCTTCACACTAAAGTCGAAAAAAGGGGGTTGTGGGTGCCTTCATTGGTGAATTTGATTACTGGTAGCTAAGGACGCAAAATTAGTACAACTCAAACTTTTGCGATTCACACGCGTGTTTCTGACTTATAGTAAGTCCAACTCTCAAGTTCTCATAGGGAGCGAACGGTTGGTACTACTAAATATTCAATACTATTTCAACTTGGTGAAAAAACAATACCTTTATTTCAAAAGTCCTTGAGCTTGGGCGTTTGGAAAATTTCAACCCTTATTTTTCAAGCTTCAGAACGGACGGCGTACGGCGGACGGACAGCCAAATTTTTATTCGATTTATGGATTTTACCTACCTTAAAACGTTTACCAACAAATTTTGAGGGGGGTCAACAATTTTTTTCTCTTTGTTGATTTCAAAGTTTATGATTGAAAATAATAAAACAAAAACGTCTGAGGCTTGTTCAAGAAGATTGGAAATTGGCCGTGACACTGCCCTGAATACTTTGATCAGCTAAGTAACTATTGAGGATAGCATAATGCGTTTTCAGGAAACCTGATGAGTTGTTCGGGTATAAGTATCTACTTGCCACCAGTGACGTCACAATTGGGTATTGGATTTTCAACCAATCTTCCAAAAATTATGCTCTAGTTCTTGATTTACTCCCTGGAGAACTCTCACTGGTGGATGAATGTTACCACAGAGGAGTGATAACATAGTTAATGAGACTCTGGGTCGAAATTTCCTCACCAGAGGGTTCTATGATATGCATCAATGGTATGTTGACCAGGTGTGTGGACGAGGAGTTTTGAAAACTACAACAGATATTTTCATGTAGTGAGTATTGAAATACGTATAGTGTTTGTACGAATTGCACTATAGGTTTCTTATGTTTATTGCCTGAAACAAGTAAATCACCAAGAGCTACCCCGGGTTTCACTCATGATAGAGGTTCAGGACTGGACGTATTAGAAAGACCTGATCTTACGAATGAACGTATATGAACTGGATGGGTTGTTGAAATGATCCCAGTCTCTGGTTATCAGAGTACGGTTTTCCAAATTTCCAATATGGCAGAGTTATATGGGCGGAAGGGGTTGCCACAACCTGGACCTGGAAAGTGTCGCTTCTCCCATGAAAGACGTTCAGTTTTTCTAGTTCACTTTTTTATTATCTCATATCTGTCAATAAGCGACAATATTACGGGCGCACCACCGGGCAGAGTTCGATTCTACTACTAATTTGCAGCAAAAAATGTCTCCTAGCAATTTTTTTTAAAGGCTTCGTTTTTGGCTTATTTCACATTTAAGATTTTTTTCGTGTTTTTGACCTTACATCACTAAAATGGCTATAACTCCCTTAATTGATGGAGAAAATTCAAATTTTATTAAATCAAATTGCGTCAAAATTCCTATTTCCCTGATGGGGTTTTAGAAAATTTCAAATGAAACAAACGGGTGTAAAATAAACTAGAAGTAAAAAATTGATAAAACTTTGAAAATTTTCACTTTTTTCAAAGTTTGTTCCTCGAAACTTCTTGAACGGAAATTTCTATGCTGTAGGCCTAAAAGTTGCATGCAAATCCCAGCTTTCTAACGGTATAGTCATTTTTTTTAAAACACCACTTATTCAGTTAGATAATGACGTTTTTAGAGCAGAAAACGTTCATTTTCGGTTGTGAATCGGCGTTTTTCACCAGAAATGCTTTCAACTTAATTGATCATTTGACATGAAATTTTACGTAATTTCTGACACTGAATCACTTTCCGATCTCCTCGACAAACAAAAAGTACTTTTCAAGCCCTTTCCGTTAGGCGAAGGGCTCAATCTCGTTGTTCGTTTTATCCAAAATTGTCATTAAGCGAGGTCTGGGTTATAAATGACTCGCACTCCTTCCACTTTGTTGACTTACCTAATTTTTGCCCTCTGTCTTGAAAATATCGTCCCGATCATTTGAGGAAAGCTTTATCTTTTTGATAGATAACAAGTTGGGGGTCGAGGATTCAGTTGTTGTACCCTGTTTGCTTGAAGGGCTTGAAAATTACTATTTGTTTGACGAGGAGCGTCAAAAAGTACGTAAATTTTCATGTCAAATGATTTATTAAGTTAGAAAGCATTTCTGGTGAAAAACGCCGATTTACACCCGAAAATGACAGTTTTCTGCCCTAAAAACGTCGTTTTCTAACTGAATAAGAGGTGTTTTAAAAAAATGACTACACCGTTAGAAAGCTGGGATTCACATGCAACTTTTAGGCTTACAGCATGGAAATTTGCGTTCACGACGTTTCGAGAAACAAACTTTGAAAAAACTGAAAATTTTCAAAGCTTTATCAATTTTTTACTTTTGGCTTATTTTACACCCGTTCGTTTCATTTGGAATTTTTTACAACCCCATCAGAGAGATAGCAAATTTGACGCTCTTTCCATTGATATAATCAAATTTGAATTTACTCCATCAATTAAGGGAGCCATTTTAGTGATGTAAGGTTGGAAACACGAAAAAAATCTTAAAAGTGAAATAACTCAAAAACGAAGCCTCTAACAAAAAATTGCTAGGAGACATTTTTTGTTGCAAATTAGTAGTAGAATCAAACCCCGCCCGGTGGTGCACCCGAAAGGGTGACACCCTGTATAGTTAGCATCATTTGTTAGTTACAGTTGGTATTGTGTTTAATATCGATACTTCAAAGCACAAAGTTACTATGTCCACCCATCTTCTAATTTCTTAATTTTTTATTTAAGACAAACTCGAGTTCAACTAAACTATTATTGACCTTCTTGACTATATTAGCTTGAAACTTTGTTGAAGAATTATTAAAGAGTAGTGTGGCAAGCCATTATTTTATGAATTGTGCACTGGTGAACACTTCTTTTGCGTTTTTCTGAAAACTCCATTTCTAGACATAGCTCCTTTGTGCTCCGATTGATATGTAGGTGTAGGTATTCAACCCACTAGTGGGCGCTATGCCGACTGTGACATTAGTGGACCTGGGCGCCAGCGGTACTCTGTACCGCACATACATTTTCCATCATTTCTCACTATGTTTGGGTATTAACATCTATGTTCAATGAATAGGAAGGATAGAAAAGGTAGATAATATTATGTCAAATAATGGAAATCCGTACGATTTCTGAAAATGTTTTCCAAAATCGGATGGCAAATGTAGAAGTTGAGGCTGTGACAAGGAAATACACGTTTGCTAATGCGGAGTAGCTACTGTCAGTCTGCTGGCCATGATTTTCATAGGAGACCATCTATACCCCAATCCGCATAATTCCTGAAAATTTCATCGAAATCGGATGGAAAAATTTGGATTTAATGGTATAGTCACTAGATATAGATATATAGATTTTTCGATTGATGCTAAGTATACTATACTATATTTTGGTTTATTATTTTTAATAACAAAGAAAATATCGATATATCGGAAGATCTAACTTGGAAATCGACAGTAAATGATCATGGTTGCGCACGATTGCGCAGTTGCGCGCTGCGCAATTTTGTCATTTTTTAATTCTACGCAAAGAAGTCAATTTAAACCTTTGTAATTTTGTGGTAAGTTGCGACACCTTTATTAAAACGCTTGCATACGAGTCTGCAACACATTGAAACATTTTCATGCCCCCCCCCTCCCCTCCTGACACATGAACTATATACCTCCCATAAACACAGAAAAACAAAAAAGAAACTCGGCGCTTTGCGCCTCGGCGGGGGACTCCGCCCCCCTGCACCCCCCGGTTTATTTCTTTTTCCATACTCTGTATGAAATCATAGGAACACAGAATGTGTTTTTGCGATGCTAGTCATCCGTTAAATAATTAACGTTAAATGTGGAGCAGCAATTTGGCTCCCACAAGACTAACTCCTCCACATTTACGCTCGCTTGCTCGCACGCTCGCACGCTCGCAAAAACAAAAAACCCTTTGGCATAAATCAATTTCAATTTTCGGCAAACTTTTGGCATACCAACTTGAACTTTTGGCAACTCATTTTGAACTTTCGGCAGATCCATTACGTTTCGACAACTACTGGAGTCCTTGTCCACCTTCATTCCCTCTACAATGTTCAATAAAGTGTTTTTCTCTCTCACAATAATAAATGTGGAGTCTTTGGCAATAATAAAATAAAACGCTTGCATACGAGTCTGCAACACAATGAAACATTTTCATGCCCCTCCCGACTCAGCTGATCTGGGAGCTCGATTTTCGACTCAGCTGATCTGGGAGCTCGATTTTCGACTCTGCTGATCTGGGAGCTCGATTTTCGACTCAGCTGATCTGGGAGCTCGATTTTCGACTCAGCTGATCTGGGAGCTCGATTTTCGACTCAGCTGATCTGGGAGCTCGATTTTCGACTCAGCTGATCTGGGAGCTCGATTTTTGGCTCAGCTGATCTGGGAGCTCAATTTTCGACTCAGCTGATCTGGTAATATCAAACTGTAAAGTACCTACCTAACTGTAAAGTACCTACCTGTAAAGTACCTAACAACTTCACTTCTGATGGTCATAATCATCATTGTGGCGACTTGGGTCAAATTTCGTTAGCAAATTTCGTCACAACAAATTTCGTGACGATTTTTTTTTTATGTGCCATATGAAAGACATGAAAATGTCAATAATTGTTAGACATTTAATTTGGTCTAAAACCCTATAAATGTTATATAAATAAATATGTAACTACAAGAAAAATACTATATAAATTGAGAGCTTTCCAACGAATGGTGAACAATTTCTGTGCAATGAACACTGCGGGAGTTCTATTTCCTTACCAACGGCTTGGTTGCACGTGAAAATCATTATAAAAGGCGCGTAACGGTTTTTTCTGTCGCTTTTTCGTGACGATTTTTTTTCGGTAGGTCATCGCAAAAACACATTCTGTGTTAAAATATATTTATTTATTTTACAAAAATAACATTGTTTTATTCTTCCATTGGTTCAACTTCATCTGTCGCGGTAACACTGAGTAATGGGTGGTGATGAGAAAAGTATGAAAGCTGGGAGCTCGATTTTCGACTCAGCTGATCTGGGAGCTCGATTTTCGACTCTGCTGATCTGGGAGCTCGATTTTCGACTCAGCTGATCTGGGAGCTCGATTTTCGACGCAGCTGATCTGGGAGCTCGATTTTCGACTCAGCTGATCTGGGAGCTCGATTTTCGACTCAGCTGATCTGGGAGCTCGATTTTCGACTCAGCTGATCTGAGAGCTCGATTTTCGACTCAGCTGATCTGGGAGCTCGATTTTTGACTCAGCTGATCTGGGAGCTCGATTTTTGGCTCAGCTGATCTGGGAGCTCAATTTTCGACTCAGCTGATCTGGTAATATCAAACTGTAAAGTACCTACCTAACTGTAAAGTACCTACCTGTAAAGTACCTAACAACTTCACTTCTGATGGTCATAATCATCATTGTGGCGACTTGGGTCAAATTTCGTTAGCAAATTTCGTCACAACAAATTTCGTGACGATTTTTTTTTTATGTGCCATATGAAAGACATGAAAATGTCAATAATTGTTAGACATTTAATTTGGTCTAAAACCCTATAAATGTTATATAAATAAATATGTAACTACAAGAAAAATACTATATAAATTGAGAGCTTTCCAACGAATGGTGAACAATTTCTGTGCAATGAACACTGCGGGAGTTCTATTTCCTTACCAACGGCTTGGTTGCACGTGAAAATCATTATAAAAGGCGCGTAACGGTTTTTTCTGTCGCTTTTTCGTGACGATTTTTTTTTTCGGTAGGTCATCGCAAAAACACATTCTGTGTTAAAATATATTTATTTATTTTACAAAAATAACATTGTTTTATTCTTCCATTGGTTCAACTTCATCTGTCGCGGTAACACTGAGTAATGGGCGGTGATGAGAAAAGTATGAAAGCTGGGAGCTCGATTTTCGCCTCAGCTGATCTGGGAGCTCGATTTTCGACTCAGCTGATCTGGGAGCTCGATTTTCGACTCAGCTGATCTGGGAGCTCGATTTTCGACTCAGCTGATCTGGGAGCTCGATTTTCGACTCAGCTGATCTGGGAGCTCGATTTTCGACTCAGCTGATCTGGGAGCTCGATTTTTGGCTCAGCTGATCTGGGAGCTCAATTTTCGACTCAGCTGATCTGGTAATATCAAACTGTAAAGTACCTACCTACCTGTAAAGTACCTAACAACTTCACTTCTGATGGTCATAATCATCATTGTGGCGACTTGGGACAAATTTCGTTAGCAATTTTCGTTAGCAATTTTCGTTAGCAAATTTCGTTCGAAGCTTTGTATTCGTGAAAGAAGTGAAAAAAAAAATGTCCTCCAAAATCAAAATTTCCACTTGCTTTTTGCGTTTTACAGCTTCCCGAACAATTTTGGTTCCGTGTCTGTCTGTCTGTCTGTCGGTCTGTCGGTCTGTCTGTGGTCAATCCTTGTCCCGGGCAAAACTATACTAACCTGTGGTCCGATTTTGATGAAATTTTCAGGGATTGTGCGGGTTAGGTCCTAGACGGTCCCCTATAAATTTCAGCACCTTCGGACCAATAGGAGCGAGTGCGCATGCGCAAACGTGAATTTCCTGGAACCTCGGTTTCTCGGTTTCTAATGAACCGATTTTGCTCAAATTTGGAGGTTAGTTAGGGACTAACTTCTAAGAGACACCCTATAAGTTTCAATCAAATTGGTCAAGCAATAGCCGCTGCGCATGCAATGGAGAATGCTGAAGGCGCCTGAGTGATCACTGATCAGCTGAGTGAGCTCCAAGGCCATTTTCTCTCCTGTTGAACGCAGGAAGCTGAAATTTGAGAGGCAGGGTCAATGGAGAATGCTGAAGGTGCCTGAGTGGTCACTGATCAGCTGAGTGAGCTCCAAGGCCATTTCCTCTCCTGTTGAACGCAGGAACCTGAAATTTGAGAGGGCGGGTCAATGGAGAATGCTGAAGGCGCCTGAGTGATCACTGATCAGCTGAGTGAGCTCCAAGGCCATTTTCTCTCCTGTTGCACGCAGGAAGCTGGAATTTGAGAGGCAGGGTCAATGGAGAATGCTGAAGGTGCCTGAGTGGTCACTGATCAGCTGAGTGAGCTCCAAGGCCATTTCCTCTCCTGTTGAACGCAGGAACCTGAAATTTGAGAGGGCGGGTCAATGGAGAATGCTGAAGGTGCCTGAGTGGTCACTGATCAGCTGAGTGAGCTTAAATATTACAGTGGAAGAAAGATAAAGAGGGAGAGGGAGCAAAAACCTTTTCAAGGTATGTCACATTTTAGCCATTAGGCTCTAAGCGGAAATCATCCGGGGGTGCAGGGGGCGAAGCCCCCGCCGAGGCGCTCAGCGCCGAGTTTTCGCCAACTGATTCTATACGTCCATGTTACAATGAGTGAGGAAGCTATACTGCCCACCCAACTTGGCAGACGTTTTTTTTTATGTGCCATATGAAAGACATGAAAATGTCAAAAGTAGAAGTTATCGGTGTTACAGGAATTCGTCACGGGATTCGTCACTTTCACACCTTAAAACTGATGAGTAACTAGTCTATGAGTAACTAGGGGCGTGTACCGTTTGTGTCGGGGGGGGGGGGGGGGGGGGGTCTGCTCTTGGATTACCGTTGGAAGTCACCGAAATCAAACCATGATTTACAGCCCTGCTTCAGACTTTAGACAGGTGTGGTGCGGAGTACCGCATAGCGTCCACTAATGGGTTAATAAAATAAAATTACACACAGAGTACACATACAGTGAATTCCGAACTAAGTGAATAATAATTCAATTATTGTTTTTCCTAATTTTCCCAGCATACGGTTCAAAATATTTGTTCCAAACGTTTTCACCAACCATACTGCTGTAGCTTTATAGTCGCACCTCAATAATATTTGTTGAAAGATATGATTTTAAATTATTGAAAATAATATTTTAAAAATTAACATTGTAATTTCTCAAGTGTACATTTTTCATTTTCGCTTTATGGGTTATAATCTGGATTGTCTTAAAATCAAGAAAAAACGAATTTTTATGGTGCAGTTACAACCTTTACAGTTAATCCTTTGGAATTGGAATTACAGTAGCTTTATTTGTAACATCAAAGTGATCTGAGAGAAAGGAGGGCATATAGGTATCACTGAATAAGTGATCATAATGAACGGGTTCAAATAACCTCATCTCTGGAAGAAGTGAACGGTAGGAATTGGAATCCTTCAAGTAACTTCATCTTACACTTCTCTAACGATTGACTCCCAGTTGAATTGCTCTTTATGTACCAAGAATACCTCTCTCCTACAATACTCTCGTTTTCCAAAGGTTCTGTCTCCACCTCCCAAAGGCTATTCAATTAGAGGTTTTCGTTGACTAGTGTACTCAGAACCCATGGCCCTAGGAGTTTGGTCTCGAATTGCCATGTCGTTCTAGCAGATTTCTTCTGACGGTTGTACCGTTTGCACAGTCGTGGAAATTCATTGCTCAAAATTCTTGAGGTGCCCGCTGGTCTCTACCAGGCGTCTTCAAATTTGCATGGCTCATCCTTTTCAATGCCGAGATTGACAGTAAAACCAGTAAATTATCAATTTTATATTATATCAGGTATAATATTAGATTATTATATTGTTCACCTGTATGGCGACAGGTCTGATAATGAGACCTGTTTTCCTAATTTGATCTTCTCAGCCTGTTTATAACTGCTTGAATAATGAACACTAAAAAAACTCAATATATATACTGTAAGCCTGTGGGGTTAGAGTACCAGTCGATCGGGAGGGGAGAAGTTAAAATGTTCCTATTTAAATTGGGGGTGTAACGGGTCACTGAAAGGTAGAAGAGCGACACACTTAGGCTAAGAATTGTTGTTATACTTAACTTTGGTGGGTCGTGGTAGCTCCGTCCGAGGCGGCTTGGGAGATGAGGCTCTGCGACACACCTTGACGATACTGTTGGTTACTGTTAAGATACCTTTGTTTCACCTGTATTTTATACCATTTAAGGTGTATCGGTTGTTGAATAAAAATGACTTTACTGACGTTACTGTGTTTTGCAATGAGTTTAACTACCTATCACCGATACCCGTTACAAGTCAGAACCAGAACCAGGGTGAGTTGAAAGAAAAGATTGAATTAGAAAACGTAATTTTAATAAGATTGACTCGAGATACGTAACGGGGCCAACGACCCGACACTGCCTGATGGGCTTACTGTTAAGAACAAAATGTGGTCTTTTGACTAATTTTACTAGAGTTATGGTACGTTGTACAAGCTGACTAGGAAGTTTCTTATGGTTACTCTTAATGTTCCAGTTCGATATCCTCTTACTTAGATATACAATATTGACTAAACTGAGTTTCACTTTGTTCCACCTTCTACCTAAATTGGCCAATTTGAGATAGATTTATAGTTACACTCACGTGCTGCAGGGTTACCGAGGCGAGTCCTGGTCACGATGAGAGGCGAGAGAGAGTTCAGGGGGGTAGCCGGGACAGGACTGGAGTTACGCGCGCGATCCACCACGACGACACGGTTCCAGGGGGGTCAGGACGAGCAATCACAGTATCAGAATAGCACCACTCACTTGGCAAAACCTATCTCTGAACTTGACTGGGGAGGCAGGAGGGCGATACGGTACGGTGACGTTAAGGCGTTACGGTACAGGGGGAGAGAGCTTCAAAGACTGGGGGGTACACTTCGAGACTTGCTGGCTAGGCGGCGCATCAGGGAATGAAGCTCTTCCAGTATGACAATGGCCTTTCTTTCTCCTCCCCTCCAGGTTGTCCAACTTAACTTCACCAAATGTTGGTTGGTAGAATTGCATGTCTTCATCCAGTGGCTTGACTATTTGTGTGATTATTGATTGTGCCCAAGGTGGTGGGAGGGCACTTTGAAGGGGCCACGCCCCATTTGATGTGTGGCCTTTGGGGTCTTCTCTCTTCTCCTTCAGGGCTTACTGGCCTCTGCGGCCTGGGTTCCTGTCCAAGGGTTTTCAGGGCTTACAGGCCTCTGTGGCCTGGGGGTTTGCTCTCAAAGGGGGTCAGGGCTTACTGGCCTCTGTGGCCTGTTAGGGGGAACAGTGAACTGCTGAGCGGCAGCTCACATCCCCCACCGCTCCGGGAGCCAGCGTCGTCCTCGATGACGCTGGGTATGGGCAGGGGCAGCGAGGGGTAGGCTCGTCGCAGCCCCGCCTCATATTTGTAACGTCTACATCCAGGGCAGGTTGAAGGTTGCCGCTTTTCCTTGTGGTCGTCCGGGCAGGTTGGCAACTCCCTCTGGGCGTCGTTGGACTTCTTCAGCCTCTGCCAGAACGTCTTGCACGCCGTGCAGCGGAACTTGAGGATCTGCTGACACGGCCGCGTGCAGACGGGGCATGTCCTTGGTCCTTTTGGGGCCGACGACCTTTTCAGTCGGAGGACCAAGGGCGAGACGGTTCTGGGGTCCTCGCATCGCTCGAGCTGGAGTCGTGGAGCGTACAGTGGTGTGGACATCCACGTGGCGAATTGCTGTTCCGGGGTTTGTTGGGGTGTTGCGGCTGCCGATTCGTCCAGAGTGTTCTCAAGGCTGGTAATGGGTGAGGGCAAGGTGGCGGTTACCACAATCTCTTCTGGCAGATCCGGGGTTGTAGGTGTCGGTGGGTCGGAGATGGCGGACTGTGGCTCGGGTGGGGTTGAGTCATCGGTGTGCTGGTCGGCCTCCGTCATGCTGCCTCGCGGTTTGCGAAGGGGAGGTCGTTTGGCCTTCGGTTTTTTGGCTGGGTTCCCTTGTGAATCCGAAGAGGAGGAGGATTCGCTGGAAGAAGGTGCTCCGTCGGGAGTGCGTTCTCCTTCCGCTGGGAGGGTCTCAGTTGGCTGGGTCCTCGCCGCAGGTGGCTCTGCAGCTTCCTGTACCGGCACGGTGTCACGTTGTTCGTGTTCCACGAGTGCTTTCAGAAGGAGACGTTTCTCCTCCAACCATTCTTCTTGCTTTTCTAACAGGATGTCCCTTTCTTGTGCTATCCGGTGGTAGGTTGGGAGCAATTCGGTGATTTCGGTCACGGAGACCAGGGCGGCATCTGCTAGAATGGTTTTCGCATGCTGTTCCTCAGTCCTCAGCATGAATTTTATAAGGGTGGCCAGAGTGGGCATTACGAAACGGGGGTTATAAGGGGGCTCGGTGGTGTTTAGGACGGTTCGCGATAGGGCGGCGAGACGCGCTTCTTCCTTGTCGAGGTATCGATGGAGAAGGGCGATGTCTTCATCCGGCGGTGGTGGTCCCTTCTGAACTCGGGGATCCCTTAGGTGTTGAGACGTCATCCTAGAAACCACAAGTTGCCCCTAATAGTATTTTGCCCCTTGAAATTGTACGGCATTTACTTCAGTGCGAACCAGCGCAGTTTTGGCTCAATCCAGGCTTGAAAGCACGGTGAGTCTCAGTTTGAAACTTCGATTCGTTACGCATGATTAGACCTGAAGGGTCTACAAACGGGTTTTCCGGGTCTATGGGCTTGGGAAGTTGACCTGAAGGGTCCTAGTTAAATGGTTTGACCTGAAGGGTCCTGTTTAACTGGTTGACCTGAAGGGTCCTTCTCGAGTTCAATCTTATTTAACGTATGTGTGTGTTTATGTTTCAGATGTTTATGTGTATGTGTTCGTGTTTGTTCCGTGTCAGGTAAGTGTTAGTCATAGTCGTAGTCGTAGTTAGTCAGTAAGTCATCACTTCCCCGTATTGATCTGGCTGTAATTCACCGGTACTCGGGGTCGCAGCGAGTACCTCGGCTCGGGACGGTTCACCGTGTCTTCATTGGTCTGGCGGCTGGTTGTGGCTAGCTGCTGTGACGGTGAGGCTACGGGTCGTCCGTTCCTTTCGCTCGGTGGTGTGTCAGGGGACTCGGTGGTTTGGTCCCAGATCTCTTGCTGAGGTGGGGTTGTTACTGTTGGCGGGGAGGTGGCGGAGCTTCCTGGCGTTTCTCTGGTCGTGGAACCTGAGGGTTCAGCGGGGCTCTGCCCCGTTTCCGTGATGATTGCTGTGGTATCAGGTGAGTCTATAGTCTGGGTGCTTTGGTTAGAGGGTTCCTCTGTAACCCACTCCATCAAATTGGGGTCTTCAGTTGTCTCCTTTCTTGGGTCGTCGATTTGGGGCAGTGGAACTATGGGTTGTTCCCGTTCCAGTTCGGTCAGGTGTTCCATAAACGCGTCGTCCGGGATTCCAGCCGCGAAAGCAGGCTTCAGTCTGTTAATATGCACCGTCTGACGTTTTATGTCTGCGATATCTCGGATGTCGTATGTGACTTCAGAATGTTTCAGGGTGACGACCCAAGGTCCTGACCATGGGCTCCATAGTTTACGGGCTGCTCCAGATGGCGGTTGCATTTCCTTCAAGTATACTCGGTCTCCAGGTTGAAAAGATCTGGCTGCCAAGCGTGCGTTGATGATGTTACTCCTTCGTTTCCATGCGTTGTGAAGACATTGGACTGCTGCGTTTCTGGCTATTTGTAAATGTTTGAGTCTAGTGGTCTCTTCTTGTGGGCCTTTGATGCTTTGAAAGGTCTCATTGGGTAATCTCATTTCCCTTCCAAAAGTTAGAAAGTTCGGAGAGAAACCTGTACTTTTGTGCGGTAGGGATCTATAGGCGGCGAGGGCAATTGGTAACGCTGATTCCCATGCGGTGGTTCGTCCGATGATCTTGGAAAGGATGTTGGCGAGAGTCTTGTGGAAGCGTTCACAAACGCCATTACCTTCGGGGTGGTACGCTGTTGTAAAAACTTGCCGTATTCCCCATTTATTACACAATTCTTTCGTTGATTTTGCCGTGAAAGCGGTTCCTCTGTCTGAGATCAATCGTTCGGGTACACCATGAACGGGGATGTAGCGGGTTGCCAGAACGCGTGCTACGGTGCCGGCGGTACAATCAGGTACGGGGTAGGCTTCGGCGTACTTCGTAAAATGATCAATGGCTGTCAGAATGTATTTTTGGGTAGTTCCGGACGTGACTGGTCCTACGAAATCTATCCCTACAATCTGTCCTGGCCTATCGGGTAGGAGGGGTTTCTGGATCGGGTGTCGAAGACCAGTCGGCGTGTTACGTCGTTGACACGTTCCGCATCTCTTCACATACTCCTTCACATCCCTCGACAAGTGTGGCCAAAATCCCAATCTTCGAACCAGTTTTTCTGTCGTTTCCGCTCCAGGGTGCCCCGACCACTCGTTCCGGTGACACCTGTCAAGGAGCCATTCCCTCAAGGACACGGGCATGAGTGGTACCCACTCGTCCTTTCCTTCCAGTCGAACCTGCGTCTCCAGCACTCCGTCGTTCCGCCGCGTCTTCCCTCCCTTTTCAAGGATCACGGTAGCCTGGACCCACGAATCAATATTCTGCGCCGCAATCATCAAACTCTTCGGGAACTCCAGTGTCAGCGCGGCTACGTCCATCCTACTTAAACCATCTGCGTGCTTCATGGCGGTTCCTGGGCGGTATCTTGGTATAAAATTGTATTCCGCCAAGCGCAAAACCCAGCGACCGATACGGGAGGTGGGGTCCCTTAATCTCATAGCAGCTGTGAGGGCCATGTGATCCGTTTGCAACTCGAAGGGTTGTCCCAGTAGGTACTCTTGAAAATGCCTTACGGCCCACACTACTGCGAGCAATTCCCGTTCTGTCACGGAATAGCGGGTCTCGGCGGGGTTGAGCTTGCGGCTTGCGTACGCTACGGGTTTTTCTTCTCCGTCGTGTTCTTGAGACAGAACCGCTCCGAGGGCCGTTCCCGACGCGTCTGTGGCTAAAACGAACGGTTTGGTGAGGTCCGGATATGCCAATACAGGTTCTTCGGTAAGGCGTTTCTTGAGCTCGTCAAAGGCGGTCTGGTGCACCTGGTTCCACTCGAATGGATTCGTCTTTTTCAAGAGATCAGTTAGCGGTGTCGTGATTTCTGCAAAATTCGGTATAAATCGTCGATAGAATCCGGCTAGTCCTAAGAAGGACTGAAGCTTTAGGGAGGACGTCGGTACTGGGAATTCACGGACAGCCTGAGTTTTCTCGGGTTCGGTGTGGATTCCTCCTGTAGTGACGCGATGACCAAGGAAGCGTACCTCCGTTTTCAGGAATTCGCACTTTGCCAAGTTCACTTGCAACCGGGCATCCTGTAAGCGTTCGAAGACCTCCCGAAGCCGCTCGAGGTGTTCTTCCAGCGTCGCGGAGAAAATGATCACGTCATCCAGGTATACTAAACAGTTCCTTCCCAATACTCCATCCAAAACGTTGTTCATGACCCTTTGAAAGGTCGCGGGAGCATTTTTCAGCCCGAAGGGCATCTTGTCATACTCAAAGTGTCTCCCCAGGACTGAGAACGCTGTTTTTTCCTTCGCATCGGGGTGCACGGGTATCTGATGGTATCCGGATAGGAGATCAATTGTCGTGAACCACTGACAACCACCCAGCAGAGCGAGGGTCTCCTGCAGGCGAGGTATTGGATACGCATCCCCCTTCGTAATCTTGTTCAATTGCCTAAAATCAGTACAAAACCTCCACTTTTGCTCCTCGCCCGGTGGTGTCTTCTTCTTGACAAGGAGAACTGGAGCGCACCATGGGCTGGTTGAGGCACTGATGACTCCAGCTTCCAACATGTCTTTCAATTGTTTTTCTACCACGTCTCGGAGCGCGTGCGGTATGGGGTAGGGCTTCTGAGCGGTCACTTCGGGTTGCGTAGTCGTAATTTCGTGATAGACCTCGAGACTGCATCCTTCACTGGTTGGCGGCTGAAATAGGTCACGAAAGTTCAGGAGGGTCCCTCTCGCTGCTTCACGATCTGTGCCCGATAAATGAGCTAGCTTGGCTTCGATGGTTATTTCCAACTCCGGTTGTGGTTCATCCCACTGATCCGTTGGTATCATCTCCCAATCCTCCATCTCGGTTTCTATGTCGTTTGGGGTTGCCGAATCGTGAACGATATTATTGTCACTCGTCGAGGCCTCTAGAGCCCTTTGTTGTCTTCCTCCCGACACCTCGGGGGCGCTCTGGTCTGACGTTAGTGACGGTCGTCCAGCTTGCATGGTAGCCACTGTCACTTGTACTTCCGGGAAGTCTTCTTCCTCGTCCAATTCACATTCGGGTATGGGTTCTGCTTCCAATGCGTCACTGTCACCAAATTGGTAACCGCAGCTATTCAAGTTGTAGTTCCAATTCTGTATCTTGGTTTGGGATTCTTGTGTCGTTCCACCCGTCGATACACCCGGCGATACACCCGGCGATACACCCAGTGTTCCAGTCACTTCCTTGTGGTATATTTGGGGCGATACACCTACCGTTCCACCCGGCGATACACCCGGCGACACACCCGGTGTTCCTGTTAGTTCCCCTTGAATTATTGGGGGCGATACACCTGCCGTTACACCAGGCGATACACCCGGCGACACACCCGGTGTTCTTGTCTCTTCCTCTTGAAATATTGGGGGCGATACACCTGCCGTTACACCCGGCGATACACCCGGCGACACACCCGGTGTTCCTGTCAGTTCCCCTTGAATTATTGGGGGCGATACACCTGCCGATACACCCGGCGATACACCCGGCGACACACCCGGTGTTCCTGTCTCTTCCTCTTGAAATATTGGGGGCGATACACCTGCCGATACACCCGGCGATACACCCGGCGACACACCCGGTGTTCTTGTCACTTCCCCTTGAAATATTGGGGGCGATACACCCGCCGTTACACCCGGCGATACACCCGGCGACACACCTGGTGTTCCTGTCACTTCCCCTCGAAATATTGGGGGCGATACAGGGTCGACGTCATGGCTTGCACACAGCGCGGCGGTCACTTTCGACGTTCCACCTCGGTTCCACTCCTCTTGTTGGGTCAAGGTCTCGTTGTCCGGAGTTTCAAGGGCGGGTTCCATTGTGAAGCGTTCCTCGAAGGTCACGACGGGGCTCTCCTGCGAACCTCCGTGATGCGGGGGTGAGGGGGGGGTCATCACAACTCGAAAGGTGCTGGGGAGGACTGTGTCGGCGCTTTCACGAAGGCTCAGACGCGGTGACCCAGTTTCCTCCCTCCTCCCGAGCTGCGACACCATCCCGATATTTCCCAACTCGCAATAAGGAGGGTCCATGTTCCTCCATTCCGCTTCATTTTCCGTTCTCATTCCCATCGTCGGTCCAGTTGTGAACGTCATTGGTACCCGTCTCAAGACATCAAGACCCAGTAAATCAAGGGTCGCGCCCTTCCGGGCAAACACGAGGAAATTATGTTTAAATTGGTATTTTCCGATACGGGTGTCGATACACTGTTCCCCTGCAAATGGTAGTAAGGCTCCATCCGCCCCCCATGCCATTATTTTTGTCGGCAAGAGCGGGACTCCCGATACAGGACGAGCCAACACCGACAAGGCGGATCCGGTATCAATGAGCATGTTCCTGGTTTCAGGTCCAAGACCCACTTCTACCTTGAGGGTCCGTACCATAGGGCGTTCCACGGCCGTTACATAGAGCTCGGTCGGTTCCTGTGACTTGTAACGGTTGACCTCATTCAAGTGTTTCGGTTCGGCTATTGGTTGCAATATGGGGAGTAGTTTCCGTTTCTGGGGGCAGTTTTCTTCTAGATGTTCCCGACACCCGCAAAAATTGCAAAATATGGTTCGTTGCGGACTCTTAAGGCAATCCACGGGGAAGTGATCCATCGCGGCACAGAAGATACAGGGGTATCGAGGTGCGGGTCGTTCATCCGTTCTCAGGCGTTGTTCGTCACTGTTCCACCTGTTACGGCGGTCATTGCCAACACGCTGTTCCCGTCGGGGTACCAGTTGGTCCTTTCGGGGGCATCGGGCGGCAAAGTGGTTGGTTCCACCGCAGTTATAGCACCTCAATTCTCCCGATACAGCCGCGAGATCCCATCGTTCCTCCGTTTCTTCCGTCTCTGTCAAGGTGTTTTCAAGTTCTTCCGCCCGTTCCAGGGCGATACGGAGTGATGTGGGACGGTTGGTTACAAGGAATGCGCTCATCTTTTTTCCGACACCCCTCACAAAGGCGCTCAAGGTCTTCCGCTCGACCCACTCCCGTTTTTCATGACGGTCGAGGTGCGTTCCTTCCTCCAATACGGCGCATCGAGCCAATCCCCTGATGCGATCGGCGAACTGCCGAAGCGTTTCTGGGGTGTTCCTCTTGATGGTCCAGAGTAGGGCTGCCGCATGTTGAGGGTTCTCGCGCATGAACCAGTTCGTCATCTCGTCCCGTATCACTTCGTAGGCATTGTCATAGTCGAGGGTATCGTCTCTGTCGATCAAAAACTGCTTCGCAGTACCTCTGGTCTTGGTTCTCAGGAGTCTCATTTTTTGCTTTTGAGACAACCCACTGGTTACGGTGTCGAAATTTGCGAAAAACGACCCGACACTCAGCGACCCCGGTGTATCTGGGTCCCACGGTTCCAGTTCTAACAGTAGTGAACGTGGAATACCGTCCTTGTCACCATCTTGGGTTGTCTCGTGATACCTCTTGAGCAATACGTTCATTTGCTTCATTGTCTCGGTCAGTGTATCGACCGCTTCCTTATTGTTGAAGGGTCGCTGTTCCTCCTCATCCTCGACGTCCGAGAGCACCATGTTTCACTTGTAAGGACGCGGAAAATGGGTAAACACAGCACAGTCGATACGGTTCGGTTCTCTGTCACAGTTACTGTCTAGTGGCTCGGTATTATTTGTTGTGTGTTCCCGTATGACGATACGGTTTTGTGTTACGTTCCTGTGTGACGACACAGTTCGTTGGAATGCAGGTATAGTGGTGAGGTGCGACCTACTTTTCGGAATTACCGTTACGAGGTGTCCTACCTACCTACTACCCTGGGTTCTGACTTGTTTTGAACTATTTGAAAGTGGATCGGCCGATACTCCAGGCACAAATATTTGTTTTGTGGGTTCGTGCAGGGCGCCACCACACGCGATCCGTCAATACACCAGACTCGAGGAGTGAAAGTTACGAGTCCGATATAGTTCCGGGTTCACGCTTGCAGGAATCCGTACCGCTGCCACCAATTTGTAAGCCTGTGGGGTTAGAGTACCAGTCGATCGGGAGGGGAGAAGTTAAAATGTTCCTATTTAAATTGGGGGTGTAACGGGTCACTGAAAGGTAGAAGAGCGACACACTTAGGCTAAGAATTGTTGTTATACTTAACTTTGGTGGGTCGTGGTAGCTCCGTCCGAGGCGGCTTGGGAGATGAGGCTCTGCGACACACCTTGACGATACTGTTGGTTACTGTTAAGATACCTTTGTTTCACCTGTATTTTATACCATTTAAGGTGTATCGGTTGTTGAATAAAAATGACTTTACTGACGTTACTGTGTTTTGCAATGAGTTTAACTACCTATCACCGATACCCGTTACAAGTCAGAACCAGAACCAGGGTGAGTTGAAAGAAAAGATTGAATTAGAAAACGTAATTTTAATAAGATTGACTCGAGATACGTAACGGGGCCAACGACCCGACACTGCCTGATGGGCTTACTGTTAAGAACAAAATGTGGTCTTTTGACTAATTTTACTAGAGTTATGGTACGTTGTACAAGCTGACTAGGAAGTTTCTTATGGTTACTCTTAATGTTCCAGTTCGATATCCTCTTACTTAGATATACAATATTGACTAAACTGAGTTTCACTTTGTTCCACCTTCTACCTAAATTGGCCAATTTGAGATAGATTTATAGTTACACTCACGTGCTGCAGGGTTACCGAGGCGAGTCCTGGTCACGATGAGAGGCGAGAGAGAGTTCAGGGGGGTAGCCGGGACAGGACTGGAGTTACGCGCGCGATCCACCACGACGACACGGTTCCAGGGGGGTCAGGACGAGCAATCACAGTATCAGAATAGCACCACTCACTTGGCAAAACCTATCTCTGAACTTGACTGGGGAGGCAGGAGGGCGATACGGTACGGTGACGTTAAGGCGTTACGGTACAGGGGGAGAGAGCTTCAAAGACTGGGGGGTACACTTCGAGACTTGCTGGCTAGGCGGCGCATCAGGGAATGAAGCTCTTCCAGTATGACAATGGCCTTTCTTTCTCCTCCCCTCCAGGTTGTCCAACTTAACTTCACCAAATGTTGGTTGGTAGAATTGCATGTCTTCATCCAGTGGCTTGACTATTTGTGTGATTATTGATTGTGCCCAAGGTGGTGGGAGGGCACTTTGAAGGGGCCACGCCCCATTTGATGTGTGGCCTTTGGGGTCTTCTCTCTTCTCCTTCAGGGCTTACTGGCCTCTGCGGCCTGGGTTCCTGTCCAAGGGTTTTCAGGGCTTACAGGCCTCTGTGGCCTGGGGGTTTGCTCTCAAAGGGGGTCAGGGCTTACTGGCCTCTGTGGCCTGTTAGGGGGAACAGTGAACTGCTGAGCGGCAGCTCACAATACCTACTCAGTTTTCCTTCTGGACGAGAAACCTTTTTCAGTTAAAGAAGTGTGGAGTTTTAATAGTGTGAATATTCCTTCACACAGTGTAAGGCAATAGGTCATCTGCATTCGACCGACAACCACTATTTGTTTGTACCATCAGGTTCAGTATTTGTACTTGAGTCCCACTAATTGAATGACCATCAGCCTGAGAGATATTTTTTCCTTTTTTTTCAAAAGAGGTACAGTTTTTTAACGAGATGAATGGAGGTAATTAAATCAGAGTAATAAAATTGCCTCTCTTAATGCAGCCCGTTAATCTCACCTGGTAATGTAGGAGTTTAAGTGCCTTTGAGTCAATAACCAATTAAGATTGTTGAGGGAAAAGAAACCATTTAAGGTTATATCTGAGGGGAAAAGACGCCGTCAAAGTAAACTGATCTCGTTTTTATAGCCAAGACATTGCAGCGTTAATCTCCTCTTGATTCCCACCGAAAATTGAATGGCTGTGTAAACGCGTGAAATAAAAGGGATTTTTTATTTTCGTTTCTCTTTCTTTTTATCACCGTCGTGGTCAGCCTAAGAATGATTCAAAAGTAAAATTCGCAATAAAATTACATTATTCAAAGAACAAGCGAAAATGAGTTGTCGCACAATTTATTCAAAGTGGTTATAAAACGGAGTTGTTTTTACACCCTTTTTTATTAATTTATTCTTCATTTTATCACTTATTATTGTCCTTTTGAACGCTTACCATTTCCATTCTACATTCCACATTTCTGGTGAATGATAGTTAGGGTTGTAACCCTCAAGTAACGCAAAGACTAATTACTTATTGTATCTAATAATAGTTTTTTTCGATGAATAACCCATTGTAACTCACATATTTCCCAGGATTTCATACAATTCAAAAGGAATCGTTTTACAGAGGAAAACTTCAGGAGTCGTTTCTATAACTAATTTAAGTGACAAAGAGTTCCATAACACTTTTTTAATCCACAATAATCCAATTTTTCGGTTTATTATTTTCAATTATGAACCTTTGGAATCGAAAAAAAAAATGTTGACCCCCTCAAAATTTGTTGGTTACGTTTCAAGGTACGTAGAAACCGAAAATCGAATTGAAATTTTTCTGTCCGTCCGCCTTACGTGGCACTTTCCTTAGTTCTCATGGACCGATTTTGATGAAATTTGATATACATACATATTTGATACATATCAAATTTCATCAAAATCGGTCCATGAGAACTAAGGAAAGTGCCACGTAAGGCGGACGGACAGAAAAATTTCAATTCGATTTTTCGTTTCTACGTACCTTGAAACGTGACCAACAAATTTTGAGGGGGTCAAAATTGTTTTTTTTGTTCGATTTCAAAGGTTCATAATTGAAAATAATAAACCAAAATAATAAACCTTTGTGTAATAATTTGCCGCGTTTATTATAATAATAATTATTATTATTGTTTATTGTGATTTCCATTGTTTATTATGCGTTTATTATAATTTGGCGTCTCTAAAGTTATAAAAATGGCCTTCACTATTTTATTATACATGCAAATTCAAATCTAGTTGTACCGTTAGAAAGGACGTCAAATTTCCCGTCTCTCTACTGCCTCAAACAATTATATTAGAGGTCCTGATCAGTGAAAGATCAACTAGTAAAATTGGCAAAATCTCCTCTCAAACAAAAAGTTGTTCACGTTTGCTCGTGATCAGTGGCTACAAGTATTAATGTATACAATCAATTAATTAATTAATGATGCTCATGGGGAACCATCTACACGTTTACCCGCGAAATCCCTGAACATTTCATGGAAATTAGACAATAACTTCGTATATTGTTAACCGTTACAAGGACAACGGTCTCAAAATGATCAGGAAGTCTAATACGTAAAATCCCGAGTGAAATTTTTGATTTTGGAGACCTTTTTTTTTTGTTTAACCTTAAAAAGTGAAAATAGTGCTTCAGCTATCGGTAGACACAAAAGCAATACGACTGAATGAAAAAAATTGCGCTCATTAAAATCGATGTTTTAGGTTATTTTGAACTCGTAGAGGTTAGAGGCTCGTTAGAGGCAGGGGTGGAATGCTAAACCATTTCCAACGCTGATTCAAGTAGAACAAATTACTATAAAAACTGAATGAAATGCAGTTGATTTCATCCGAACCTGCGTGTTGGGGAATTTGACGTCCTTTCCAAAGGTGGTCAGGTTTGATTTTAGAGTTACTGCCATTTTTATGCCTTAAGGTCAAAAACTGGATAAAATAATAAAAGTGAAAAAAATTTGCTTTGTTATGGGGTAGAAGTGTTAAAGGACACTTTCCTACTCAAATTAGTTGTAGAAAAGACATATGACGATTGGTGGTACCTGAATTGAACCCACACCAATTTCATTGTAGCCAGTCTTACTGTTATCAGACTCAGGTAAGTAGATATTCAATTTGGATTCGTGCAGAGTGTGCAGCCTAGATTCATTACTGTTCAAGAATAGTTGCTGATGGATTTTATAAGTCTAATCAGCAGGAACATTCTGTGAGGAAAGCTTGTCATACATCAGCATGAATTTTCAAATCTTTATAATGTTCAATGTAGCCCTACAGTGAAGTTCTTGTTTCATTCCAAAGAATTTGGTATCTATTGGTGATATTATCAACGTTCAGGAAATAAAATAACTCCGTATACACATTCACGTAACTCAATGAATCCTTGAGAATCACTTGTGAGGAAATTTCGATGCCCATCCACTTGACGAACGTTATGCGATTAATATTAACCACAGAGGTTGATCAATTATTTCCACCTTGCAGGAATCCGGATGCTTCACCATCGCTCGGTCGAACAGGTATTTAAATGCTCTCACTGACCCGCCTCGTAATTGAGGGTTGCGGGGTTACCATAATTAAATTTGGAGTCTCTGAAGGGCATTCCGGAGCTTCCGTAACACTCCCAAATCATCTCTACATCGCCCCGAACTCATTAAAGTAATTACAATCGAGTAATTGAACGTACAAAATCGTTTTTCAAATTTCAAGAATGGCGGTATAACCCCAACCTCACATCGCAACAGATATTTTGTTTTATAATGAAAATTAGGGGCCTAATTATTATTTTATGGTGCATTGTGAGATTAACTTATGTCATTACTTGTAATAATGAAATAATTTATACAATCGAAGTGTTTTCTTTCGAACGGGCGTATACCCATTTTTTACACTTTTTGTTTTTTTTCACGGATTCTGAATCTTTGGATAACGGCCATCACCTCACTAGTTGAATTCCTTCCGAAACGGTTTGTATCCCGCTTTAAAAGCTTGCTAAACAGTGGGGTTTCCGACAAAACGACTTATATCCACCCCGTTGTTTTCTACTTATTTATTTATTTTTTTAAATTCTTTTTTTTGGATTCTACATAATATATTGAGACGTAAACCATCAAATTTTGAGGGAGGTTAGAATATTTTTTCTTGCGTGATTCCGAAGGTTCATTGAAAATAATGGGTAAACAAATAAAATAAAATGAAAATGAGACCAAAAACTCGCTTTTTTTCAATGTGGCTCATAGCCATCGTTTTTCATCAAAAGGGTTTATATCCAAATAAGAAATAGCCGTGTCTCCCTCAAAAAGCATGCCAAAATTTCGAAATTTGGTCTTACAATGAAAAGTTCCATGAACAAATTATTTGGAAAACTTGGGAACCCTACACAAGTTCCTTCGGCATGAAACAATATAGGTACAATATTCTACAATATAGGTAACTGTAGATAAAAAAATATGAATATATATAAATAAATAATATGAAGGTAAAAATATAGTTAACTGTAGGTGTATGTTGTAGGTCAAGATTAAAATAGGAACTCGTGTGTTTTTCGTACTGTCTGATCAAAAAATTGGAAAAAAAGAAATAGTAAAGAAAAAAATGATAACAATTAGAGAGAAAAGAAAAGAAGTAAAGGTTCGGCCGGGGAGTCTGGCTTGGCCCGGACCCACCCACTATGGCGGCTCCCGGGGCCGCCTCCTATCACTAGGAGACAACCCTAAAGTGTTTATACACAAAGAAATACGCCTGGCGAGCCGACCCGACCACCCGGACTGAGCCCTGGGCCACCAAGTATCAGACAACACAAACATTGAACAAAAAATAAAATGAATAATTAGGTAACAATCTTTAACAAAATAATCCTAAATAACACATACCTATACCACAGTTGGTAAAAAAAATATATATATCACAGGCTGGAAAATAGAATAGCACAATAATCACAAAAATCACTCGAGTATCACAGTCAATATGATAAGAGTTTGATAAATAAACTAAAATGTACACCTACTAAAATACAGACAAACCCATACAATTTAGATGCTAGCAAGAGTACTTTTAGTACTGCAAGAGTACTGATGAAATACGAGTAGAAAGAGAAACTTCTTACTGCTTCTGATGCTGGGGGTGCTATCGCTCTGTACTAATCTTGATTCCATCTGGGGATGAAGAATTGTAATGAACAAGTCTTGGAGGAAATGCATAGGATCGCCAAATACGATGGTGACGAGTTACAATATTATTGAACGTGGTTACCGCCGGTGAACAACAAAGTTGGACTATTGATTGAAATCATAAATACGGGTAACTGGGATTCATGATGGTTCGTTTCAACGTCGGTCTCAACTTCGAACGTATAAAAACTGACCTTCAGCAGGTTTTCTTGATCGATAGGCGACATTGAATGATGGAAAGGCGACTGACTTCGAAGTAGGATGCGATTGCAGCTGAATCCCCTTTCCACATCTTCCACATCTCCGTATGTCGGTAACCCCATTAGTCGGTCGCTCCATTCTTCAGGTACCTACCTCGTTCCTTTCTAGTCCCAGTGACCATGTTAGGGGCAGCTCGTTAGAGAAGGTATCCTCCATTGCCTAGGTGAAATCAGCTGCGATGCAAGTCTGCCTTTTCACAAATTGTACAGGATTTCCTCCAGACCCTTTTCTCGTGTATTACAGTAGTAGTCACGGAGTACTGGAGACAAGTTAGTAGTAGGTAGTAGTTCTTCATCCGGTACCAGCTGGGACAAATGTTGGATCTTTCCCTTGATTTGATGCGATCGATTTGATCGTAGCAGAATGACCGAAAGTAGGCTGACTACGAATGTTTGAGCTCGAACGAGGATCTCAATAGTGAGATATTAATGAAAAACCCACTGAAGATCATTACCAACAAAACGATTCGTTATTTTACTCTCTCGGAAAAGAAAGGAAAGCCATTTCTGGTCAGCAAAATCTGGATTTCCCAAAATAGAAAATCGTTAATTTAAAAGGATTTAATTTATAGTACAATTTGAATGAACTCTTCAGGGATATTTTTGAACTCTGGATGGTACCCTATCAGTTTCATTATCATCAGCTGATCATCAAATTTGGAGGGCAGTGGAAGATAATAGGGGATTGTTGTTTTCTTCATCCACGTAGCAACATCTACTGAGTAAACTTTTATGTACCTACTTATGCTCTCATTTTGTTGCTTCCTAGGCTACCAAGGTAGCAGAAACATTGTTTTCACTTTTCAAGGTTAAAAAAAATGTTCTCCAAAATCAAACTCCAAAACTTTTTACTCGCGTTTTAGACCTTCCCGAAAATTCGGTTTCGTGTCTGTATGTCTGTGTGTGTGTATGTAATGAAATTCTTGTAGAAGGCAGAACTATAAGAAGTTATTGTCCTATTTCACTGAAATTTACAGGGATGTGCGGGTTTGCATGTAGATCCTCTATGAAAACCGTTGCTACAGAATTTGGGCTCCTTATTGATTTCAACACAGCAGATGTCGTAAAATCATGTCCGTATGTAATTCCAGCGTGGTGGTGAACTTCGTTTTCCTCTCTGAATGTGATGAAAAGAAGCAGCTCACTCAGATTTCAAAACCGGGTAAGTAGGTAGGAAGTTTGACGTGATCGAAGCAGGCCCAACAAGCAGGCACTCTGGACATCGGAGAGAGAAATCGTGTGCAGGAAAATGGATGTGATTAAGCTTCCAGGTTAATAGTCGAGTCGGAACTTGCAGCGGACGTTCTTCATGACTGGAGCAGAGGCAGGTGGAATAATAATTGATAGTGTGTACGGCAGGTGGCTAGACTATATAGTCTGTGTAGTCGTAGGCTCCCTACCGGTGGGGCTACTTGAATGTATCGTTTCCTGAACGACGCCATTCCTTACCATGGTATATCCTGCAGCCATTAATATTCTAACTAAATTGTTGAAGTAAAACGCTATTGGTTTGAAAAATCTGACCCATTTCTCCGAATATGGAAATAACTGATATCTCCAATTTTCACATCGGGAAGTATTTTTGTGAATCCCAGAGGCATACGATAAAACGATTTGGGAGATTGCATTCGAAATGATTTCAAAATAATCAAAAGTTGAGGGAAAATGAAGAACGTTTTCATTCAGATACGTAGATTCGTCAAAGTTCTGAAGGAGGTAGTTGATGTATTGCTTCCGAGTCTACCAAGGTAGCGGAAGCTTTTTTTTCACTTTTCAAGGTGGAAGAAAAAGTCTCCAAAATCTAAATTTCTCCTCGCGTTTCCTCACCTTTCTGGACAATTATGTTTCCGTGTAAGTCTGTCTGTGTATCTGTGTGTCTGTCATGAAATCCTTGTAACCGGCATAACTATACGAAGTTATTGTCAGATTTCGATGAAACATTCAGGGATTGTGCGGGTTGGCGTGTCGACGGTCCCCTATAAAAATCATCACCCCCGAGTGATGCGCAAACGGGAATTCCTTGTAATAGCCATAACTTCCAAATTTTCTATCGGATTTTGATGAAATTTTCAGGGATTATGCAGATAAGGTTGTTCTTCATTGAAAATCGAGGCCTTAAAATTGACAGTAGTCTCTGCGCATGCGCAAACGTAAAATCCTTGTAACAACCACAACATTTACATTCTTCATCCGAATTTGATGAAATTTTCTAGGATTGTTCAGATTAGCGTGTAGATGGTCCCCTAAGAGTGTAGTGGAAGGTACATAGAGATCGATGTTTTGAGATTAACTACTGTGCATCGGATCATCTATACAATCGGGTTATGGACACGAGGAAGCTATGTGCCACACCCACTTGGCAGACGTTTCTAAATTCATTTCAATTGTAATTTTATTCAAGTGTGCAATGTTGAGTGGGCAGTCAAGCTCTCTCATACTGAAAAACTTGAACATGAAACATACAACACAAAATAAGTTGTAGTAGAAATCCCAAATTCCAGACGCTTATTGAAATTATTCATCAAATCCACTTCGATATTCAGAGAATATAACATATAATATTTATCGATACATTTAGCGCTATTTCCTTTCATCTTCCAAATTTTTAATTTTTTTTTTTAATAAAAAAAACTCAAATTGTTTAAACTATTATGACCTTTTTGAGGAATTTGACTTGAAAATTTCTAGAATAAATTAAAGAGTTTAGTGTAATAAGCCGTTATTTCAGGAATTGTTCACTGGTGAAAACTTCTCTTGCGTTTTTCTCAAAGCACTGCTTGCGCTTTAGGGCATCGGTATGTACTGTCAATGAACTATCATTCGTACCAAAATGATGGCTAGATACCGTGAGATAGCGAAGGTTTTTGTTCTTCTCACTCTGAACTCGGAGGTGATGGAGATGACACCATGTAATTAACGGCGTAGTGCCAGACAGGCATCAGTGTTCCTTTATTTATTTTAATTCAGTTTCAAAAGGGGTCGCCTGATTTTTATGACAGGTAGCAGACCACCAGTTAAGAAAATATCTCATTTTTGTCAGATCTATGTCAGATCTGTCTAAATGAAGAAACTCTTACCCGGGTATATCTACTAACATTTTTTCTCCTTTCCCACTAATCATTTCTATCGCCTTAGAATCTCAAAACAAAATGGAAATGTGAATTATTGCTATGACCAAGAAAACAATTCGGCAGTCAAACGGTGCCCTTGACCGCTATCAACTTGAATACAATATAACCACGCACTACACGAGAAACCATTCATTTAACCAAAATATCAGATTTAATCTCTTCCTTATCGCTGGTGTCAGACTTTTGAAATTGTTTAACAAAATTACACGTCTCTACGACGCATTGAACCCTTCAAAAAAACGCCCAACAATTACTGTCGAACTCGAGTTGAGCACGCAACCTCGAAAAGAAGGAAGTTACATTGAAACTTGAAGGAGGTTTCTGTTTCAGGAGTTATTACACTGAAAGAAGTGAAAACACAGAAAATGTAAGTCGAAACCGGACATAAATAAAAAGCTGTTATCTAATATCTTTCTCTAAAGTCGGAGGCAATGTAATAATACTGAAAAAAATTACCGCTTTCGACTGATTTCCCTTGACGGCTATAAAAGAGGTACCGCAGTTTCCTATTCCTAGTGTACTTGTTTCTTTCCACTATCTTTCATCGTGAATGCCAAGTAGTTTTCACTGTTTCGTGGCGTATGAATGGGGTTGTTTTCGATGGGTCAATTCCGAGTGATGCAATCATGGATACATTTTAGTGAATGGAATCAATTTCCGATTTTGGTTTATTAATCTCAATAATGAATCTTTGAAGTCGAGCAAAGAAGAATACATTTTAACCCCCCCCCCCCCACAAAACTTGATGGTTTACGTTTCAAGGTATGTAGTATCTAAAAATCGAAAAGAATGATTCCTGTCCAGTTGTGCCCCGGAGCATTTGGTTATTGTCACCTCTAAGAGCTAAAAAGATGGGATGGGGAGGGGGGGATTCTTTCAAGGTACATACAAAGTTCAGACAGACCGTGGTTTTTCCTTAAAGAAAAAGTTTATTCGTTAGTTTGACAAATAGAGCTTGAATAATAAATTATGTTCTGAAATGCTACAAAAGACCACGTACCTTAACCTTTTGACTGCCAAGTGGCTGCTGGCTGACTCAAAGACCGTGCTTTAATATCGCCATGATGTCGTGATTGTTCATTTTTCTTACAACGGATTCGGTTCACTAGTGTCTGGAGCAAATCATTTAGACCATTTGAAGAAGGACAATCAACGGCTGTGATAATCAGCGTCACACCATGATCACGTAGAAATGCCCTTAATTTCTTGGACTTGATGCCAGCATATTGATCTGCGAGGATTACTTTGACCTTGTTCTTTTCCAAATTTGGACGTACAAATTGAATGAGATCCGTGGCTTGTTGACCTCAAGAAGGATACGTATATGCGAATCTCGTGAAATGGTCAGCCAGATGATGAAGGTAACGTTTTGGGGAATGGTTTCCTCCAAAGCCTCCAATGGTATCTAGTGACATTATCTTCAACCGATTTGACCAGTATCTCTTCAAGTCTTCAGGTTGACGAAAAACCGATTTACAATGTTCAGACAGACCATGGTTTCTCCTTAAAGAAAAAGTTTATCAATCATAAAATTTATGATTCAAACTCTAATAATTTAATTATGTTTTGAAACGCTGCAAAAGACTCTTAGCATAAAGAAAATCGGGTTTTAAGTCGTTTTCCCAACTCTTCAATTTCAGAACGGTCAATGAATGAGAAAGAATACAATTATTTGATAAGAGTTATTTCTCCTCCGTTTGGTAAACTAGGGGCTCCCAACAAAAGTGGTGTGATTCATTTAACATATATAATACAGGTATATTTTCATTCATTTACAATAGCGACGATTTTTAAGCCTTTTTTGGCTCCCCCCCAGAGATCTGTAGGACCAACCGTTCTCTAATGAGGATATTTAATTACCTAATTTATGAATTTCCCATCACGTTTTTTACGGTGTGTGTACTCCGTGGGATCACAAATTTCAAAAAATGGAGGTTGTTTCTCCTATGAACCGGGGAACCTGTGAATTTCCGCTCCATCCGGGTGTTTGTAGGGGAAAGTGTTCGTGTTTACCTTCTCGAAACTGTACCCGCCTCTGACCATAAGCCATCTGTTTGTTCACGACCTCGAGTAAAATTGCGCTGCGTTCAAACCCCGTTTGGTTATAATAACAACCAGGGCTTCTCCTGACCTGACAAGCAGTCGGTTTTGGTCGTGAAACGTAAATTATTATTACATCGTGGTTCGTTCTATTACTTCTTCACTTAAGGTGCCTAGTCGTATCAGTCTTTCCATGTAAAGAAGAGATGTTTTTCAACTCTGAAGATTGATGTTCTTCTTCATGCCCAATGTGATGACTCATATACTCGAATATGTTAGTTCTCCAATAAAGGACACAAGGGAAACCCTGAGTGACTCATCGTGCCTGGTAGGTAGAGTGAGGTATGGGGGACAAACACGTCACTTGACGTCACCCTCCTCCACTCACCCTTTACCTTGTTAAAGTAGGATGAAAGGAGGACTCAGAGCTTCACCGAGAGACATTCATGCATTCGTCTTCTAACAATCGACTTGATTATTTCTCGTTCTACCTCGCCTTCTCTTAGAAGCCCAAAGTTCCTCGGAGGTCTCGGTAGGCACATCGCGCCGGCTTCTGCTCCCATTTCGCCTAGGAGTTGTCTGCCCCCAACTAGGACTATGTAAATATACTGCCTCCCTCCGGTCGGCGAGCAATCGCGCCGAGGATCGCAGCTGAGCTGAAATCCTTAAGCACTCCTGCATGCGGTAGGCGGTAACGCGCCGGGCAGAAAGTGCTGTCCCATCCTTCACCTTCGTTGAGTAGGCACCAACAGAAATCGACAAGCCGACGTGAAGACCATCGCCTTCACACAACGACACGCCGACATAACACCCAGTTTATCCAAAGAGAGAGAGTTTGATGCATGTTGTTCATTTTTGAGAGGTGAAAAAAACTCGAATTTCACATTTTATGATCCTCCTGAATTATTTTGGCTCCATTTTTGTGTCTATTGTTCTGTGTCTCCGCAAATCTTTGTAACGGTTGAGACGATACTGAGGTGCCCACAGTAGCTTAATCCTACTATCCAATTTCGATGACATTCTCAAAGCTTGAGTAGTTGGGGTCCAGGTGGGCCCCAATGAATTTCAACACTCCCAGATCGATAGTAGCCTCTGGCTCTCAGTACTTGCACAGAATCACGGTCGTATTTTACCGTGAAACATGAATTATTATTCCTTCTCCGATTCTTCTCTTACTCGTTGGAATTAGGCTCCTAGAAGACTGCTCAAGAATTTCATTGCATTTGAATCAATAGGCGCCACAGCTTTCGTGAATGAGAGGAAAATTGTCGCTGATTCAATAACATCATTATCCAAGAGTTGTGAGAGCCTTATGAAGTAAATTTGGTTCTTGATTGCTAGATAAGCTCAACCAAGTGACATGAATTGCTGAAAATTATTACACAACGGTTTATCATTTGTTGAACCGTTGGATCACGAATGGAGCCCACAGGTACGCCAAATTTCACCAATTTCGGGCCTTGGTGAATCACATGTTCGTCTCATTGGTACTGGGAAATCATGGATCTATTGGTCAATAGAAATGGACCAATGGAATTTCTCCTGTTTCACCCCCATCAAAGATTCGCTATGTGAGAAACCTGTTCGAACGGGTGTTTCCTTTTATTTGAACCATGAGGTAATTCCGCGGGCAAACACTGACTGTCACAGTTTCTTTGATGTATAATGCAGATATGCGACAGTATTGAAGGTGAAACCATATGATATTTTAATCTCTTTGGATACGCCCTTCAAGTTAATTAAAGTTCCATTTTTCACATAAGACAAACTGAATACGGTAGGTACGACTGAAGTTCGATAAATTTAATCTACATATGATCTCATTTTTCACCCTGCTAACCTTTGATTGCAGTGTCTTCTCAAGTATTCTGATACGTTTTCAGTTTTTATTATGGTTTCATCAACATTATTCTTTTGTGAATACGAAGCGCCTAGATTTAGAAATTCTCGTAATTTCTTGTTAAAGTCTCCATTCTCTCTTCCATCGCAAACGAAAAATGAAAATATTGCAAATTATTAGTTTGTGGTCCTGAATGATTCGGCATGGGTTTGAGGCTAAAGGAGAGGTGGGAAAAGGCGCTGCACTGTCGGCTTCCCTTCTCTTCCTGGCACTCCTTTGGGCAGTAGAGGTGTGTGGTCCACCTGCATAAAATGGGAAAGGTATCTGCCCCAACATGTTTACATTGCCAGAACAAAGAGATGATGATGTGCTCCACACCTTCTTCAAATGCACCTAATGAGCATCTGAAAGAAATCAGCTGATGGCAGACCTGGAGATAGCTCCCCAAAGTTCAACACCAGAGGCTGTTGTCAGCAGGATGCTGGAAGGTGAAAGGAGCTGGACTGCTGTGGCAGAATACACGGAGAGCATCCTGTCAAGGAAGATGCTCTTAGAACGAGAAAGAAAGAGGAGGGGAGCATCTGGTTCGCCCCCTCACCCAGAACTGATTAAACGCCCCAGGACTCAGCCCAAAGTAATGTGCTAAACGGTTCCGGGCTGAGCTCCAACATGGGGGGAAAAAGGAGGTGTTTTTTTAGTGGGTTTGAATCCCACATAACCAGGAGGACGCGGACCCTTCCAGGTATCTCACGAGATCCAACTCTACCTATGGATCTTATAGATTTTCTGACCTGCCTGCTGACAAAACAAAAACAAAAAAAAAAAAAAAAAAGAGTTGTGTAGTAAGTAGAGGTTCTCTAGCTTTCAGATCCAGTCAGATGATGGAATATGGAGATGACCTGGCGATTTTGTCACACTGAGAGAGCCCATCGTGAAGCTGGACAGAGAGAGCAAAAAAATGGATTAAGAATCAACGGGGTGAAGTCAATGTACCTAGTAATATCACCATCTGAAACTCGTAAATTGGCTCGCAAAATGAACGTTGAACCCTACATGTTTGAAGGTGTGAACAATGAATAACCAGGGGTAGACGTTAATAGTGAAAATCTTATCAGTCGAGATTACGGCCCTAACAGGGCAAACTTAGACCTACTCAATCAAAGCTTCCGGCCAAGAAAATATAACTAACATGGTACAGGGCATTGATACGACCCATCGCTTTCCATGATGCCAAAACCTGTGTAATGAACGCCTCATATGAAAAAGAACTCAGAGTTTTCGAAATGAAAATCCTGCGGGGAATATTTGGACCAGTCTGTGAAGGGGCAACATGGCGAGATAAAATTCTGGGGGCTCCGCCGGCTTGAATTCGGTAAGAATGGGTGATACACAGATGCCAAAGAAAGTAATCAGAGAGGAGATCTAGGGAACCAGGAGATGAGACTAACCATGAAAGGGTTGGATGGACGCTGTTTGCTGAAGACATCCGAGGACTGGTGTAACATGGAAAACCAAAGCTCACATTGGTCTGAAAATTATTACTCAACGGTTTATTTTTCTTCAACTACCTACCTTCTAAAGACCAGATGGAGGTGGGAGTAGGGTTTGGGTCCGGCAAGGCTAGAGAGACTCAGGTGTTCAGATAAATTTCACAATTAAAGCGCATTTAATCATTGATGGTCGTTTGGGTTGTACCGTTAGTTGCTTGAAATTTAACACGATCATAATTCCATAAAAAACGTCATGACATGTATTTTTTAGGTAGATAATTATTCTAATCAAGCGATCGGTTGGTCCCACTGAGCTCTGTGTGGTGTCAAAAAATTCTTTACTATTTAGGAAATTTTAAATTTTGAATTAACAAAAAACAATACCTGTATTTCGAAATTTCTCGAGCTAGGCCATTTTGAAAACTTTTTCACCACTTTTTAAGCCTTCACAAGTAACTGACAATAACTAAAAGCTTCGCGGCACAACTAAACCACAATAAATTAGCAATAAGAGCCAGTATTATAACAAATTCCATCCAAATCGGTCCATGAAAACTGGGCAAAGTTGTTGTTTCATTAAAAATAAATTAACTTCCCTCGACTGGGGATCGATCAACAAACTTTTTATATTACTGTATTATTCAGATTAATTACAATTTCCATAATATCGAGCCATTTAAAATTAGTTTTTTCAGATTATAACTAATTATAAATCATACTTTCATGGAATATTCGAGGATTATGGGTTTGTCACAACGGAGAGCTTATCAAAGGTATATGAGAGGTCATTCAACGAAAAGAAATAAAAAGCTGCAAATCAATATAATACTGATTTGATTATGTACTTATTACTTCTGCTCTCTCTCTATTGAAGATTTATAAACTATTCCTAACAATCAATAAAAATTGCCTTTGCCTAATCGAGACTTGGCCGTGACGCACGAATTCTTGAGAATTAAACTTGAATAATAACTGACAAATTGATGTCAAAATTACCACTGCGATATTACTTTTGTTTAAATAACTGCCCACCAATTCGGCACCGTTTCGTACCTCCACTAGAGCATCGTGGAGCATCCTGGTGGTCTATCCTTCGTGAATAATGATAAGAAAATCCAATATACCGCGGCACCCTTTTTTGCGCCTATATAAAATTTCCACTCGCTTATCAGGAGCACGATAAAAGAAATGAAAAATGAGAAGAAAATAATGATAAATACAACGAAACGGAAGCTTTGAAAGTTCCTCGGAGAAATTTTTCTTGGGCGAAATAACCTTGGCAAGCACTTTTTTCCTTTAATACCTTACCTACAGGAATATGAAGATACTTTGTGCCGTTTATTGTCGATTAAAGTTGACTTAGAGTTGGATAATATCTAATTACTTTCTAGTCTCACGATTCCCCGCGAGATATAATAAGTGCCTATCTTTAATAACTGCCAGGATATAAAGTCGACTTTCTGCTTACTACAATAGTTTCAATTAGAGTCCCAGATACTTTTCTCGGGCTTTTCTTGGAATTATGGTACAGCTTGTAACTCAACACAAGTTAAGGTATATACGATTGTACATATTTTTTATTCGATATGGGTCACTCTTTTTGAATTCTGGATACAACTATGCTATTATTTGTGGTAAATCAAGTAATTTTAGGCATCCCAGATGTGGATGAGATTTAAATAAGGAAAACTCCCAATTAGGGTGCTCAACACGGGAAAGATCCCTAAAAATCTGGCTGTTGCAATTTTAGAAGTAAAGCTCAACGTGCTATGATTTCGTTGGTGACTTCAGGCTGTCTGGTTTGTAGCAAGGAGTAAAGACGAGAAATGGAATTTATGTCTGGTCTGTCGCTAATTTTGATTTGTCGAGCAGGCTCCAGAAGCTGTCGTATTTATATGGAGGTATCACACTTGCTCTACTTCTGTTCTGGAAAACCACCGCATGTATTCCTATCAATTTCCAATCCAATTTCAAAGAAATGTTCATAGATGGCCCGAGTTGATGTGTTGGCGGTCCCCCAATATGTTAGTGCAATTATTGATGTTTTGAGATAAACTACTGTGCATCGGATCATCAATACAATCGGGCTATGAATACGAGGAAGCTATGTGCCACACCCACTTGGCAGACGTTCTATCTTTCTTCCGCCATAAGGTCGTTGATTGGTACTGCTATCATCAATACAGCTGGGACTGAAACTGTCCGTTGAGAGTTGCATGTTCTCAGGCCTCCTCGTCGCTGAACTTGTTCCATTCTCAGTTGGTATTTCTGAAACTGAATTGCTTCGGCTCATATCTGGACCCCATTTAACATTATAGATTCCGCTGTCCTCACAAGCAGCCTTCACTTAGTAGAAGTCGGAACACAACATTGTCCATTAAATGGCTAATCTTCCAACCATGGCCGCAGCCTTGACTGCCACTTTGTTGGTGTGGAGACAGAAAGCCATCTTACTTTGAGTATCTAGCATTACACCGAGATATCTTATGGCACAGGATATTCGAATGGCTTGGACATTTCCTCTCAACTCGCCTTGTGGTTAATAGAACAATCTCTGCCTTCTGACGCCACTGATAATCATGGACAGTCCTGCTGAATTTCTTGTATACCAAAACCCTTGTACTTTGTTTTCTTATTCGAAGAAGTCATTCATAAGAACTTCCTTTATTTGTGGTGAACATGACCAGTTACTGGCTCACCTCTCATCCGCTACTATTTGATGAGGTGAACCCTACAAAAATAACACTCGTGTCACCCATGACACAGCGGCTATCAAAAGAAGTTTGAGGTAGAACCACGAATTTATTATTCTTAATTAAATGGTTTGGAGAATCTATTTCCAGCCTATAAATTAAATCTCAAATCCATAACCCGAACTTTTTTTGTCATTGTGCGTTCCTCAAAGTTAGTCTACAGTGGAATTTTTTATTCTCTCATTGGTTTGGAGCCTTTTTTATCTCTTCAGTGGGTACTTTTTGAAATACTTAATCATTTCGGCCTCAATCGAGGTTGAATACCAGGTTTTACGAATTGAATGAAAGAAGAAATAAAAGATGACTGAAGAAAAAAGACTTCAATTGAGCCACGAGAGAAAAATATAAAATCGGAGAACAAGGGTCGCGAGGATATTGAATTGGTCGATTTCCGTGAATGAGTTCATTCTCCATAGAGCCATCTGTTCCTCTTTGCATTCCGCAATTCACACGTCCCCGTTTACATCACACTAACCAGCGTTTACTGACATTGCGTATATATAACTTCCATTATGCTATTCAAAAACGCTGCAAATTATTACACAATGGTTTATTATTTTTCTATATAGATCACTCGTCTACAAAATCACCAACCATCCAATATGAAGAGGTAAAAAAAAAATAAATCAAAATAAATAAAAAAAATTTTTTTAAAAAATCAAAATCACCAACCATTGATTGCATTTCGGTCAGCTCTAATTTGAACGGAGATTAGGCCTATTTTGCGATTCACACTCGTGTTTTTATTTTTATATATATATATTTCAATATAAACCCTTAAATTTTCGTATGGAGCGAACGGTTTGTCCTACAGAGCTCCGCGTGGTCTCAAAAAATTCTAAAAATTCTATAGAATCCTAAATTGAAGGAAAAACAATACTACCTTTATATCAAAATTTTTTGAGTTAGGGCGTTTTCAAAATTTCAAAATTGATTTTGGAACCCTTAGAAGTGACCTACATGAACCAAAAGCTTCTGGGCACAACTAGACCCCAAATGAAGCCTACATACCAAATTTCATCAAAATCGGTCAATGCTAAGTGGCAAAAGTGCCGCGTACGGCGGACGGACGGCCAAATTTTTATTCGATTTTTGGATTTTACGTAGGATCCTACCTTGAAACGTAAACCATCAAATTTTGAGGGGATGTTAAAATTTTTTTTCTTGGTCGATTCCAAAGGTTCATTATTGAAAATAATAAACCAAAAGCTATATCCAAATTTCTTCTCATTAGTCCAACTGCTGAGGATTTTATTAGCGAAAAAAATGTCATGTTTGGATCATCCTGTGAGTCCTGAATGATCATTTTGAGATAAAAAGAATGATATACAATGTCAGCGTAACGACATCTAAGAAGAGACAGCGGTATGATGAGGATGATGGGATGCCCAAACTTTTTTTCTGTTGTAAGTTAATGTAAACTTTGTCAATTGACGATTGTTATGTATTGTAAAAGTATGATTGCAATAAAAAATAATAATAATAATATCGCACTTTCGATGATTGATCGCCCAGATTCAGAAAGGTGATTTCTAAGGGATCCTCCACAGTAGCTTAAAACCAAAGCTGCCAAGTTCAGTTAAGTCTCTCCTTTTCTTTTCACGCTGCGCTCTTATTATTCCGGCTGTGGCCAAAAGTATGGTTGAAGTCTCGTCGTGAGGGGAATACGGAGATTGGTTAGCGGAGGCCCTCGGCATGCTTCACCGTGTAAACTAAGTTTCCTAATTAAGGTAAGTTACCAGGTGGCGCGCTAGTGTCGGAGGAGGGAATTTCCTGCTCCATCCCCGCAAATAGGTTGGACACACTGATGGCTTCGTGCTTTGAGTCTACAAAACCTGATGGCATCGTTTGATAATGAGGCAGATTAATTGATACGCTAAAAGCTTCTCAACACCTCACGAAAACTTCGGCCTCGTTTTTGCCCTCGGGGGGTTTTTTTTTTCTTCGATCGGATTTCTTCTGATTTTGTTACTGTTCGGGGTTGACGAGATTGTTTATAACGTGATGCCAGGCCAATTTGAAAAGAGTAGGCAAAGTCAGCGTGTTGAGATCGTAAATGGTTATATTGGATGTTGTTATGTGCATGGACGTATATGGAGAGAATGCGCGAGTTTATGTCCAAAGTAACTGAAGGAACAAGTAGTTCCAGTAAGAAGGTTTATAATAAACTGAATGGAAAGGGTGATTCTGCATCGTTTTATACAGTCAAGGACTAACAGGAAGTCCTGTTTTCCTGACCAGTGAGAGAAGGGCTAGAAAGCCCAGCGAAACAAGAAATTAAGGATTGAACTAGTCAGTAGGGCTTCAAATGAAGTGGTAGTTACATCAACATCGTAACGTATGTAGCTTCCATGCATTGTGGTGTATCCGAATGATGCACAGCTCTAACAAATAAATAAATTTGATTTCTTTGAACCTGATTTTGAACTAACGCCTTAGACAGTTCATCCACTAGAAGCCCTCGTGATGTTTCCAGTTCATTCAGTTCGGGGGTCTAAGTCGGTCGCCGTTCATTCCTCGTTGCGGGTCAATATTTCGCGAAATCGAAGGGGCAAAAACACAAAACGTTGTACCTTAATTTAAAATTTTAAAGAATTTTAGAAAGTCATTAGTTCACGGCCCTAGGGAATTGAAAAACTGAAGTATTGCCGCCGGAATCATCAAAATCGAACAATAATTGCCTGAGAAAAATGGGAAAAACTAATGAATAAACGGTTTTCCCCATGTTGTTACCTTATTTCTCTGGCAATTATTGTTCGATTTTGACGATTCCAACGGCAATCTTCCAGTTTTTAAATTCCCAAGGCCCATGCTATAATACGTTTCTAAAATCCTCAAAAATTTCAAGTTTAGCTACACTTTATAGGAAAAACATAACTGAATTAACGGTTTTCCCATTTTTCTCTGGCAATCATTGTTCGATTTTGATGATGCCGGCGGCAATATTTTAGTTTTTCAATTCCCTAGGGCCGTGCACTAATGAATTTTAAAATTTCTTGAAATTTCAAAAGTAAGTACAACTTTTTATGTTTTTGCCTCTTCAATTTCGCGAAATACTAAGAACGAACGGCGACCGACTGAGACCCCCTTAAGCTGTACTAATATACAATTTAGAGAGAGCTATGCTAATTCAATACGCTACTTCGTGCTAGACATAATGATAATATCATATAGTATTATATTATAATACTTGGAATCGGAATTATACGAATTATACTCGTACCTAGAATCTACCTATAATAATCTAATACAGTCATAATTATGGCTCTCTATAGTAATTTCTACGAAACCGATGAAAGGCAGATTAGATATTAGAGCTCAAACTAAATTTGAATTATTGAAGATTCCAAAGCTTCATCTGGGCAAATCCGAAATCGTGTTAGTGACAAAAAGCGTGAGCTGATTTAATATTGGTTTACCCTAGTCTTCTTCGGTTGTGAGTCAACAAAATATGCCATCAATTTCATCGATCCCAGACTCTCGTTCGTCTAGAATTTTGCTCGACTTTGGAAGATTTTATTTTTAGTCTAAGATGTTGTGTATATCGACCTACGGTATGAATAAATTGTCAAATATCAGGACTGGGGCCATCCAGAAAAAAACGCTGTTATCGCCTAGCTTTCGGAAATATATTCCCTTCATCAGGGCTCAACGGCGAGTATACATGAGAAGAGAGCACCCAGCAACTCATACTCTTTACCTTGTTCTCATTCGGTTTGTAAAAAGTCGAAAACTTCCAGTGTAAATCAACAAAAACAAAAGATTAAAAACTTAAGGCTTTTAAATTAAATTATAGGTGACAATCAAATTTTGGAAATTTTTTTTTTTCAGGGAATGCTTTACATTTATTTCGTATAATAAATAATTTTGGAAAAATTTGATTGTTGCCTATGATCTCTGAAGAGTATGATTTCGTGGGTACTCCCTCCTCATGTATAATTGCCGTTGAGCCCTGATGAAAGAAATATATTTTCCGAAAGCAAGGCGATAACAGCGTTTTCTCTTTCATTGATATATATTCTACAGTTCCGCGTCGTTGTTTTTACTGTAAGATCTAACAGTCGGAGATATACAGGCTGACCATCACAAATCCTCAAAAGTTCTTTATGTTGTCATTTGTGCTTGTGTAGTTTTCCAAACGTAAACGTCCCCAAGTTGAGTAGACATTCCGGTTATTGAGTTATTTGAAAACGTTTGGATACAAAAGAACAGATTGCTCGGCGTTTCTACCATTTCTCTTTTTTTTCGTCCGTCGGACTAGAATAACATCCATCCGTCGAGCCCGCTCCGTTTGGAAACCTTTCGCTTTATACTCGTACATCAACACAAATAGAATTTCCTCCCGCTTTCCCCCAGTCTGGAAGGAAGGTTACAGTGGATGAGGTTACATCATTCCTTTTAACGGTGGGTAGGTGATGGAGAGGGGAGGCTCGCCCTTCTCGTCTTTTCACGACTGTTTCAACTTCCTTTTCGATGGTCGACAAAAGGCTAAGAGGCCGAGTAGGAATTCCACGAGATCAGCTCTTGTGAGAGGCTTCATGATCCGAAGATCGTGACCACTGAGAACGTTTTTTCAAAGGACTGTGGTCGATCGGTAATATGATTGGAGATTTGGAAATCATTGAGGCTGGTTTTTGTTGGATTTGTATCATTTTGGTTAATTATTTTTTAATAATTAACCATTGAAATTGAGCAAGAATGATAAATTGTATCGGCTCTTCTTCTGCTGTTTTACATTTCAAGGGGTGTATAAACTATAGAAAATTTAATTTTAAAAATCCGTTCGTCCGAAAAATTATAATAATTGTAAGCATAATTATTATGAAGGTATTGTTTTTCACTAATTTTAAGTTGTATTACATTTTTCTAGAATTGAATGAGACTACCCAGAGTTTTGTAGGATCAACTATTTGCTCCCTACAAGGACTTAAGAGTAGGTAGAAAAATGAATCGCAAATGGATGTTCACGGACGGAAGTAGTCCAAAGTTCGACTGATCAAAATGCTAACTTCCACTTCGGTACTTTGTCGTGTCGAAGATAAAAGACCATTCTGACGAAATAATCTTCCTTGCTCTTGATCATAGTATTAGCATCCCCAAATCACATCATTACCTTCGAATCAGTTGAAGAATCAGAACTGAAATTTTTATTGACAACACAACTTTCAAAGAAATCAAATTCACAGGGGTCAAAAACATGATTGGAATGATATCGACTTGACCATGTACCTGAGGTCTCTTTGTTATCTCTAGTGGAAGGTTGGTTACAGAACGTTATCTGGATTGTGAACTCTTAGCTGTTCTGTATTGCTTGGCGTGAATCAAACCTACGGTCAGCTTCACAATCTTATTCTCTTGATCAACAATTTGGGAATTACTACTAGGTTGGGAATGCGATCTACTTGAAACATTTTTATTGATCCACTTTCGAAGCTAGTACCTGAAACATCATCGATTTCATCAACTAGTGGTGTACCAGTGGTAAATTTTTACTAGTGGTAAATTTTCCAAACTAATGTTAGAGCTGATTTTTCTTTGGAAGTTGCTGAAGCCACAAAGATATGAGACTAGTTACTAGTCTCAGCTACTAGCTACTAGCGACTAGCTATCAGCGATATTGTATCGCTCACTTTTTTGTTCGCCTAATAATTTCCCTCAATATTTGGTTGGGTCGACGACCTCCAAGGGTCCTTCTGCAAGCGCTCTAACTTGAGATTCAGAATCTGAGAACGAGTCTACGATTCTCGTTTTTATAGGTTCATACGTTTGTTTTGCGCAGATGGTGAGATGGCCCCAATACAGACTTTAAAAACGTTATTCATTCTGAATTGCGCTTCACTTTTACTAAACCAGATGGAAACACTAGTTTCTCAAAACGGAAGTGCAACGAAATTTATAGCTCACCAATTTTTTCGTGGTGTTGCCTCTACCGAATTACAATTAGATACCTAGTAGGTAGCACATTAGAATCAATATTCTGGATCGGAATCAGATATTCGGATTTAGCACCAAATTCTGATTCAAGTAATTTCAGAAATTTTAAATTGTCAAAGATTGTGAATATTTTATTTATAAACAATGTATATGTATCATATGATATATTATATAATTAAACAATAGTTATACATATAATAACTATAATAATTTATAACTTAACGAACCTATGTTATATTATTATAACTAAAACTTGGTAAATTCGTTGTATCCAAAAATGCAATAGCCGAGTGGGAGTGAGTTTGTTGGGACGAGAAGTAAGAACATGAATATGAACATATCCTGTGCATACGGTAGGTTAGCATGGCATGTTGAAAATCGAAAAAAAAAAAAAAAAAACAATATACGTGTGGGTTCTCGTTGAGTTCGGGTTGTCGAACAGAGCATGAATAGGGACTACTGAAATTTTCGAACAACACCCTGTGCCTACAGTACGGTGGTATGGTATAAAGGAAATAGGAAACTATTTATGTGTGGGTACTCTGTAGGTTCGAAGTGAAGAGGAGAGTCTTTACTTTGGCACATAAACGAAAAAACGTCACAAAATTGGTCATAAAATGCGTCACAAAATTGGTAACGAAAATGTGGTTTGTAGAAAACTCGTTCACCATTCGTTGGAAAGCCCTAAATTTACTAAAGAACAGCTTTGCTTTATATAACTATGATAATGCATTTTATAATTTTTTATTTTTTGGTAAAATTTTCGAAAACATCAAAATTTTGTGGTTTTTATTTATTTATTTTTTTTCTAACCAAGGAGTTAATTGTATAATTTTAATAATTGAACACTCTCTCATATAGGTAGCTAATATTTCGATTTCCCTCTTATTTCTATGATACTTTTTTTATTCATTGAAGAGGAGCACTAAAGTAAATGTTTTGAAGTCCAGCTTTCCGTCAGGTTCCCGACAATGGAAATGTCGCTATTGCAATGGACTCCAAATTTTCAGCTTCAAAGCAAATTTATGATAATTTTCTAATCCAATTAATTTGAAGTAATTTTTGATTTTTATTTTACTTTTGACCTACCAAAAACCTTTTTTAATCATTTCAACCTTATTTCATACGAACCTAACTTACCCACCTAGGTAACTCTTGTTCGCTCAATCATTCATAATTGACTTAGTAGGACAGTAGTTACCTTTTAGAACGAGTGAACAGCATGCGTGAATAGCGGTATTACGGTTCAAAACTTATCAAGAAGATGTTGACACCATTGTTCTTTCTATTGTTTTCCTCTCTCACCATGGATCAACTGAATGACTTCTTTGAAAGTTTGCTCATTAACTCATGCTGCATGAATGAAGTTTTGAATGGAATTTTTACTGAATCTACAAGGAAGGATATAATGAGAACTGACTTTTTTAGCGATAACACAAATTTCAGAGTAAACAAATTAAAACGATTGAATTTAAAAAATGCCAAGTGGGTGTGGCACATAGCTTCCTCGTGTCCATAACCCGATTGTATAGATGATCCGATGCATAGTAGTTAATCTCAGAACATCAATCTCAAAGTACTTTCCACTTCCCTCTTAGGGGACCATCTACACGCTAATCTGAACAATCCTTGGAAATTTCGTCGAAATCAGATGGAAAACGTGAAAGTTATGGCTGTTACAAGGAATTTAAGTTTACGCATGCGCAGCGGCTACTATCAGTACGGGGATAATGATTTTCATAGAGTACCGTCTACACGCCAACCAGGACAATCCCTGAAATTTTCATCGAAATCGGACAATAACTTCGTGTAGTTATGCCGGTTATAAGGATTTCATGACAGACACACAGACATACAGACACGGAACCAAAATTGTTCAGAAAGGTCTGAAACGTAAAACGCGACTGGATATTTAGTTTTTGGAGAACTTTCTTCTTTTTTCAACCTTGAAAAGTGAAACAAAGTTTCCGTTACCTAGCTAGTCTCGGAAGCAATAACTGTAACCCGCCAAAAACAGTGATAATATGACGGCGTAAGAGGTAGATCCTGCTTTCAAGACTGAGCCGTGTTGCGGGTGATTGCCTATTCATTCAACTCACACCTTCCGAACAACGTGAAACAACAGCAAAATGTGGTAAGTTGTACACCAAACAGAAGGTTGTGGGTGACTAAGTGTTGATACGTTTATGTTTAAGGGAAATTAAGATTTAATGGAAGTTTATGTATAGTGGCAAATTATTCTCAACATTCATTCTATTCTTCTTGTCAACAGCAACTCCAGTAACTTGTCTCCAGTACTCTGTGGTCAACAGTAAGAGGTGGTCTCCTCGGAAGTTTATAGAAACATGGATTTATCACGTGAAATGAGTAGGGTCATCAAGCCCATTGATGAAAGTTGTTTACGAAGGGCAGATGGTGTCTACCTCTCCGAGGTTAGTTGCGATCTAGCGACCCATCTCAAATATTTGAGAATGACCCCAACCATAACCTTGAATGTAGTACCTTGATATCAGGTTGAATAGGGAAAAGATCCGAGTTCGTGACGACGTGACTCCACCTGGCTATCACGAAACGAATGTTTGAGATTCGAAGAAACCGCCCCTCAGTCAGACCACTTCTGGTTCCCACATTCGAGCCCTGGGAGGAACTGAATCGATCGCCAAGCTGGTTTCCACTGCTCCAAAACCTCTTTCCGATCGCGAGACCGTTGATTGAAATAGCAGGCGACTCGATTAAGCCCTTTGATATGTTTTAAATAACTTTTTTTCAGAGAAGCCCTGTTTGCGCTTACCTTATTTTCGACCCTTTCTCTGCACATATTCACTAAACCAACATACAAAACTGGCACATTTCGAATAAATATTAAATTGTCTTCTTCTTCTTCTTCTCTGGGTTTGCTGACCGTAATCTTGAGTTGCGTGGTCACATGTATGTTGTTTTTCTTGTTGATTTATTATTGTTTGTCATGAAGCTTCCTCTACATTCTCCTCACTATTCAGTTACTCCAGTCTAACCCCCACGTTGTCCCATCCACTCTCTTCACAATTCTGCCTCTCCAATCCCTTCCAATTCTCGTGTCGCCCCTCCAATATGTAGAGTCCCAACTCATCCCACTCCCACATTACTCTCTATTGTACTACTTCTCATGAATGAATGATTTGGTTAAATGGGGATGTCCATTACCTCCAGCAATCGGGTCAGCCTCTTCGAATCCTTCAATCCCTCGCCCAAGTACTCCATCACTGCTTCCTCATTCTAATGGTCGTAGGTTTTCTCCATTTCCTTCTCCATGTACTCCTTGAGAACATCTGCTGTGAAAGCGCAGTCCAGGAAAAAGTGGAGCACATCCTGCACCTGAGTAACTCCGCAGAGATTACAAAATGGGTCGCTCACCACTCTCATTAAATGTAAGAATTTCCTATTATTGCAGTGGCCGATGAGAATTCTATTTATTCTTGTTATGGTTTTAACATTTAGATCTCTTGCTTCAGAGAACCATGCCCTCTCGTTGAGATCCAACTTAAGACGTCTAATCCAGCCCCCAGGTTCCTCCTCCATCGACCAATATTCCTGTTTCCAGGCTTCCCAGGTTTCCAATCGTATCTGATCATATAATTCCTTGTAATCCATGTAAGAGTATTGATCAATTATCTGGTCCCTGGCCGCTAAAACACTCGCTCGATCGGCTCTCTCGTTTCCGTCCACCTGGACGTGTGAAGGGCACCACTGCAATATAATGTCTATTCCAGATACCCATCTGACTTCTAGGCTCTCGTACGTCCTAATTAGTGGTATTGGTATAACTCGACCCCTTTGCAGATTCCTGAGCGCAACTAGTACAAATTAGTACAAATTTTAATGCATTTTCCTACACAACAATGGTAGTGATTTGAGACTTTTCACATTTACTGTTGCCAGTTGAGTTTACTGAAAATCCAGCTCTTCTTCCAATTCTTGGAAGCCATCTTGCAACACTTCCCTTCTGTGAGCCCATGTGAAAACATCTATCAAACCAACCTTTTTTCGATTTTATCATCTCAAAATATCCAGTTAAATATTAGCCATCAGTTCAAGTTTCTTAGTGGATTTTGTTGAGCACTGATTGAGCTCTGCTGCCTCTTCTGAAGTCCTCTCCAGTGCCACAGCTTTAGTTTTCATCCAATTCCCAACTTGCACCTAGGATTTGAGGTTGGACTTGGAGGACTGGACAACTGAACATCCCCTTAATACCTGGGATCATCATCCTGCCTTGCTTTGGAGTGCTGGTAAAGCTTGGCTTGCTGCTCTTCACTATAGTGGCTGATTTCTGAAGGACTGGACTGCCCCACTGGACTCAGGATAACACTCTCCTGGATACCATTGCACCACAGGAATAGGACATCTACCTTTGTCAGTTAAGACTAGCATGTGCCCAATATTCAATATCTAACAGTCAGATTTCCTCTAGTCTTAAGTGGCCACTTTAGGGTTTTTTCACAAGTTAGGATAGGTAAATACCATAAAATTCCTGAACACTCTAAGAAATTGAACAACTATCAATAAATTGAGTTGTGTTGATGATTCATCAATATAATTGTTTTCAATTAAACGACCTAACACCTTGTTATAAATTATTGTGAGTAGGTACTTGTATTCATCTATGATCAATCAATCCAATATCATCATTTATCTAACTTAACAACATTAATCTTCATCATCATATCCATCATTCATCAATTTAGCCACCTATCACTGCTCTACCACATCTTATCTTACCTCCCTTCTGGAGGTGGTCCTTCGAGTTATCTTTGGCGATAGTAAAGGTACTCGTAGTAATCCAAGCTATCAGCCTATACATTGCCATACAAGCCCTATTGTTTTGATGTTTTTGGTTTATTAGTTTCAATAATGAACCTTTGGAATCGAAAAAAGGATAATGGAAGAAAAAATTATTTTTAACCCCCCTCAAAATTTGTTGGTTTACGTTTCAAGGTACGTAGAATCATTACACATGTCTCCATTACTCTGTGCGTAGAATCCAAAAATCGAATAAACATTTGGCCGTCCGTACGCCGAACGCGGCACTTCCCTCACTTGGCATTGACCGATTTTGATGAAATTTGGTATGTGGGCTCCATTTGGGGTCTAGTTGTGCCCCGAAGATTTTGGTTGATGTAGGTCACTTATAAGGGTCGAAAAATAAGGTTTGAAATTTTGAAAACGCCCTAACTCGAAAAATTTCAGTCTAAAGGTATTGTTTTTCCATCAATTTAAGATAGTATAGAATTTTTTGAGACCACGCGGAGCCCTATAGGACAAACCGTTCGCTCCCTACGAGAATTTAAGGGTTGGACGTACGATAAATCATAAACACGAGTGTGAATCGCAAAAGAGTCCTAATCTCCGTTCGAAATATAGCTGACCGAAATGCGATCGATGTTTTTCTTCAAGTTGGTTGATGGTAACAATGGCAAAACCGTGTTCTTTGCAGTCGAGTGATCTATATAGATAATTAATCAACTAGCAGTTCGCGCATCAGAGAGTTTTGCTGAAGGATATACTCACTGCGAAGTCCAGGGGATTCATAGCATATGTCGGATCAGCCACATTTCCAAAGCCTCTAGCCGGTTAACTTCTTTGGCCTTTAGAGTCCAAGTATCCACTCCATACAGGAGTATTGACCATAATTATGTAGCACTTCACTACACGCCAACATAGCACGCAACATGTTGTTGGAGGCCCCCCGAGCTATTTCAATCCGACCACGCAGCTCTCCTTCGAGTGACCACGTTTCAGATACCCGTTGACCCAAGTACTCCAACCGAGCAACCTACTCGACTAACAGTCGAATACCGCTATTCACCTCCTCCGATATCACCATCGACTTCGTTTTTGCCAAGTTAATAGCCAGGCCATATTTGCTGCAGGTAATGATGATCCAGCTAGCCATGCCCATCGAACATCGTGATGCAACTAACCATAACCATTGAAACTCGTCTTCAAATTAGACTAACAAGTTCATTTCCCCACTCATTCATCATGGACGTATGTTCAAGTACTTCACTAGACGTTTTTGTCATATCGGGAAAATGGGCAGATTAGTTTGATGTGTTTATTCAGACCATACCTCCCCTTAAAAATGTCAAGCGTACAAGGTGTTATGATTGGAAGTATGAGTGTTTTCTTATACATAAATATGTTTGAATTGAGGAGTTGTGATTCAGATCCCGGATCACCTGTAAGCGTAAATCGACTCCGTTCAATCTGTATCTTGTTTGCCTATTACCTGTTGTTTACATCGAACCGAACACTCAAAGGAGATTGATACAGATTAGAGAGCATTGTTCAGTGCCCAGGTAATAATTACGCCGTGGCGCATGAACGTCCTGTAATCTGAACATTGTTAGATTATATCAATGTTTGCTCTATAAATGGTTGCATCGATCACCGGGACCTTCGAACCAATAACAATTTGAACACAGTGCACGGAACTCACCCCCTCGTCTTGAACGGTATTCCTCGATGCAGATTCTGTAAACTACATCGCCTACATGGTGACCCGTTGATACAACCATATTGCAACTAAATACAGTCTTGGCCGGATGACAATTCAAACACGACGTGGCGCAAAACAGATCAAACAGGTCAATGTTGTGACCGCATTATCTGCGTACGGTTGGATGGGATGACTTTCCAGTTCAACAGACTTCTTAGGTTTTGCATGTACCGAGACATACGGTATTGTATGATTCTTAACACTTAACACGGAACATCCCTTCCAACTGCGTTCCTCGGAACATGTGTCCATCAGGCACATCCAGAGTTGGAAAATGTGTCTGAGAGACACTACACATTTTCTGCAATGTGCTCCTTGTGAATCAGAATTTTCAAATTTTATCTTCAATGATAACGAAAATTTACCGTTTACCTTATTATTAGAGTCAAGTACCAGGTATGAAACCAATAAAAAAATAATAAAGAAACTAGAGAAACAGAAGAGAAATATTTATTTTTGTATAGGATTCCCTAACAAACAACATTTAAAAAATAGCCTCTACTCTCAAAGAGATCAGTCAAATATGCTTATGTATTCTAAAATCAGTCTCTTTCTTCGAATAGAAAATGACATAGGTAAGCAGTTATCACAAAATAAAATAGTAGTAACTCAAAACGAACGAAATTTCATACTTCTCTAGTGAAAAACAGACGCAATGGTTCAAGAGGTGTGGGTATTTATATGGTATTATAATTCAAATAGATCTGGAATTTGTAGGGCACTGAGGTATAGAACTCCAAACTGAAACCAGAAAACAATTCTCCTTTCCATAATACTCTTGTATAGGCTCATCATGGTCTTCGAGTAAATCACCAATATCAACATTTCTGGGTTCGACGACTTGATAAACATTGACCAGTTGACCTGAAGAACAGGCAGATAGTTCATCAGCATCGTAAGCTCTGGTTCAATAATATCATATTATCAATAATATCATATTATGATCATATAATTCAATCATCTGTATCGTGTTCAGATGTTGACATGTGTCCTACATCTGGGACATAAGAATCGTTTGAATCCGAATCGTGAGTAAAATTTATTTTGATGAGCGGATAATTCAAGCAGCAGCAATGAGCAGATGATTCGACGCGTTCTGACAGAAACGAAGGGAGGTATTTTATCTGTCATTGCAAACTGTAACAAAGAGAAGAATATACCAATTAGGAAATAGATTCAAAAATTGTGATGATAAAATTATTTTCAGGTAGGTAGTTAGAAATAATAATGAAAGAGTAGAATGCAAAATCTGATGAACGAATGTTGAAGAAAAAAGGAATAAATAATGCTACAAGAACAAACTTGGTTTTGAAGTAGTCTATAGAGCTAACATTGCGTTTCAAAAGAAAATATACAAGAAAATAACAAACAAAGATGTAGTAAATAATCTAGGAATAAGTGTCTCTGAGACACCTGGATGAAATGGGTGCGGGTTTGGGAATATGTGTATGTAAGAAACTGAAAACTTACTTGTGAGTGGAATAGGTGTCCCCCAGACACCGCAGTTCGAAGTTGATGATGGCACTAGGTGGGAAAAAGGCAACCAGAATGACGACACCTTCACCTCTTGACCTGTGAAAACTGACTGAAGACTCCCACAAAGCCTCGACCTGAAGTAAGGAACCTGGGAGCCACGATTGGTAGTTTTGAGAACTGTAGGTGTCTGACAGACACATGTTCCGCTCTAAGTGTTAACTTCAATCAATTTTAGCCAATCATGGCTATTGTTACATTTTATGGAGCTCATAGTTTCTGTTTCATGTTTCAGAGAATCCCTGGCAATATCTGGTATTGTCTAAACATTTCAGTTCAGTTATCATCAGCGCTCGAACCTGATGGGTAGTCACACCATGTATTTGTTCGTTTTCATCCGTGTTTTGTTGGACCAACTGTTTATTCATCGATCTGTAATGTCTCGCTCACAAAAGAACATTCAACTTTGATAGTAAAATTGGCTATTCTCAATAGGGTGGTGGCACTAGTAGCATGCATCTACCCAGTGTCATACGCTCTCTTCAAATCCAAATATAGGTGACGTGGGTTGGATTTTCTTAGCTCAAAATATTTTTGTGCTTCTGTAGATCCAGAAAGAAGAGGAAGAAGAAGAGAACGTTTTTTCGGGTTTCTCACGTGCAGGAAAAGACACCTTGTAGTCAGCACTTTATTCATGGCGTCTGCTTGCACTTTAGGTTAAGAGGGTCTGTCCTCTTCTGTACACGTGATTTCACAAATTTCGTCTTTCCACACAATTGTTGATGTTTGCGCCCAAGTATATGGTACTGGTTCCGAAGGGCAAATGACACCGGTGTCACCCAATTTTTGTCATGTATGAAACATGGGAAATAAGAGTACTCGAAAATCATTCATCATAGCTGGAAGAAACTGTGTTTTATCTCTCTAGGTTTTGCAGCGTTCTTGAACAGTCATTCTAGCTATTTCGACCCCTGTACTATTTCTAGGATGTAATCTGGCCTAGAAATTGAACAAAAAAGGGAAAATTTCAGTTAAGAGGGCTTAGACGGTAGAGCGTTTCGTGTCAGTATTTCCCTAAATTACCGGTGCTCAGACTTTAAAAGTTGTACTTGAATTTGAAGGTTTTCGAAATGTATTAGTGCAACATTCTAGGGAATTGAAAAAACTGAAATATTGCCGCTGGCATCATCAAAATCGAACGAAAATTTCCGGCGAAAATGGGATTATTTTCTCTGGAAATTATTGTACAACTTTGATGATTCCAGGGGCTATTGAAATTTCCAGGGGCACTAATGAATTTCGAAAATCAAAGTAGTTTTCAAAGTTTGAGCGCCGGTAATTTCGGGAAATACTGACCCGGAACGCTCGATCGACTGAAACCCCTGGGTTAACATTTATGATATGGTGCCACCACCCTAAATATAAATGAAGGTAGCCTGTAATATTTTCACCGTAACACCGTTGGTTCAGGTATCTGATATCAACCACAAATAATAAAGTTCAATGACAACTCCTGATACACTTGTAACACTAATAATAAGGGGAACCGTGCTACTCCAAAGTGTCTACTTCGGTACGTTAATATTAATTTACTCAAATCTGACAGTCGATAGTCGCCATCGAGTTTTTCGCTGAAATTTGTATGGAAAGGCTTGTTTTTTCCATTGATTGGATTGTAAAGAAGTCGGTTTCATGAAAAATGTTCTACAATTTAGATTCAGACAACTGAGGAAAAACCTGATAAGCAATAAAGGGGTTGAGGGGCGTGCCAATATTGAGGCACAACACACCGTAGTACAGTGCAGATTGAATAAAGGTGTTGAAACTCAATGTGAGCTAGTTTTTTCTGTTTACTTCGCATAGGTAGACGAAACCACCGCTAAACGTGCAAAATCTATGTGCACTGTTGATTGAGTCAACTCTTCGTCATTCAACTCCCCCCCCCCCCTGTGCTAGCACTTATTTTGGTTTATTAATTTTAATAATGAACCTTTGCATCGACCAAGAGGAAATTTTTTACGCTTTACGTTTCAAGGTATGTAGAATCCAAAAATCGAATAAAAAATGTTCCATCAGTCCGCCGTACGTGGCACTTTCCTTAGTTACGATGGTCCGATTTTGATGAAATTTTGTTCATGGGCTTCATTTGGGGTCTAGTTGTGCCCCGAAGCTTTTGGTTGATGTCAGTCACTTCTAAGGGGTGAAATTTTCAATAGTGTCGTAGCTCGGAAACTCTCAAATTGAAGGTATTGTTTTTCAACCAATTTTAAATATTATTGAATTTTTAGAGACCACCCGGAGCTCTGTAGGGCAAATCGTTCGCTCAAAGAGGCCTAATCTCCGTTCAAATTTTAGCTGACCAAAATGAGGTTGATGTTCGATTCTTCGAGTAGTACTCAGTTCTACATCCTTAGAAACCTCTAATCGAATTTCTTAATAATTAGGGTTATTAATAATTCCTAATAATCCCTGTTTCTTCGAGCTGAGTGTGTAGGTAGTAACTTTGGTAGGTAGTGACAAGTGTTCTTTGCAGACGAGTGATCTATACAGAAAAATAACGAACCTTTGTGTAATAATTGGCAGCGTTTTTCTTCCTCATATACTCATCACTTTGTCGTGGAACGGTCGAGAAAAATCTGGTTTGAATTCCAAATAATTAAAAATTTCAAATACTGCAAATTTCTGTACCATGTTATATAAATTGTGTACGTACTAACAAATCAAAATAATAAGTACAATCTTTATCAATTAATTTTAAAATTCCTCCATAGTAAGAAATTAGATGTGAAGAATAGAATGATACGGGGTTCCAAGACAAATTGGAGATGAATGAATGATTAAGCCCAGTTGTACACGTGTAGGGAAAAGCGCATATTTTAGCGTCAGCCGCAACCTTACGCTCTTCTCCGCCGATTTGTCTGTGGCAAGTTCATTCACTCTCACTCCACCGCAGGATTGACTGGCATCATATCTCACTGCCTCCAATCAGCTTTCTTCCTTTTCGAATATCACCTTACCGCTTACCTACTTACCCATACTGCGTCCGCGATGGTTCACATAAGAAAAGTCACCCTCTTTTGTTAGGTGAAGAAGTTCTTGTCTGAACTGAATTCCACGGTTATCTTCAATTTCTCTTCTACGAGTATCCTATCTTATACCTATATTTTGGGCGTGGGCACAATTCTTGACCCTATATCCACTCTGGAAGTACCTCCAAGGTCACCAGATGATTCACTTAAGACAGGATGGGGAAGACTCCAAAGGCTCCATAATTATCGTTTGAATACAGCAGTCTCCAATCTGTCCTGAGTCAGTTTACAATACACCTAAGGAGGAGGGAGTCTGCCATTGTAGGAGTTTCTTGTTCCGATATTGAACCTGGTACTGCAGATTATGAACTATTATTCATGCGAATAGATAATGTAGGTCGATAATAACATAATTCAATGTTTGAAAATCATCTTTCTCCCAATTTGCTAGAATATTCTTCGTTATTTTCAACCAGGAAATCTGTTTCAGACATCTTCCTTTCCACCAATCTTCCATCTTAAAATGTGCTCACTCAGTATCTTCTTTTTTCCTTCCTCACTATAGAGGATAAGAAAGCTTTTTATTTTCCAGGAACTAAATTTCCACTCACATTTTACCGAGCTTGTTGGCATAATTATGTACATAATGGTGTAATACGATTGCTTGAGGCGTAATTCAGAAACTGTCTTTATTAGACGTTTTAGTTCAAACCGGGAACATCGGGTACTTTGACACTTCAAACCTTCACCATTGAACATAATTATACAGCTGACTGTGTCCATCGGACATTAAGATAATACATATTTAAATTACCGTAAAAGTAGGTGATTTCCGCGTTCAAACACGTATTTCTCCCCTAAATACGGTTGTAGAATAATATTCTACATATTATGTTATATTCTACATGTTATGTTTTATTATGTTTTGATTATACCTTGGAAAGCTGAGATTCTGGCGCAGTTTTTACTGCTCTTGCATCTTGAAAAAGTATGGGTTCACGTAGTTCAATTTGAGATTGAAAAAATGCGAGGTTTTCAAAATGACGTAAAATTCTCTTTTTAGAGGACGTTTTCGTGTCTCAAACCTTGACTAAAAAAAAAGTCTATCTATCCGATAGGAAATTTAATGTTCTTTCAAACGGTATCCTTAAATTATAATTTACATTGCAAATTGAATGAGTTAAGACCGATTTAATGACATAAGGTAAAAATCACGAAAAAAAAGTTTAAAGTTAAAATAACTCGAAAACAAAGGGTTTAAAAAAATCGCTAAGAGACATTTTTTGTTGCAAATTAGTTGTAGAATCGACTGCTACCGTATGGCAGACCAGTTAGGCTTACACCCTGTATACGAAGCAAGAAATATGTTGGCCCATTTGAATGGATGTTCCATTCGTTATAAGTCGGAAAAGCAATAAACCACACCGAAGCTTCCCTACGTACATCAGTGGATACCCACCCCTTTTATTGCTTTCTAAAGTACTTCAAAGTGAGCCACAAGTGTCGGGTAACGGGGAAAAAATGCCAACCTTGTAAAATTGAAACAGGCCGACGTAGATGGCAGTGTGGGTTCTTGATTAAAAACGACGGTCTTCAAAGAATTAATTTAGATTCCGCTCGCCCATCAAATATTTTCATTGCAATAAAAGCTTCCTCTGGCACCTCAACCAGAAGCGGTGCCGGCTTCATTTTGTGAGACCAACAATATTTATTATTCAAGTGCTTTCTACTCGTAGTTGTAGAGATCCTTTGTATATAGATCTCAAAACCAGTAGAATTATGTTATGTAAATCAAACGTGATTCGATAAGCACGGATTTTGGTGGTTCAGTATACATTATTGCCCCTATTTCTATTTCTATTTCTGAAACAGGCCCTTTTCCTGTGACACAAGGTCAAAATCACGAAAAAAAAGTTTGAATTTAAATTAACTCGAAAACAAAGGGTTTTAAAAAAAATCGCTACTTGACATTTTTTGTTGCAAATTAGTTGGAGAATCGACTGGTACCGTATGGCAGACCAGTTAGGCTTACACCCTGTATAGTAAAACCGGCAGGAGTTTCTGTTTAATGGGGTACTTGATCAGGAATTTCCTAGTACTACAATGAACCTCATAACTCAAAAATATGGGTAACTACCGTTTGAAGCTCTTGTATTATTTCGTTAATAATTTGGAAATTGCAGAATTTACTTTGGAAATATTTTAACAAAATTCAAGAATCACATAAGAATCGACTTTCCAAGTTGGGTGGGCAGTTTAGTCTTCTCTTAACTTTTCACTACACTTCATGCAATAAACGAATTTTCAAAAAACTGTTTCCAAAGATTTTTTTAAAACAATGTTTGAACGAAGTATGACAAGCTTCCTTTTCTGATGGAGTATTCTGAACAAACCATACATAATTTAATTCTAAAAATTTTTTGAACCTATTTTTTGAAACTTTTACACCTTGTGGTTGTTCAAAATTCATTTCCAACGTAGTCATTCTGTCTTGATGCACAAATTGGAACCAATTTGGACTTTTTAGTTGGATCCTAGGGTGATTAGTTATCTTATGGATATACGTGTAATAAGGTTCTTTTTTCTCGACTGCTTGATTCAAAAGAGGTGTTGAGGTTCTTGAATTTTTGTATTCAATTGAATATTAGGTATATTCTGAACCCAGCAGTCGAGAAAACCTTATTTTGATATTATGGAGGAAACAACAACGCAACAACAAGGACCAGAGGGCCAACATCTTTTCAGACGTCTTAGACAGCAATTTGCATCAAATTGGACGAAACTTCAAAAACGTCTGACAAGTGAGTGTGGAACATAGCTTCCTCGTATCCATAACCCGAATATATAGATGATCCGATGCATAGTAGTTAATCTCAAAAAACCAATCTCTAAGGACCTTTCACTACCCTCAAAGGGGACCATCTACTACCAAATCCGCATAATCCCTAAAAATGTCATCGAAATCAGGTAGAAAATGTGAAAGTTATGGCTGTTACAAGGAATTCACGTTTGCGCATGCGCAGCGGCTACTATCAGTCCGAAGGTAGTGATTTTCATAGAGGACCTGCTAAATATCACTCTGTAACATCCCTAAAAATGTAATTGAAATCGGATAGAAAATGTAGAAGTTATGGCTGTTACAAGGAATTCACGTTTGCGCATGCGCAGAAGCTACTATCAGTCCGGGGGGATGATCTTCGTTGGAAATCATCTTCAACCTAATCTGCGTAATCCCTGAAAATTTCATCGAAATCGGGTAGAAAATGTGGAAGTTATGGCCGTTACAAGGAATTCACGTTTGCGCATGCGCAGTTGCTTCTATCAGTCCGAGGATGATGATTTTCATAGGAACCGTCTACACACCAACTCGCACAATCCTTGAAAATTTCATAGAAATCGGACAATAACTTCGTATAGTCATGCGCGTTACAAGGAATTCATGACAGACACACAGACACGGAACCAAAATTGTTCAGAAAGGTTTAAAACGCAAAACGCGAGTGGAAATTTCGATTTTGGAGAACTTTTTTTTCGTCCTTGAAAAGTGAAAACAAAGCTTCCGCTACCTTGGTAGACTCGGAAGCAAAAAATTGCATTCAGGAAAAATGATCGCATATTTCTACTCTGTTGTAAAAGAGCTGGTATTTTTCCAATACATGTAATGAACGAGTTTTATTGTACTTATAGGCTTATGAGATTACAACACCCTTGCCACAACCAGATTGAAAATATGATCGCCAATTTCAAGAAGCATTTTTTATCAATGGAAATCAAAATGTGTGTTTGGGAACTTAAGCAACTGGAAACAAACCGTAGGAGGCTAATCACACAATTTTGAGATAGTGAAGAAATCAATTTATTCGTGGAATACATGAACCAACAGAATAGATTATAATATAATCTATATATAGTTCATATTATGAACATACATTTACACAGAGATAAGACTAAACCAGGTTAAAAAACGCTGCAAATCATTGCTCAAAGGTTTATTATTTTCTGTATAGATCACCCTTCTGTATAGATTAATGAATCCAGATTTTAATAATAATAAATCGTCGATGAAGTGAGTTTCAGGAGGCACTCATTTCCATGTCGGTAGGTACTATTTTTCGAATTGTATGCACCTTGAAACGCGAAACATAAAATGTTTGGTTTGCTTTGAGCAATGGCATCGGAGCTCACTCAGCTGATCAGTGATCTGAGGAGTGAAGAAGATCTCCTCGAATGCTGGAGACGCCTGGAAGAGCACTTCCATTCAATAGGATTGAAAATGGCTTTGGAGCTCACTCAGCTGAACAGTGATCTGAGGAGTGAAGAAGATCTCCTCGAATGCTGGAGACGCCTGGAAGAGCACTTCCAGTCAATAGGATTGAAAATGGCTTCGGAGCTCACTCAGCTGATCAGTGATCTGAAGAGTGAATAAGATCTTCTCGAATGCTGGAGACGCCTGGAAGAGCACTTCCATTCAATAGGATTGAAAATGGCTTTGGAGCTCACTCAGCTGATCAGTGATCTGAGGAGTGAAGAAGATCTCCTCGAATGCTGGAGACGCCTGGAAGAGCACTTCCATTCAATAGGATTGAAAATGGCTTCGGAGCTCACTCAGCTGATCAGTGATCTGAAGCCTTTGAGCAATGATTTGCAGCGTTTTTTACCCACCAACATTTTTTTTACCTACCAACTTTTTTTTACCTACCAGCTAGGTACTACCTACCACACCATACTGGCTTCACACCTTCACAATCAAGTTTATTAGAAAGAATTAAACGCTTCAGACTCGATTGGAAAAATAGAAAGCTTCTTATGGAAATTTGATTACTGGTTACGCAGAAGGCAAAACTGTATACAAATCGAAGAAATGAACAGCGATCGCATTTTAGTCCGATAAAATTTGAATGGAGATTAGACCTCTTTTGCGATTCACACTCATGATTCTGTTTTATCGAAGGAAAACCTTCAAGTACTCGTAGGGACCGAACGGTTTGTCCTACAGAGCTCCGGGTGGTCTCAAAAATTTTTAAAAATTCAATACTATTTAAAATTGGTGAAAAAACGATACCTTTATTTCGAGAGTTTTCGAGCTAGGGCACTCTCGAAAATTTCAACCCTTAATTTTCACCCCTTAGAAGTGACCTACATCAACCAAAAGCTTCGCGGCACAACTAGACCCCAAATGGAGCCCATATACCAAATTTGAACCAAATCGGTCCAGTGTTGCTAAGAAAAGTGCCGCGTACGGCGTACGGCGGACGGACGGAAATTTTTTTATTCGATTTTCGTATTCTACGTACCTTGAAACGTAAAACATCAAATTTTGAGGGGGGGTTAAAATTTTTTTTTCTTGCTCGATTCCAAAGGCTTATTATTGAAAATAATAAACCAAAATATGAATTATTGGTCGCAACACTCATCCAGAAAGCGTAGTTAGAGGAGGGCTTAAAAACCTTACAAATGTAGAGATTCCTGCTGATATCTCAGAATTCCTCAGTTTAGGACCAAAGTTTTGTATTGAGTATTCAAGTAAAAACCTTCCAATTATTTGAACGATTTGTGATCTAGAGAATTTAATAGACGAATTTGTTTTCAATGAAGAACAAAACGTGACCTGAAAAAAATATATTGCTGAACCTGAACAACGTCAACACCCATTATACTTACATACCCACGTGTAATAAATCTTTATATTTTGCCGACCTTCCCCGCTAAGCAAGAAGAGAATGGTTGGTGAGAGGAACGTGGGGGACAGAAAACGCGCCTTTGGAAACATCTATTGAAGGGCGTGCTTACAAAGACGCGGGTGGTGACGCCACAGTACACCCGCTGAGATCCCAAGATTTCATAACTAGTCTAGTAGAATCAAAACCAAAAATTCTAAAAGTGTTATTTTTGCTGTACGACTAGTCAATTTCGAGGTTCAATTTCTGCATTATTTCCATATAGTTTCTTTCTTATTGACGTTTTCCTTTTTCTTCCGTTTTGGTTTATTATTTTATTATTATTATTATAATGAACCTTTGGAATCGACCACGAAATTTTTTTTTTAACCCCCCTCAAAATTTGTTGGTTTACGTTTCAAGGTAGGTACCTAGACTCCAAAAATCGAATACAAATTTGGCCGTCCGTCTGCCTTACGCGGCACTTTCCTCAGTTAGCATTGACAGATTTTGATGAAATTTGATAATATCAAATTATGTGGGTCTATATTATGGTCTATATTATGTGGGTCTAAATTTGGGGTCTAGTTGTGCTCCGAAGATTTTGGTTGATGTAGGTCACTTCTAAGGGTTGAAATTTTTAAACACCCCAACTCAAAAAATTTTGATGTAAAGGTATTGTTTTTAAGTTTTTTTAAATTTTTTTCTAATCAATTTAAGATAGTATTGAATTTTTAGAGACCTCGCGGAGCTCTGTAGGACAAACCATTCGCTCCCTACGCGAACTCAAGGGTTGGACTTAGATAAGTCAAAAACACGAGTGTGAATCGCAAAAGAGGCCTAATCTCCGTTCAAATTTCAGCTGACTGAAATGCGATCGATGTTTTTCTTCATGTTGGTTGGTAGTAACAATGGCAAAGCCGTGTTCTTTGCAGACGAGTGATCTATATAGAAAAATAATAAACCTTTGGGTAATCATTTGCTGCGTTTTCACTATCTCATTCCAACTTTTGTTGAAAGCTCGGGTCGTTCGTTCTTCCCGATTGTGCAAGGATTTTTTAAGGTGCCAGGTGATTATAAAATAATAATGGTGAAAAAAACCTTATCCTGACATCGACATGTTCATAGCAAGATTTATTGGATGACCAGTTTAGGCAAAAAAAAACCTCCATTCTTAGAGTATTAGCCTGAGGTAATGCTGAAAAGACTGCTTTGGGGTGGTATCGTATTGAAGGGAAACGTAATAAAAGGAAATAGTTTTCTTTCCAACCAGTTTAGTATACGAGAACCGTTCAAAATACGTGTACGGTCGAGATTGCGTCACTGGAATAAATATGGACGCTGTTATATATTCCATTGATAACTTCTGGCAATGAGGGGTAAAGAAGGGGGGTGTAAAACTATCCGTGCGGAGGGCGTAAGGGGTGCGCCTGAACGTTATGGGGTTTTAGGACTGGTTGTTGTATGAGACGACGGCGAAGCAGTGGGGGGAATTCCATTCAATATATCAGGGAGCTTACGAGAGAGGTGCTCTCAGAGATAGGCCAAGTGGGATAATGAATATCAAATGGTTGAGGTCAGTTCTCGATGTGACACATTACCTACCTCCTGGCCCTCCTGGCCGGTCCCGTTTCACGGTGAAAATGATAACAGCGAGTAATAGGCTGTAATAATTGGTAACGCAGTGGCCACTTTCAGACGTGATGTATTTACTCACTGCAGATACAACCGCACCGGTTGTCCAACTCTCTCCAGTCATCGGATGCCTATTGGATAAGTCTATTTCCGGATTTGAATTATGTGGACGGTTCAAACGAGAATCAATACTCGCTTCGCAGAATCACGCTGAATAATTTTTTCAACCTTGAAATCCCAATCGAGGCACTTTATAGTCAGTTAAAGTGGTGCAACCAACCTCGAGAAATATGGATAAGAAGATTTCTTGATTCTAAAACATAAAACACTATCTATAATAGGTAAATTCATCACAATTCATTTGTGTATTGCTAGCAAGCCTTATTTAAGATACCTATTATGTACTATTGCTCAACTCTCTCAGGCAGGAGGTTAATATACTTCATTTCCTTAAAACATCCACAAGTCACCATTGGGGGAGGCTTGGTATGGATCTCATTAAATTCAGAACGGGCTGAAGGCTCTGGACGCTTTTATCAGGGTCTGTAGGCTGGTTGACTCTTTCTGGGAATCCTGATGTATAGCGTTCAGGCTCAGGTACTCTTGGTGAACTCCACATATTGGAAGAGGCTGGGAGCCGTCCAGAGGATAGCCTTGCTTGAGACAAATCGTGCCTCTGCCGCTAGCAGTACCTATGCCAGTAGCGGCAGGGCTCCCATCAGTGGGCTGTTTGTAGGATCACGTAGGGTGTTGCCTTCACCATTCCACGGATGTTCCTGTGGTGCGCCTATTAGAACAGGAAGAAGCAGATATTTATGTAACTTGATATGACCCTTATCTCTGCGTGGTAGGAGGGCTGGGACGGTAAGGCCCACATCACACTTGTAAGGTTTAGATTCGGTTTTTTCTTGATCTCGACCCGAAGAAACTGTACAAGTGAGAAGCGTGAAATCGGCGCAAACACGGAACATGTGGAAACCGTATTGAAACCCAGATAGTAGACCGTATTCCATCCTGTTTTTATTTGGGTTGGAGTGCACAAAGAAAATGGAGCCTTCATGCTTGTAAGGTTCACCTGGAATAAGAAGGTTGACATACGAAAGCAATTGAAGATTTTTCACCCAACTCCCGGAAAGGCCCATGAAACCCTGCGAATTCCAGGCGTTTATTTAGAACAGAATGGACCCAAAATTTGCTATAATTTCCCTTTCTACCATAGATCCGCCTGAGTAACGCAAGCATTGCAATTATCTACTTGTTTTCTTTCTATTGCTATGGCTACTGACGAACTTGTAAGGTCCGGATGTGCTACCGAAAGCACCAACAGGAGAAATTGAGGGAACCTGACAAATTTGAAGACATCTGCGAGGTTTTCCACAGTGACCAAAAACAATCCGAACCTAAACCGTGGCGAATGAAACCGCACAAGTTTGCAGCGGGCCAAAGATGACTGGCTGGTTTGTCTCATAATTTCTTCCATTAAGTTGGATCTCGACTGAGAAGTCAATAGATTGTTTCAAACCACGAGCAATTATTTCATGATGGGGCATGGTGAATTCCCAGGAAAGTTGTTTAGCTTGGATCAGCGTCAGGCGCAACCATGCTCTTGTGTGGGGTGAGGAGCTGGCTGATCACTTCCTACTTGAATGTCCCGATTTTCCTGAGCTCCTCACATACCTTAGCAGATGGTCGCTTCTTCTTATACCGTCTCTGGTCTCCTAGCGTTGGCGTCAACTTCAGTCGCAGCGCTTGCTAGTTTAGCATTTAGCACCACGTGCAATGGCACCCCTAGTGCCCAGATGCAGGTATTTTAAGTTGAGTGTTGACTTCAAGTTGTGGTGACTATACCATTGTATTGGTTGTTCTACAATAAAACCGAACTCCTAAAGTCTGAGCTACTAAGCAGTGAAGCCTCCAAGTGCATATCAATTGTACTAGTTCACAGTTCGCCCGCCAGGATACAGTAGGAGGTTGACCTGTCTAGCATCCATACATAATCTCATTCCCCTTTTGGTTTATTTACAACGAACAGTGGAGATATAAATCTCGATATCCCTTCTTTAATTATTCCCTGATTCAGCACTTCTTGTATTTTTTGTTGAACTGCAGACTCCATTTTCTTTGGAATTGAATACATTCTCTTTTTGAAACCTTCCTCATTCATGGTTTAAATTTTATGTTGGTAAGTATTAATGCAACCTGGATATTTTGAAAAGATTTTGCTTGCTGCTTTTAAACAACTTCTTGTTTCCTCTATTTGTTGGTGCTATAGCAACGTTGATGTCCATGTGGCGACTATCTTCACAATCTCTGGTTCTGGTCCTCTGATTACTGCTATTCTGGATTCTTCGTGTTGATGACTTATGGGAATAGTTTCAGTTTGATTTCCCATGGTTATTTCCAGTTTAAGAACACTAAAGTGAGTTTTCTCTTTGTTTTGGTATCTAAGTCACTCAGTTGAGCTCTCTCAGTACTTACTTACATCTTCGTTTCTTTGCTGGTGGTTTGTTGTGGAGGCTTTCATCGTTAAAGCCAACACTTTTGAAAACTGGATTGTCCCTCGTTTGTATATTCAAAATTCCTTTTGTATTCTCTCCTGGACAAGCACAAGTGAAAGAGGTCAGCTTGTCCTTCCAACTAGTCGACGAATTGTTGCATCCGTGTGTTGAGACTCAACGAAAAACGAAAAATTTGGTTGGACCTGGCGCAGTCTGCCTTCAACTCTAAATGTGACCAAACAGCTCGACGACACTCAATCGACATTTTTCTAGTAAGAAATTCTAATTTACCAGAAAACTCCAATTTTTATCAAAAAACCGATGAGGAGGGTTTTCCTTAAATATAATCCAGTGTTGGTAACAACGATAGGATGTGATTCAATTCATAAATGATATCGCAGGCGATTGTGGATCGAGGTCTGATCTGACCCCGTTTTAATCTCCAGTTGATTACGGTCACTGTAACATAATGACCGAGCGGACGAGGGACGACTTTCAGTGTTCGGTCAACGATGACCGTTTCGGCCTTCTCCCCCGGAGGCGGTGAAAAGGCCCCGTCTTGTTTCAACAGCGGTGGACGCTCATGGTGGTAGTAGAAGGGGGTTCCATTGCCAGATTTACGACCTAGACCCTCAGATTAGAAGCAATCAATAACCCGAATTTCAGTCCCTTTTCACCACAGCCCCTGCCTGGGGTGCCCTTTGTTGATTCAAGGAAGGTTTGAAGCGATCCGAACCGATCCTTGTTCTGGCGCATTCGATTTTGACTGTACGATTACCACAGTTAAACATCATTTGGGAGTATCAATAGTCAGGATGGAAGAGGGGCTTTCAGGCTATTGCCATCCAAACTCCACTTTGAAAACAAAGTTAAAAGTTCACATAAGTCCCTCCCCCACGGAGTAGCGGTTTACTCACAGAAGTAACAAAATGGGATTTCATACCATCAATTAGGTCTCGAGTACCTGGGATTCTCTACAGGGTGACCCCGAAAACGTCCCCCCCCCCCCCTGCTAAAATCGTCCAGGTAGTGGTATAAAGAAATTTTTTTTTTTAATCTTCATGATTTTTCCCAAGGATCTCAAATATGACCACGGTGCGCATTGCGCACGTGCGCAATCGTGCGCAACGCACACCAACTTCGTTTTTTTAAATTAGACCCCCCATTTTTTATTGCAGATTCAGATTCTACGTGAAATTTCATGAACATTTCACCCCTCAACCGACACATGATATTTCAGTATTTTTTTACGCTGAATCACGTGGTGATGTTAGTTTCTTGATTTTACTGCATTTTTATCAAATTATCGACGAAAAATGAACTTTTTTAAGAGGAAAATTGCATTTTTACTCATTACGCATCTTCTGTGCCCATCCGTTAACTTCATTCTTGTAAATTAATTGTGGGACATGTTGAAATTTATGTTTTGACATTTTAAAAAAAACTTTCCGATTGCACGTAATTTATTGCAGTATTCTAAAGAACCTTGCTTCATAGTTACCGATATGTAGCTATGATTTTGTTTACTGGCTGCAGCGTTGCATTTTTTGTGATGAAAAAAAAAGTGCCGCGAAAAATTCCTTGACCCCCAGCCAAAAGACACATCTATGTCAAAACGACTGTTTATCACACTGGACTCTTCACTAGTAATTTCACAAGGACTCTCTACTTGTAATTTCTCGTGAAAAAACCGTCCTGTCTACTTGAAAATCTTTTTTCGATTATCTTGGAAAAAGGTTTTTAAGTAGACAGAGTGGTTTTGCCCTTGAAAAATGCAATTTTTCTTTTTTAAAAGTTCATTTTTCGTCGATAATTTGATAAAAATGCAGTAAAATCAAGAAACTAACATCACCACGTGATTCAGCGTAAAAAAATACTGAAATATCATGTGTCACACTTAGGTACTTCGTACATGCACATTTTGACACAACCTTGCAGTTGCGCATCTTTGAGCGCGCACTGAGCGGGTTGCGCGCAACAAAAAAAAAATCGGTTGCGGGGTGAAATGTTCATAAAATTTCACGTAGAATCTGAATCTGCAATAAAAAATGGGGGGTCTCATTTGAAAAAACGAAGTTGGTGTGCGTTGCGCACGATTGTGCACGTGCGCAATGCGCACCGTGGTCATATTTGAGATCCTTGGGAAAAATCATGAAGATTCAAAAAAAAAATTCTTTTTACCACTACCTGGACGATTTTAGCAGGGGGGGAACGTTTTCGGGGACACCCTGTATAATGATCCAAGATGGTTCGGAGCATACAGAAACGATCGTTATTCTGGTGAATTCGAATTTCGGCTGTACAAATACCCCAGTTAAACAGCGTTTGACAGTGTACATCATTACCTAGTCTCACCAATCTCTGGTGTAAAAGAAAGGCTACCCTGTACGGCATGAGTCGGACCGGTTGCAAAGGCCGTGAGTTCGAGGCTCGCCTCGGGAGCATGTTTTCGGGCAAGTCGGTCGCAGTTCCCCCTCGTCCCAACCCAGGGCGGTGAGGACAATGGGGAGCCATGAGCGAAATCATCAGAACAAATTCTGATCTTCCCTTAGGAAGACAGCTGATGACGTCTGCGACGCCAGGAATGGTAGTCGGACGAAAATCCAACCTGAAATGGTTGTTTACTTACTTACAATGTTGACTCTTTTCCCCTTATTTCTGAGATATTATAGCCAAGAAATGCTGCCCTGACTGAGTTTTGGAAATTTGAGTAACTCAACATCTACTCAGCAAATTTTATTTCATCCCGATCACTTTCAACGTATCAAAGTTCCAAATGTACCGAATTTTATCGCTCTGGGAAATATTAATTATCTGATTCATGGTACTTCCATCACAGAGATCTCCGAAAGCCCTTTATGATGTATGAATAAGGAGAGGAGTGACTTTGTCAGTTGCTAAGCTGCTCAATTTTTCTCCCAATCTCTTGAAGAGGTCTCCAAGTCAACCTCTTCTCTATTGCTCTGACATCTGATCTAACTTCCGTGACTTTATCGCAATCCCATAACAGTGCTAAATTACAAGGCCCAAACAAGGAAAGGAAAAAAATGGGGTTTATGGCTCACGCAGCTCATCTGTGTTGCACCCAATATCCGAGTGTCCCCCAATAAGATGAGAACCAAATTTCATTGCTCTAAGGCAACCATGAAAGAGGGATAGTTTATAGCTTTTACAACTGAACTTAATTTCTGTTAATGATTTTCATTAATCCTCAAGAGGCTGAAAAAAAATCCATTATGAAAAGGGAGATTTCTTGTTCAACATTTTTTACTTTCTTCCTTTTCAACCGAGTAGTGACATTTAAATTTGCATGTGAATTGTAAGCATTTTGGCCATTTTATGACTGTAGGTCGAAAACACAAAAACTAAGATTTTTAGTAGGTACGTAAATTAGTTTTAGAAACGACTTCTAAAGTTTTGCGATTCTCAATATGGGATATCATGTATCAATGTAAAATCATGAACATTAACAATTATTGTAAATTACAATGAAATTGCGTAAAATATTGCCAAACTAGAGCTTGAAGCAAGTTATGACATTGTTCTAATCGTCCTCAATCTATAATACCAAAATGTGTCCTCATGTGCAAATTAATGTTCGGAATCACAATGGTGATTGAATTCCTTTTTTCAGAATATGCTTAAATTGTTGATTGATTTTTTTTTTTTTTTTTTTTTTACTCCTGTATTGTTATTCGATGTTGCTCGAGTGCTCACGTGTGCAAGACGACAAGAATGGAGAATGGGTAGAAGCACTAAATTGACAACTATTCTTACAGGAAGAGAGAAAAGGTGAAAACATAGAACTCGGCGCTTTGCGCCTCGGCGGGGGGCTCCGCCCCCCTGCACCCCCCGGTTTATTTCTTTTTCCATACTCTGTATGAAATCATAGGAACACAGAATGTGTTTTTGCGATGCTAGTCATCCGTTAAATAAAAAACAACAATAATAAATGTGGAGTCTTTGGCAATAATAAAATAAATAATTGTTAGACATTTAATTTGGTCTAAAACCCTATAAATGTTATATAAATAAATATGTAACTACAAGAAAAATACTATATAAATTGAGAGCTTTCCAACGAATGGTGAACAATTTCTGTGCAATGAACACTGCGGGAGTTCTATTTCCTTACCAACGGCTTGGTTGCACGTGAAAATCATTATAAAAGGCGCGTAACGGTTTTTTCTGTCGCTTTTTCGTGACGATTTTTTTTCGGTAGGTCATCGCAAAAACACATTCTGTGTTAAAATAATATCTTCCGTGTTCTATGTAGCGAGAAGTTTTTAGCTCTCTCGAGTAGCTATTATAGGGTTTATTTGATGAAGCACATCTTTGTTTCTTAAACTTCCAAGTTGTTTTCATAGAGTTGAAAATGTAAGTTAATTAGGAACATAAAACGGAAAAAAAACTGATTGGACGGTAGAACGATTAGTTCCATTCAGTTTTCCCTCTCAATAGTCGAACTGAAACACAAATTATTCGTCCGATATTTGAAGTTACTTCATTAAAAGTTATGACAATTCACGCCCACCAACGTTTTCTGTATGAATCCGCAAGAGTTACGACGAGCGCCTCAGACACGACTCTGAGATCGGAAATGGAAAGAAAGTAGTCCGTCGGATTCCGGGAGAAAATGAGAAAGTGAAAGAAGACAGTAAGAAAAAGAAGAGAGAAGAGAAATAAAAGTGGGAAGTGAAAAAAAAAAAGTTTCCAAGGCACGAGAACAAGAAATTGTTTTAACTGAGGAAGCTCGGGAGAGGATGAAGTAATCACCCAGCAATGGGGGGTCGCCTGGTGTCTTCCAGTGGAGGTATTTTTGAGAGTCCGGTTATTTTTCAGAAAACTCCTCACTCTGTATTGTTCTAGGAAGAAGCCAGACCAGAGGCCGTGATAATCGCGAAGGAGGAAAGTGGAGGCCACTTTGGGCTTAGATGGGATATATATATATTATATACACTATTTGAGGAAAGGTCTGTGAGTGGAATGTCGCGACAAGCGCTTTAGTGTTTGTGAGCGTGATGGAGGAAGATGAAGAAAGACTTGGTGATGTTTTCGGTCCGTCTTCACCTAGATATGGCTTGTTTTATGGATGCATGGATAAAAAAGAGTTCTAAACAATCGATCGTAGACATCCACTCGGGTTGGTGTTCTGCAACTTTTTGCTTCAAGTCGACATTGTTATGAAGACCACGGAAAATAACGACTCGAAAAGAGCCTTGTGAGAGTTCCAACGACTGTTGTAACAAGGTAGTAGGTGTACACCTGCCCCAGTTCGTTGTTACTCTATCACATTCAAACTACAACCACATTGGCCACCTAACTAGAGATGGGCATCGTAACTATCAACTACGAGTATTAACCAAACATATCAAATGCCATGACGATTTTTGCATTTGAAAATACGCAATAAAAAACGCTGCAAATTATTTCACAAAAGTTGATTATTTTTCTGTATAGATCACCAGTCTGCAAAGAACTCAGCTTTGCCGTAGTCACTATTTATTTATTTATTTTTTTTTTTTTACCTACCAACCCTAGGTACCTGCTAGGGAATCAGTTGGTGGTTGGGGTTGAAATGTTCGAAAATGCCCTAGTAGGTACTTATGGTTGGAAGATGGAAAAAGAAGAAAGTGACTACAGCAAAGCTGCGATCTTTGCAGATGAGTGATCTATACAGGAAAATAATAAACCTTTGTGAAATAATTTGCAGCGTTTTCTTTTTTTACCTACCAACCATTGGTAGGGGCTACCTACCACACCATACTGCCTTCACACCTTCACAGTCAAGTTTAATATAAAGAACTAAACGCTGCACAATCGATTCGAAAAATAGGGAGCTTCATATGGAAATTTGATTACAGAATGCTAAGGATGCAAAACTGAATACAACTCGGAGGAAACGAACAGCGATTGCATTTTACTCAGATAAAATTTGAACGGAGATTAGACCTCTTTGGAGATTCACACTCGCGATTCTGTTTATCGAAGGAAAACCCTTAAGGTCTTGTAGGGAGAGAAGGTATTGTCCTACAGAGCTCCGCGGGGTGTCTAAAAATTCAATACTATCCTAAATTGGTGAAAAGATACCTTTATTCCGAGAGTTTTCGAGCTAGAGCACTTTTGAAAAGGAAAAAATGAAATTTGAAAATCAACCCTTAATTTTCACCCCTTAGAAGTGTCTGACGTCAACCAAAAGCTTCGCGGCACTTCTAGACCCTGTATCGGCTTATAAATTAGAGAAATAAGTTATGACGCTGGTACGATTTTTGAACTCGAACTGAAATTTTATTAGGTATATATAATAATTGTATATGTGTACATATAATATGTGTATATATACAATAAATTATTAATAAATTAAAATACAATAAAATAAATTGTATCTAATATTGTATATAATATATACAATTATATATTATATACAATTTAAAGTAACTAAGATGAAATTTGTCATGTGGTGCTTAACAATCAAAAATGAAGATGAACCAAAACAATAAAAACCAAATATTACGCACCTACAATCCCAAATGGAGTCCATATACCAAATTTGAACCAAATCGGTCCAGGGTTGCTAAGAAAATTGCCGCGTACGGCGGATGGACGGACAAAAAACACTCGTGTTTCTGATTGATCGTAAGTCCGACCCTTAAGTTATTATTGGGAGCGAACGGATTGTCGTACAGACCTCCGAATGGTTTCTAAAAATTCAATACTATTTAAAATTGGTGAAAAAACGCTGCAAATCATTGCCCAAAGGTTTATTATTTTCTGTATAGATTACCCTTCTGTATAGAAGGGTCCCTCCCTACCAACTATAGGTACCTACTACCTACTAGGGCGTTTTTGAAAATTTGGTAGGTACCAACTCTTTTCTTACCTACCAATCATTGGTAGGTACTGCCTACCACACCATACTGCCTTCACACCTTCACAATCAAGTTTATTAGAAAGAACTAAACGCTTCACATTCGATTCGAAAAATGGAGAGCTTCATATGGGAATTTGATTACTGGTTGCGCAGAAAGCTAAACTGTATACATATCGAAGAAATGAACAGCGATCACATTTTAGTCAGATCAAATTTGAACGGAGATTAGACCTCTTTTGCGATTCACACTCATGATTCTGTTTTATCGAAGGAAACCCCTTTAGTACTCGTAGGGAGTGAACGGTTTGACCTGCAGTGCTCCGGGTGGTCTCAAAAATTTTTAAAAATTCAATAATATTTGAAATTGGTGAAAAAACAATACCTTTATTTCGAGAGTTTTCGAGCTAGGGCACTCTTGAGATTTTCAACCATCAATTTTCACCCCCTTAGAAGTGACTGACATCAACTAAAAGCTTCGCGGCACAACTAGACCCCAAATGGAGCCCATATACCAAATTTGAACCAAATGGTCCAGTGTTGCTAAGAAAAGTGCCAAGAAGAAGACATCTTCCAGGTCTCCTTTGTCGTGTAAGTGGTATTTGCGTTTTAAATAAGGAAGTTCCGTGTCATCTCTCAGTCTTCAAGAACGTCGATTCCAACGATATTCTATCAAATTCTACTATCCGATGGACATCTCGTTTAGAGGTTGGACCGTGTGATTAACGGACAGGCATGCAACCTACGAAGAGAATTCCGAAGTAAGAGATGACCACCACAACTACAGGAACAAGAAGTACAATATTATACAATATATTCGAAAAAGTATGGTCGGAATGACCATGCACAATAAAAATGAAATCTCAAAGATCTAGATCGTATTCCCCGTTGCTGTTTATTGGTATCGCGCTAATTCTCTCCGTGTGACAAAATTTTTCATGGCCCTCTTCGGAAGACATATTCATGTCGAATTAGCGCTTGAAAGAGGAAATTATGTTCAGGCGGACCCCGATACGATATTCGTGCTCACTCCATGATTCGCAAATGGTGAATTAAATTTCCAGAGAGGTGAATAAAATGATGAAACGGTCTCCCTCGTCATCTCATTGAATCTGTTTGTTCCTGTTCGGACCACTGGAAACTGTTCGATTCGGTTTTATCAGTACAAACTCCGTTCAAAGAGCATCTCCACTGCAGTCAAATCCCGGATTCTCTCCCGCATCAGAGGGAGAACTCACCAAAGGCTCAGGGACCACATTACAATGTGAAATGTTTGAGGGGTGACCCTGTCGTGTAAATCGAGATGCATTATTGCTCCAATTACCTCCCAAATTGTTAATATTCATGAGACTCATCATCATTAATCACGAACATTCCCGTTATCGGCGTCTTCGCATACCCCTGAGAGAATACCTCTGTTAGGTGTTTACACTAAGTTAATTTGGCAGTACGAAGTCTATCAATGTATATTGTCGTGAAGTTACGTGACAACACAACACAAAAACACTTTTCTGCGTTATTTTCAACCCATCCACGCTCAGTTTTCTAAATTTAAGGTTTTTCGATTAAATCAATCAATTCAAGAAATTAGTCAAACGAGGAGGGAATAATATTGGAACATTTCTATTCAGGGCGAGAAAAGTAGTATAAGATGAGTGTAGTAGTCAACTGTCAACTTCTCTCCGTCAGTTGCATCTTGCTACGCTCCTCTATGAAGGAACAAAAGCACCACCAATTAGCTCAGTCCGGGCCCTTTACCTTATCGCATCGTCAAAGTAAGCATGTAGGTACCTAATACCAATTAAGAAAAGAAGAATGAAATGGGCGCCACTCCTCCGAGTATAGTACCTCAACCAGATGGAGGAGAATTTGGGTGAGTAGAATAAAATTGTAAAAATTCAATTTTGGAGAAAATGTTCAATATTAATAATAATAATAATAATAATTAATAATATTAATTAATTAATATTTAATGAAGTGATTATTGGCGACTGCCATCAAAGAGGATTACGCGATAAGGAATCAGCGTAACAATCATGTCTAACTAACAATGTAATCATGTAACTAACATGTCATGTCAGGAGAGAGAGCTCATCATGGAAAGATGGCAGGATATATGGACAGGAGAAACCAAAGGCAGATGGACTGCGAGGCTGATCCCTCAAATCATGGCTACAGAGGAAGCTTGGAGAGGTAAATTTCTTCCTAACCCAGCTCCTTTCAGGGCACGGACTTTTCTACGTCTACCTACGTAAGATGGGGGAGGTGAGGACTTTAAAATGTCCCAACTGCCAGGAGAACAAGGATGATGACGCATTCTATAAATTCTTTGAATGCATGCGATGGACAGGGGAGAGGAACTGCCTAAGGGATGATGATGATTTGTATTCTTAATCGTATTTATGAATAAGAATTCGCCCATCTCTTGTTGCTGTAGAACCGCCCCAAGCGATAGAAATATGAGCCAAGCATGTCTAAAAGGCATATGTCCCGGCCAAAGTGTTATATCTCTGTCGCGGATCAGCTCAGTCCACGTGGAGAAACACTAGGAAGCACGTGGGAGCTCGCACCACAAGAAGCAACGCGTGACGTGGCGAAGACTCCTCACTCAACTCCACGAGCAAAGATAACTCGCGAGATCGATAGGTTTTACGACGGTTTACAGGAGATAGCGAGCTTCAAGTTTGGAGGTGGGGGCTCGGAAGTTTCGTCCCGTGTTTTCCTGCGCTTAGCCGACCAGCGGAGGGCGAACCGACTAATCCCCGAAGAGGATTAAATCCCGAGGTGGATCAAGAGGCTTGAGGATTAGAAGATGCCCTGTTGCTCTTCTCGAAATAGAACGGATTGCAAATTATGATGGAATATTCTAGAGATTATCTCAAGTCGCAACAAGAGATCCCTTCTTAGCGCAATCAGTTCAGAAACAGTCGCTGAGCCAATTATGGTTTTGTTGTCGGTTCAATAACAAAAATTACTGGACGACGATCAGAAGTGCCACAATGAATATTATTTGAACGAAATAATTACATTTCCTCTCTACTCAATCCTGGAAGAGTTAACTGGAAGGTGGAGGAAGCCAGAAGGAATTATTTAGAGTGTTCAACCAATTTACCCACTAGCGACAGCAGCCCTTCAGGGGCCTAAGTGCTACTGGATACTCTTGCAACTCCCATCACTGTCAACTGACCTCTGAGGACACTAGCAGGACTGCTCACTGTTGCAACTCCCATCACTGTCAACTGACCTCTGAGGAAACTAGTTGTGACTGCTCGCTCTTGCAACTCCCCTATCCACCAACTGGTTTCTGAGGAGAAGAGTTTTGACAGCACGCTCTTCCAACTTCCCTATCCACCAATTGATCTCTGAGGAGACTAGTTGGACTGCTCGCTCTTGCAACTGTCCTCACCACCAACTGGCTTCTCAGGAGAAAAGATGTCACAGCGCTCTTGCAACTTCCCTATCCACCAATTGATCTCTGAGGAGACTAGTTGGACTGCTCGCTCTTGCAACTGTCCTCACCACCAACTGGCTTCTTAGGAGAAGAGTTGTCACAGCACGCTATTGCAACTTCCCTATCCACAACTAGGGGGTTCCGGTAGCCGTGATCGTTTGCCGACGCGTTTCGGGGCCGAGATAAGAACCAATCTCTGCGGGAAAGATCTTGAGTTCGAGTCTCGGTCACCGGGCGTGTTTTCGGGCATTTGTGGCTCGCCACCCCCCTCGTCACAACCCAGGGCCAAAGGGAAGCCATGAGTGAAATCATCAGAACAAACTCTGATCTTCCCTTAGGAAGACAGCTGATGACGTCCACGACGCCAGGAATGGCAGTCGGACGGAAATTCAACCTGAAATGGTTGTTTACGTTACTTACTAGCAGGCAACGATCCCAAATTTTGTAGTTAATTAGTAGGTAGCGATCTGATCCGTAGGTAATTAGTAGGCAACCATCCTATAAATATGTAGTTCCCATCATGGGTAATTCGATGCTTCAAAATTCATACTAGATAGAACTCGTTCGTGGTTACTAAAAAATGACAACTTCATCGTATCAACGTCTTCCTCCTCCTTGTGCATCCCGTCTGAAATTTATCGACTCGCGAGAGCGTAAAACCGAATTTACAAGGCTCTTGGAGAGTTTACGGCCATAGGACTGAGTCTACTAAACAAGCCAACTACCAGACTTTACTTAAGGCTGGTGTGTGAGAAAGAGAAACCAGGCAGGGGGGAGGGGATGTAGTAAAAGACATATACGAGGTTGAGGGTTATACTCGTAGTAGGGGATCGACCTCGAAAAAGTTCCTTACACTCTTCAAACTCCATTTTCCCTTCACTCGAACGGCTCTCGAAACTCCCAAAAAGTAATCATGGCTCGTGTTATTGGTCACATTCGATGTCAAAAGTCTACTCTTTCTTTTCCCTTGTTCAGAAAAGACCGTTTTTCTCCGCAAGTAACTAGTTGAACAGAACCTTGCCATAGTCAGTAATCGAAGACTTGGAAGGAAGGCAGCACTTTTCCGACAGACTTCAACAAAAGAAAAAGATCTAAAATTTTATTGGAAATTATTTATTTTTCATTAATTATTTATTTATTATTATCATTTTCTATTTCATCAGAAATGATTTTTTATTATCAATTTTTATTCGATATCTGCATATGAATGAGTGAAGGTTGGCAATAAATTCATCTTTGGAAGATTTATGAAAGATATTTTAAGCTGTGCCTCTTAAAACTGAAAAGGCCAGCCAAGTGTGAGGCACTTAGGTTCCTTGTATTCTTTTTTGGGTAGTTGGGGTAGGGTAATAGAGGGTGTTTTTATCTCCTCGGAGCCCTTCTTATCCCTACCCAAGTCAAGGTCATGCGTCCCCGTCGCGCAACCCGGGCCCCCTGGGATGAGCAGAGGTGGTCCCATTAGGTTTCCTTGGTGGACCCCTCTTGTAGTTCCAGGGGTGGCTGAATGACCCTCTGGCGATTAGGGAGGGAACCCTTGTTATCGGGTTCCCTGACCCTTCTAAAATGTGCTTCTCCCGTTATGAACACAAACGACGACGAGCCTCATAACCCCCGCCGGCCCATTGGCACGCGGGGTTCTGGGGGAGGCGCTCAGAGGCGCCCCAGGCAGGGGCGTCGGCCATCCTCTCCTTCCTCCTCTTCCTCATCATCCCTTCCCTCTTCCTCTTCCACTGCCTCTCTGAACCACCAGTGTGCCCATTGTGAGCGAGCATTCACTACCAGGTCTGGCCTTGGTCTCCACGTCAGACGGAAGCATCCTGTTGCTGCTAATGCTGCAATTGAAATAGAAAGAGTACAGCCTAGGTATGCTTCCGAGGATCTGCGCAGGATGGCGGGTGATGAGGTGGTGGCTGTGCGCAGTGGGGTACGTAATATGAATGTCTATTTAAGTGAGCGTTTTCCCACACGCACAGTCAATGCCATCTCAAAACTCCGCCAGAGGCCTCACTATAGGCAGCTTGTCCAGGATGCTATCCTGGCAAATAGCAGTGGGGCCTCTCCTGCATCTCCTATTGCTGACGTGGAGCAGCAGCCTGCCATTCAGAATCCCTGCCCCGGGACCTCCGGTCTTCTTGCCGATCTGAAGACCGAAGTCATGAGGCTCGGGGGGCAGGTAGGCCGCATTGAAGGCTACGAAAGCACCTACCTGCAGGATCTGGCGAGGCGGGCTGCTGAAGGGTCAGAAAACCTGGAGGATGAGGTTGCAGCCTATCTAGGGAGAATCTTCCCGCAGGTTGGGGATGCGACCGTGACGCGGCACCAAAGAGGACCTCCTCTTAGAATGGTGTTGTGTGGAGGTCGCAGAGCAGTTAAGCAAGCAAGACGGCGGGAGTACCACCGGGTTCAGAGTTTGTGGAGGAAGCATCCGGCGCGTGTAGCTGCGGAGGTACTGGAGGAGCCTGGGGAAAATCAAGTTCAACCCCCTCTCCAGGAGTTTGTGGACTTCTGGGAGCCACTTTTGAGTGCTCCCAGTCATGACCCTGGAGAGCGAGTGGTTCCCCCAGTCTCCACCAGGGATTCCTTACGCGGCATCATGTGTTCGCCGGTGCTACTTGACGAGGCACATAAGTGCCGTGTCAAGAACTCCACTTCCGCTGGACCTGATGGTATTTCCGCCCGTCGCTGGAATAAAGCACCTAAGACGATTAAGCTGCTCATCCTCAACCTACTCCTCCTTGCGGGAAGACCCCCGAAAGCGTTAACCCGTACCCGAACAGTGTTCATCCCAAAGAAAGGGGGAAGTGGGCCTGGAGGCTATCGACCGATCTCTGTGTCCTCGGTAGTCTTCCGCCACTTCCAGAAAGTACTGGCATCTCGCCTCCAGGTGGCTGGTGTCATTGGTGACGTCCAGAGAGCGTTTCGGCCAGCGGATGGCACAGCGGAGAACCTTACAGTTCTCCAAACTGTCATCTCGCTGGCCCGTATTAAACGCTGGCAATTACATCTCGCCGCTCTGGATGTCGCTAAGGCCTTTGACACCGTCAGTCACTTTGCCCTGACCGATTGTCTTCGTGGTGTCGGGGCCCCAACTCGATTAATTGAGTATGTGGCCTGTCTGTACCATGAAGGCGTGATGGTCCTAGAGGCAGGAGGTGAGATGTCAAGGGATATAATGATCGGGCGAGGGGTACGCCAGGGGGATCCCCTATCACCACTCCTCTTCAACCTGGTCGTGGATACGGCCTTGGGTAAGCTGCCCACAGAAGTAGGGTTTGATCTCGCCCCTGGGGTGCGAGTAGGAGCATTGGCCTTTGCCGATGATGTTATCCTACTCGCAGAAACCCGTGAGGGCTTGCAGATTGCCCTCAACGCATTTGCTAAGCAGCTAGCCAGGTGTGGACTTGTGGTCAACCCCGATAAATGCGGGTCGGTCTCCTTGGTCCCGTCGGGTCGCCAGCATAAGGTGAAGGTTGTGGATGGGGGTTTTGTCATTGGACAATCCCCCATTCCTTCCCGATCTGTGTTGGGGGTTTGGCGGTACCTTGGAGTCGACTTCATGGGGGTGGCCACCATTACTGCCAGCCGTGTGGACCTTGGTAGAGCGCTAGCTCGCGTTACCAAGGCTCCATTGAAGCCACAGCAGAAGCTGCGCCTCCTCCGCACGTACTTACTGCCAAAGCTAACCTATGGTTTAGTCTTTGGTAGGCTTACGGCGGGGAGGCTGCAGGAATTAGATCGTGAAGTACGCTCTGCTGTGCGCTCTTGGCTGAAATTCCCGCCTGGTGTCCCAAGTGCCTACATCCATGCACCAGTTAAATCTGGTGGGCTCGGTATTGTGTCCCTCTCAGCAAGCATCCCCTCTCTGCGCCGCCAGCGCCTGCTAGCCCTCCGAGGGTCGAGCTGGGGGGTCGCCCGTGCTGCTGCTGATCTTGATTTTGTCAGGCAGCAGTTAGCATGGTGCGACCGAGCAACACCATCTGCTCCAAAACCCAGTTCGTCTGCTGAGTTCGCTGCTGCGCTGCATGAATCAGTAGATGGTAAGGAACTCCGACAGTGCTCCGAAAGCCTTATCTCTTCCCAGTGGGTAGATTGGGCTTCGGAGGGCATTGGGGCCCGCGACTACCGCCACTTCCACGCCGTCCGTGTGGCATCTCTGCCAACTGCGGTGAGGTGTACGAGAGGTAGTCGTGGGGCAACCCTACCCCTTTGCCGCGCCTGTCGGAGTCGAAGTGAACATCTTTATCATGTGGTGCAGCAGTGTCCACGAACTCATGGGGGCCGCATTCTACGTCATGATGCGGTCGCCAAGCAGATAGCAGGTGCCTTGTCATCTAGCGGCTGGGATGTTGAGAGGGAGAGGTTATACCACATGCCGAGTGACCAGGGTAAGAAGCCCGACATCGTTGCCGTCAAGCCTGACCAGTCTTGCATTATCCTGGATGTCCAAGTTGTCAATGGCAGCTTGGACATGGAGCAGACTTGGCGGGCTAAGATAAGGAAATATGACACGAATGATTTACGGCAAGCGGTGTCGGAGCTAAAAGGAGTGGCACCCAACAACATCAGGGTGATGGCTGCAACATTGTCATGGCGCGGAGTGTGGTGCGGGAAAAGCGCCACGGAGTTACGCGAGTTGGGCATCTCGGTAGGCGTACTCCGTGGTATCACCACCCGCGTCCTGCTCGGCTCATATTTGAACTGGTGGTCGTTCTATAGAGGCACTTCCCTTCATCCCTCTCTCCCACCCCCACCATCCTCATCTTCCCTAATCCCGAGGGCCGGCGTCGGGTGAGTCCTGGGCGTCCTCCCCATTATATTTGATTTATTTATTTATTTTGTATTAATGGCGTGCCCCCTGCGTCTTTCAGGGGAGTTTCTTTAAAAAAAAAAAAAAAAAAAAAAAAAAAAAAATAGGTCCTAGCCGCGTGACGTCATAGGGATTCGATGTATCGATGACATCGATCGATTACTGGACTCACGCTCGATGAAAGCTTACACTGCCGTGTGAAGGAAGAACGTCTCAACTAGAAAATGGTCGAAAATGGGGTTTTTACGTATCCCCTCTGATCCCCCCCCCCCCCCCCCCAACATCTCAACTCCTCGATTAAAACACCCAAACTAGCTAGATCTGCTATTTATTTGTGGAGAAAAAAAGACTCAACGCGCTGAAAATGCCGTTGAGTTGTTTTTCCTCCACATTGTTGGCTTCAAGATCGGGTTGAAGTGTCTCGTATGGTTGTCGATATTTGACTCAAATGACACGAATCGATTGAAGGTACCAGGGATGGGTATCGATACTCGATATTTCAAAATATCGATACTTCTGTACCGATACTTAATATTTTAGTATCGATACTGCACTATCCGATATTTTTGGATATCGATAATTTGGATCCGATATTTCTAAATATCGAATATCGATACAGTTCTCGCGGAAAATTCAACATAATGGCTAAAAAATGAAGAAAGTAGAGAGGCTTTTGTGTCATTACTCTTTGGTTGCACAAATAACGTTTATATCATGGAGAAAATTTCCCTGCTTGGACTCTTAATATTGAAAAATGAATAAAAATTGTTGAAATTTTTTTTTTCTTGAGGATATTGGATAATATTGACAGTTTGTAACACTAAAGTATCGATACTCGATACTTTAAAATATCGAAACCCATGCGATATTTGGGATATCGATACTCGATACCGTATCGATACTTTTAAAACGATACCCATCTCTAGAAGGAATAATAGAGGCGTCTGGATCTCCAGCGGCTCGTCCTCGACACAAGCGCTCACAGCGGCCTTCCTGCTAACTCTCTTATCTCGTTCTCGCGCTAAATGTGAGTGTGCCCTCGGTGGTTGAGCATAAAATATTGCTGATGAGGGAAAATCAGGCATACTCGGGAAACTTAGCGAGTGGATTATCACTTTCCATGTTTTTTTTTTAGGCTGAAACCATTGTAAACACTCCCGGATCATCACCTGGCTAGCTGTAGGTACTTTAGTGGGGGAAACGGCACTTGGCGTTCAAAAACCTCAATCTGCTGAACAATCCACTGCTCCAGGTTTGTTTTCGTTTATTTATCCCACTAAACTGTTGAATCATAAACCCATTCAACCCTAATTTGCAGCGTTTTCTCAACCGTAATGATGATAATAGGTAGGTAGGTAGGTACTTTATAATAATAATAGGTGCATGTTGAACTTCGGTGAGGTCTCATCAATGGTTGGAGTAGGTAGTCCGTCCAGGTCAATACAAAAACCTTTTTCCTTCCTAAGTACCTACCTAAAAAATAGGTACCTAATCGTTTTTACAAGACAAGCTTCATACTTTGGTAACCGAAGGCACTTGTAGAGAATTTTCCAAAAAAGCCCGATATTTGACCATGCTATAATTCAATGGAACTGTCTTTGTGGTTTTCAAGCGCCGATTTAATAACAATTGTTGATGCTTCCAAAGAGATTTTTAGCGTTACTAATTGAGGATAACCTAGTGTACAATTATCAAGCAAAAACGCTTGCATACGAGTCTGCAACACATTGAAACATTTTCATGCGCCCCCCCCCTCCCCTCACGACACATGAACTACATACCTCCCATAAACTACATAAACTACTAATTCGACTCAGTTGATCTGGTTATATCAAACTGTAAAGTACCTACCTAACTGTAAAGTACCTACCTGTAAAGTACCTAACAAGTTCACTTCTGATGGTCATAATCATCATTGTGGCGACTTGGGACAATTTTCGTCGCAACAAATTTCGTGACGATTTTTTTTTTATGTGCCATATCAAAGACATGAAAATGTCAAAATGAAGCTATTGCAGTCGTCTAAAAAAAACGGAAATCCGTTTTAAGGTTGAGCTAAAATGATCGTGAATTGCCCTATTCCGTCATATGGCTCAATTACTATGTTGTCAAACAAGATTGACTTAGTTTCTTAAATATTCCAATCTCTTTCTTGTACGTAGCATTGTTCATTGCAATAAGACCTTTCGAAAGGTAAAGTCATATCTCCATTTCATAGGTATTTAGATTCAATCCTAGATTTTAACGTTCTTTTTGTTTATTTAAAATTGGGTTCGAAAATTGTTCTTACTAAACCCATGGCTAGTTCATTTGCCAGCCAAATAGGTACAAAATAAATAGTCCAAAGTTGCGTTTCGAAACTCTGAAAATGTATCCCTCAAAATGACAGCCCCTTATGAACAAAATAAGCAGGCACAACCTTACAATAAAAAATAAGGAGTGGCAAGGGGATGGGAGGATGAGAACGCAAGCTATAAGTATGATTTTTATTGGCAAAATTTGTTGTTATTGGTAAGCTATTTTATTTTTCAGACTTTTTCGTTCACAGCCCATGTCTAAATGTCTTCAGTCTTGGACAGAAAAATAGAAACTGGAAAATATCAGGTGTAACTTTGACCCAAGTATAACATCGAATTGAAAGCCACAAAGAACTAGTGAGATCATGGAACAGACAGGAACTGTTTCTAGCTAAGACGTCGAATGTCATTCTTTGAACAAATAACGAAGTTAACATACAGTTAGAACTATTACCAAGAGTTAAGGATGACGATTAATTATAACAGGATCCTTGTAGCTGTATAAGCATAAGAGATGGACACTGCAAAAATTTAGTCCCCCATTGCTGAAACCTTATTAATATCTGCCCCCAAAATACATAAACAATTTTGAAAATCTGGTAACCTTAAACAGGAACGCTCTAGTTTTGAAACCTTATTAATATCTTCCCCCAAAATTCATAAACAATTTTGAAAATCTGGTAACCTTAAACAGGAACGCTCTAGTTTTGAAACCTTATTAATATATTCCCCCAAAATACATAAACAATTTTGAAAATCTGGTAACCTTAAACAGGAACGCTCTAGTTTTGAAACCTTATGAATAACTTTCCCCAAAATACAAGAATTATTTTGAAAATCTGGTAACCATAAACAGGAACGCTATAGTTTTGAAACCTTATTAATATATTCCCCCAAAATACAAAAATAATTTTGAAGATCTGGTAACCATAAACAGGAACGCTTTAGTTTCCTACCTAGAATAATAGGTAGGTATCTATTTATAAAATCTGTAGATATCAAATAAGTACCAAGTGCCACATAGGGATTTCACATAAAATGTAATGACTCGAACATGAATAAAAAGGAACATGATTAGAATAATAGAGATTTTGAGAGACAAAGCAAGTGGGTAGTATTATCGTAAATATCAATTGCACCGATCTACAAAAAGGATTTTTTTAAATGGATAGATTTTTAAAAAATGTTTCAATGTTGAATAATTAAGTATCATGTTTCGAAGACAGGTATGTACCACGTTCGGCAAAATCCGCAAACAAGATGGAATCAAAAAGAAAATTTCTCCTGGCTGAATAACAACTTGGCAGCAAGTGATGATCTCTCTTGAGTGGTTGGATTTCTTATTCCTCCTTCAGACGACTTCTTTTTTCTGGATTTCGTTGAGAAACACGATTTTTGAGGAGATCTGTTCTTATTCGTATTAATATTCTTGGAAGTACCACAAGTGGAAGTGAAGGATAGCGAATTTGCTTCAAAAGCGGTTTCGATTGGAAGAAGAGCTTTCCAAAAAATTTCCGCGTGATCATCACACTGAATTTTTTCCAATAACGACTCACATTGACTTCGTATTCGTGCCTTTTTCTCATTGAGGTCTTTATCACGGAAGGAAGGATTATTTTTAGAAATTTCCCGCACGATTACCTCTTCAAGACTATTTTCTTGACGATCACAAATCACAGTAAGCTCGTTAGCATCCTCACACATTTCTTGGCATTCCACTTCACAGTTGACAGACACTTCGCTACTTTTCATGAAGAGACGACGCGATGAATATGTTTACATATATTCGACTTGATCACAGAGTCAATGCAATCACATTTGAAAATATGTACACAAATTCCGCAGTCGTCACATTTGAGTAGGCAAGGACATTGTTCAACATCACACCTCTGGACCACGTACATATTTTCGGCAGATTGTGATGCCACCAGCCAACCACCCCCGAATGGTACGACAGCTGAGTTCTCCATGCGGATAGCTGTTAGGTGTCGAGCTCGATTAGCGGCTGTGTGTTTGGTCAATTTTCCGCGTTCATTAATGACCAATAGATCAAATAATTTATCTCTAGTCAGACGCAATAGGGCAGATAATGTTCGGTCCAATCGTTTTACCTTTTTTCCACCCAAGTAAAGATATTTCAAAACCCTGTGGAAGTTTTCAAGCAACAAGTTGGTGTTCATGCCACACTCTTTTCTGTAGCAGTATGCCCACGACATCACGTTGTGGCTATAGGTATTACGGAAATACACACCAAAATTTTTGGTAACAGGGTCGTTTTCCATTGCTTGGACAGCATTAGTGAACATTTGAAGGAATGCGACTTCGTCTGTTTCTACCATTAAGGTTTTAATAACTTTATAAATCTCAGACCTCTTGGAAATATCACTGATTTGATTCAAGTTTTTCCTCCAAGCATGATCAACGTACCAAGCGCACCAAAGGATTCGCTTCGGCGGTGGCATGACGTTTGACCAGCCGTTGGCACACACCTCACTCATGTCTGACATGAGGACTCGTGCTTGAATGGGTGCGTGCATACAACTTTTCAAAACACGGGCGAATAACGTCATGATTGTGGAGTCGCTTCTGTTGCTGACCATGTATGCCAGGGGAATCCCTGTCGGATGTCAGTGACTACGAAGATGGTTGTCAGCTCAAAATCGTATGAGTTTAAACCATGTGTCCCATCAAAGCAAACAATGTTTGGTCCATACTTAAGGAGCATTTCAATCTGTGCATCAGTAGCGATGATGAGAACCATGTCGTTTTCGTGAAGTTCGGGTTCTTCTGGCATGCATGCTCCTTGAGGTTTATAGAAGCGTACGATTTCAGATTGTTTTTGCATCTGGGCAACCCAAACCTCGACCCTCGTCCGGTCGCTCCCATGGATGAAACCTTTCTCAGTTCCCATGAGGCCAAAACTACTTTGAACGTTCCAAATGTCTTTACGAGTTGTTAGGTGAAGTCTACGAACGTCTTGATTCTTCACGGATTCACGGATGGTGTCCAAAATAGTACCTTAAGGTATTCCCATGGCTACCTTTTGAGCTATTTCTGCTCTCTCGCTCTTTGAAAGGTTCAAGCGACCCAATTCTTGCAAGTGGCCGACATGTGTGTGAATGTAGCTGACTCGAATGACACCTTTGGCAGAAATGGGCGTAATCATAATCATAATTACGATTATAATCACAAGCATAAAAGGTGTAATTACGATTATGATTACAATGATAATCACAGGTATGATTACGAGTACAATCGTAACCACCGGTGATTGCGATTATGCTGTAATCATACGAAAATATTATGATTACATTGTATTCATACAAAAAGTGTATGATAACGACTGTAATCATACGAAAATAACACCCCTCAAAATTTGATGGTTTACGTTTCAAGGTACGTAGAATCCAAAAATCGAATGAAAATTTGGCCGTCCGTCCGCCGTACGCGGCACTTTTGCCACTTAGCATTGACCGATTTGGATGAAATTTGGTATGTAGGCTCCATTTGGGGTCTAGTTGTGCCCCGAAGATTTTGGTTGATGTAGGTCACTTCTAAGGGTTCCAAAATCAATTTTGAAATTTTGAAAACGCCCTAACTCAAAATTTTTTTGAACAGGGTGTCTACCATTCGGATGGACCAAACTTCAAGGATCGATTGTACAACTAATTTGTTAAAAAAAAATGTCTCTTAGCAATTTTTTCTTAACCCACTCAAAATTCTTTTTTTTCCACTTTAAAGTTTTTATTCGTATTTTCGACCTTGCAGCACTAAAATGTTCATAACTCCCTTATTTCTCATGCTACTTCAAATCTGAGTACACCGTTGGACAGAGCGTTAAATTTCCTGTCCATTTAGTGGGAAACCCAGTTTCTTAAAGCCATTTGTAAAAGTAAAAAAATAAATCCAAGTCAACATTTATAATGTTTTTCGAAAATCGACATTATTCAGGTAAAAAATACTGTAAATAATATAATATTTTATATAGTAAATAAAATACAGTAAAAAATACTGCTATCGTGGTGCACTCAACGGGAAAAACTACCCCAAGATCTCACCTTTCCAACGGTATGTCAGTTTTAAGGTCTAATAGGAAAGTTTCTTTGAAAAAATTGAGTTTTATGCGAAAAAACGTGCTTCTTGAGGCATATTCCGCTAGAGAGTCGACCAAGTATTATTGCCTTCACTTTTCAAGGATTGCAATAAAATGTCCACCAAATTAAATTTCCACTCGTATTTTACGTTTTGGACCTTACTGAACAATTTTGGTACCGTGTCTGTCCATCTGACAGTCGGTCTGTCTGTCTGAAAGTCCTTGTAGATGGCAAAAGCAATACGAAGCTACTGTCCGATTTTGATGTAATTTTGGGCTATTTTCTCCATGTGAATCAAATCAACGCATTAAATTTTCAAAATCAAATTCAAAAATTTTAATTTTTTTTATAATATAAATTACCATATTTTGGTATATTATTTTCAATAACAAGCCTTTGGAATCGAGCAAGAAAAAAAAGTTAACCCCCTCTCAAAATTGTTTTATTGATTGCCCGTAATATGTAGCGCTATCGCGGGGGCACTCACCGGCCAAAACTACCCCGGGATCATATCTTTTCTACGTTAAGAATCAGCGTTTCGTTTAATTAGAATAAATATCAAGAAATTGACTTTTTGTAGCAGAAGAATAACTTGAAGAGTTTCATTGACAATAATAATTTTTTTTTACAATACAAATCATTGTACCTACCAACACTGTCTACCAACGTTACAATGACAATTTTTTTCTGCTAATTGATCTTTAATTTTATTTTAGTTCCATTTTTAAAATCAAAATGAACGGTTTTTCCGTTGAGTGGCCCACGATAGCAAAACTTATTCCATGTTAACAATAAACCTAAAAAAATGGTAATTTCTAAAAAAAAATAAAATTTCTGAATTTGATTTTGAAAATTTAATGCTTTGATTTTGATTTTCATGGAGAACATCGCCGAAAATTACATCGAAATCGGTCAGTAGCTTTGTATTGCTTTTGTCATCTACAAGGACTTTCAGACAGACAGACCGACTGTCAGATGGACAGACACGGTACCAAAATTGTTTAGGAAGGTCCAAAACGTAAAATACGAGTGGAAATTTAACTTAGTGGACTTTTTATTGCAATCCCTGAAAAGTGAAGGCAATAATACTTGGTCGACTCTCTTGGTTGACTTGGATTAATTTTGTTACTTTTACAAATGGCTTTAAGAAAATGGGGTTCCCACTAAATGGACAGGAAATTTAACGCTCTGTCCAACGGTGTACTCAGATTCGAAGTAGCGTGAGGAATGAGGGAGTTATGACCATTTTAGTGCTGCAAGGTCGAAAATACGAATAAAAACTTTAAAGTGGAAAAAAAGAATTTTGAGTGGGTTAAGAAAAAATTGCTAGGAGACATTTTTTGTACAAAATTAGTTGTAGAATCGATCCTTGAAGTTTGGTCTATCCAAATGGTAGACACCCTGTATAGGTATTGTTTTTCCTTCAATTTAAGATTCTATAGAATTTTTAGAATTTTTTGAGACCACCCGGAGCTCTGTAGGACAAACCATTCGCTCACTACGAGAATTTGAAGTTTGAACGTACGATAAATCAGAAACACGAGTGTGAATCGCAAAAGAGGCCTGATCTCCGTTCAAATTAAAGCTGACCGAAATGCGATCGATGTTTTTCTTCATGTTGGATGGTTGGTGGCTTTGCAGACGTGTGATCTATATAGAAAAATAAAAAATAATAAACCATTGTGTAATAATTTGCAGCGTTTTTTGCTTGTGATTATAATCGTAATCGTAATTATGATTACGCCTATCTCTGACCTGTGGCCTTGTCTTCTTCAGCTTTTATCATAGCAGGGCAAACGCTGTTGATCTTTACCGAGCCTTTCATCTTCAAGTGCCTCAATCCTTTCCCTTTAGTGTAAAAATGGCCATCCCGGAAACAACGGTAGTAGCGGATTCGAACGTTCCGGCGTTCTGATGGTCCTGTACGACTAAAAAATTGACATACTTCGCTCTTTTCGAAGCTTTCTTTCCACTTCAAGAACCTTGTATGGTCATCAAACTCCAATTTTCGTTCATCCATCGAAATGTGATGATTATTTGCATAATGCTCCATCATGTTCTGACGAGAACTACACTCAAAAATGCACATCGGACATTTATGGGAATGAACTATACATTTCTTCTTGGAGTGTTTCTTGTGGTTGGACGTGTGATTTCGTTCAATGTGGCGACTCAAAGTCACTTTGAACTTTGTCTGGTAACCACAGTGATAGCAGGAGAGTGGGGCATTTCGGTGGTTTTCCCTCACATGCTGGATGTACCGACGACGATTTTTAAAGGATTTCTTGTTTGGGCACTCACGGCAGTGAAATGATCCTTCCATCACCACTTAATGCAATGTGCACTCACGAGTGTTGCGACGTGGAAAATAAAGAACTAACAAAATTAGAACTCACAACACAGGACTACAAACTTTAACTTTTAGAAACAGAACTAGAAACGAGCGAAAACAGCTAGAAAACTAGCGGAACAGCAATACGACAGCGCACAGAGATAATGACAACAAACCGGGTGGAAGTGGAGTGGAGGAAAAATTGAGAAAAGAAGAGATAAGAGAGTTAGCGGGAAGGCCGCTGGGAGCGCTTGGGTCGAGGACGAGCCGCTGGAGATCTGGAGTGAATTTATGGCGAGTTTTCCAGAATAACTTTGAAGCTGATTTCTGGGATTTCGAAAATTTTGAGTTGAGTCATTCTTCCTTCACACGGCAGTACAGCAGAAGGGAGATTATTGCAGTTTGTGTAGGATGTTCACTCAAACCTGAGAGCGCTTCGTTTTGCGCTTTGAAAATCGTGGTCGTTTTAGCTATCATTCCTAGCTAGCTATCATAATATGTCAGGGTGTCCAGCAACCTGGAAAACCGGGGAAACTCAGGGAATTTCCCTTCACTGGAAAACTCTGGGAATTTCTTTTTTTCTGAAAAAAAAACCTGGAAAAAGCCCTGGCGCCAAACCTTCTAGTGGGAATTTCCGGCAGTCTGAGGTGAAAGAAATTGTGAACGGAAAAATACTCTCACATAAAAATTTGTCTTGGTTGGTAGGTAGTAATTTTATTCCACACAGCAAAATTTAGGCTGTTTCCGAAACGCGGGGAAGCGCCCAATATGAAAGTTTTATTCAAACCCACCCAAGTGGCTGTTTTTTGGTGAATTGAAAAAATATACTTACGAACTTTATTTCGTTGTTTCCTATCCTAGTTTAATGTTTCCTATCCTAGTTTAAGGGAACAAGGAAATTTTTTCGAGTAAAAATTCGATTTTTTAAAAATAATTTTTTGTTAATGTGCATATAATCACGGACCAATTAAAAAAAAAAATCATGAAAAAATTTGAACGAGAAGTGGGTCAAATAGATACGCAAACCGACCTGTGTCAGGGTTTGCGCTAGTACAGTCCAGCGCCATACGCTGGACCGTCCGCATTTTCAAGACGATTCAGCACAGCACAAAACGAACGGACTTCACAGCACAAAACGAGACATAAACATAGAAAAAGACGAGTAAACAACGAAACAAGAGATTTAGCTTCTTCTTCTTCTTTGTTTTCATCTAATCGAGTCACCTTGGAGCAAGTTGGAAGCGTTAGGAAACCGTATGATGACGTCATGAGATGAACATTGTTTAATTTCAGAAAATCGTGTTTCCTGAAAAATCGCGTTTTCTAGCACTCGTGTTCCATTTTGTTGAGTTATACTGGACTTATCTCCTTGTTCTTTTTTTTTACTTGTACGTCAGTATCTTATACACCAACTGTGCGTAGGGATTGGCGTATTTTTCCCGACAACAAGATAAAAATGTGGTACGTTTTGGTGGGTTAGGGCCCTGATTTTGATGGTTTTTTTCAAAAATCCGCCTTTCTTTCCTCAAGCGTTGTACGAAATTATCCTTTGCACTAGTTATAGAGCATAAGATGCTAGACAATATTTGAAAAAAATCAAGGTGATCGGTTGATTACAACCCGAGAAAACGGTACATACGTTTTACGGGAAATTGTACTCTCGGGGAAAATTTCCTTGTACCCTTAATGTTTCACGGTTCAAGTTATCATACAGGAGGCCAATCACGGAAAAAACATGGTATTTTTTTTCAAATATAGACGTCCCAAATGTAGAAAAATGGTTCAACTATACCTAATATGTAAATGGCGATAAGTAAAAATTGGTAAAAAATAGTAAATTATAAATGGTGGTAAGTATAAATTGGTCAATTTAAGAATTTGTTGCCTCGTTTCGTTCAAATTTGCTTTTTATATTATTTGTATTTGTGTTTGCATACGGACAAAGGAATATTACCTACTTTAAAATTACAATTAATCATAATAACATAATTAAACTTCATATACCTAATATAATCATATAGGTACCTAATATAATGAAATATAATATAATAAATATATTGTAATAAATTTATAAATGCAATATAATTAACTTAATATATTGTGATTAGGTATATTACTTTGGGCAGGCCCGTTTTGGAGAGTAAATAATCACAATGTCTTTCTTGAGTAGAACTACCGAAAAGTCTGTCAAACTAAACAACTATAAACAGATGAAGGTGGAATTATGAAGTGAAATTAAAATAACAACTTAGTGAATGTAAAATTATTGAAATTAAAAGAATTAATCACTAAAATTGAAAAAATAATTTGTGAACCACAACTTTTCATGAATTAGAAGATTCGAGAGTCGATAAAGGAAACTATTTTGCTTCCAAATGTACCGAATTAGCGGAAGCTTTGTTTTCACTATTTAAAGTTGAAAAAGAAATTTTCTCCAAAATCAAAATTTTAACGCGCGTTTTAGTACGTTTTAGGCCTTTCTGAGCAATTTTCCATCTGATTTCAATGAAATTTTCAGGCATTGTTTAGATTGGTGCGTGGATAGTCCCCTATGAAAATCACCACTGGGCTGATAGTAGCGACTGCGCATGCGCAAAAGTGAACTTCCTTATAACAGCCACAACTACATTTTCTATCTGAATTAGTTGAATTTTGCAGGATTTGTTCAAATTGGCGTGTAGATGACCCCATCCGAAAATCATGGCCCCCAAATGGACAGTAGCCTCCGTGCATGCGCAAACGTAAAACAGTAAAACACTTGTAACAGTCATATTTTCTATGTTTTCTTTCTATATTTTCTCCCCGAATTCGATTAAATCTTCAGAGATTGTGCGGGTTGACGTGTAGTGGGTTCCCTGTGAGGGTAGTGCAAGGTACTTAGGATATGAGATATGTACATACCTTTGCGCTTTAAGTTATCGATATGTACAATCGGGTAATGGGGACGTGTTAGCTATGTGCCACACCCACTTGGCTGACTTTTTTTGTAAAGCAAGGCTGAATCTGAAATATGCTGATTAGTAATTCAGGTAGGTGTAATATTGATTGTGGAATAATATTTTTGTATTGATTTTCTTTTTGTTTCACCAATTTATTGGTATTCGTATCATTCTCCTTTACTCCATATTAGTGGGGGGTCGTTGGTCATAGATTTCGTTGTGCTGTTTAGTTTTTGAACTACCGTGAATGTTGCCATGGAGCTACACTCAGGAACTCTAATCAGCATAATAACATTGGTTTTATTCTTGGACTCGATAGGTTGGTAGGCTGTCATGTAATAACAGTACTGAACTGAAATTTAATAACATTTCACATCTGGAGAGACCTCACGCATACTGAAAAACATATTTTTATCTATCCAGTTTTTCTGGATTTCTGAATACAGTACCTAACTATAAATTGAAAATGGACTTCTCTACAGAAATACAGTTTGGTATTTCTACGAACATCATTGAGTGCTGAATTTATTCAGTAGAGTAGAACAGCTGTAATCCTCGTCCAGAAGCACTCTTCCGTGTCTATGAATGGAGAGAAGAGTCAATAGACGTGTTCCCAGGATATCCGCTACTGATGACGGCTGTCTGAAAAGTAAATGGATATGTGCAATGAGCAGACTGACGAAGATATATCCATGTCAGAGAGGAACAGTGGAATCCAATCGAGATTTATGGTTGACAATCCCGCTCGTATATCTCCTCTTTTCTTCGTCCTTAATATTTTTCATCTGGTTTCTGTTCTCTCGGGGCCTCCGAGCTACTTAATTTATTGTCATTGGAGGAGCTCAAAGCAAAGTTTGATCAAAAGAGCAATCTCTGCCGGTTCTGTTGGTTCTATCAACTACGGGTGTTCTCAATAAAGATCAGTGAAGCATCTACTTCCATTTCTGAGAGTTGATAAAGTGAAAAGCATGATGATGATGAAGAATCCTTGACATGCGCTGACAAATATTGTTCACGAAAAAAAATCAAACATGTAAACGTGACAAAGAGACTCAAACCAGCTTAAATTCTTTCAAAAGAAGGCAGAAACAAATTATAACCACCAATTGCCACGAGATCTTCACTAGAAAAAACCCCTCAGTTCTCCTCTTGTGCTCTGATTTCAAAAAAAAAAGAAAAAGGTGAAAATCAATAACCCAACATCCCCTTAGCAATTTGATAATAAGATTTGTTCTGTGACTTTTTTCTCCGAATTTCCCGTAAACTTCACATCGTATGCGCCAGTGTTTCTTGTGTCCGTACATCGCTAAGAGATTCCTAAGGCTATTGGCAGTCTATTTGTGCATCTACACATTTGCAGGATATGATGAATTTAACGCATTCAACGTCCCCCCCCCCCCCCCCCCCGATAGAACAAGGGTAGAAACTCTTTTAAACCTGGTCGTAAGCGGACCAGTATACATGTAAACTGCTACAATCATCTACCCTGATGTAACCTTTTCATCTCCGTTTCTTCTGGTTATACCCTTTGCATCCGTATGTAATTGAGATGAAATCCGTTGGAAGCTGTAAAGGTTATGCATGGTACATGGGTTGCGTGGATTGTGGCTACCGAATTATCTATCACTAAAAATTCATAGGGAACCACGTAGAGACCTCCAGAAACACCAGTAAATGACGAAACATCGTGCAAACTACGTGAAAGTAAAACCGGGAGAAGAAGGAGATGCAAATGAGGAGATGAAGCGAGCGTCTGGTGGTTATCTTTTCATTAAGTCCTTCTGTTCCAAGTTAACAAGAAGGAGTTACTCATTCAAGGGCAGCAGCACAGCACCTCATTGTACACATAACAGGGTATTCACATCTCATTGTCAAGAGCCCAGAGCCCTTTCAAGGGATCACAACCACGGGTATAGCAAAGGGAGGGAAACGGCGCCTTGAAATGAGAAAGACTCCTGGAACAAACAAGAAAGACCTGCGGCGCCTGTGATAAACCGACTCAATTAGCGACGACTTCTCAAGGCAGAGTTACCTGATGCTCTGATTACCTTGAAAAAAGGGTCGACTTCGTTCCAATTACCGCAGATATGATTGTATTTGTGGAAATGGGTTGTGGTACCTGACAAATTGTGATTCTCAAATTAATGTAAAAATCCTGGTCCTTGAGAAATGAGGTGGTCTTTGAAGAATTAAACACGAACATATTAAATCAATCAATAACTCCTTACAGCCTTCAGAGACCTTCATTTCCTTCAAAATCCTACATTTCTCAAAGAACACGGATGTCTACATTAGTTTTGTATACACATTTAGTCGAAGTGAATATGAATGAATGAAGAGGAGAAAAGATTGAAGAAGATGAACCGTCTGGAGCTTGGCCGGTTCTACGATGGAATTCGCGATAAGCAGCAACGACAGCTGGTGTTATTCAGTTACCATCATTCGGAGAATGAGGGTACATGTTACATAGAAGGCTGAACTAAAATTGAATTTGAACGACCCAGATGTTGGGATGAATCGTTTCTGAAAGGATAAATATTTGGTGAAAGTTGGGAAGTCCACATTACCCGTTGTTTGATCCTGATAGAGGTCAAAACTGAAAAAAAGTTGTCCATCCAGAGTTGAGTTCCCTGGGCAGATGCCAGTTGTGAATGTCTCGGATGAGAAATAAACTATTGTCCTGTCCTGAACACCGAGCTAAGGGTTATCCACGAAGAAAACAACACTGTAAAATTTCATGAGTTCTCTCTCCAAACTAAAAAAATAGGCTTTTGGCAGTTCAGTTGGGCAAAATCATACTCATGAATATGACCACCCTTCCATCGAATTTCGCCTTCTCCCAGTTGTTCCTCCTTGACCCTCCTTCCTCGCGGGATCGCGGGTCTGGGGCTGGCCAGGTGCCTCGGTTTGTGCTGTGATATGGGACACCACCATGGTGGGCTGGCCCCGGCGGTGTCGGGGTTGCCCCAGCCCCGCGCCGTTTGTATGCGAAACTAGCTACCACCTACCTTACTTGGACGTATTCTTGCCTTGTAAAAAGATTACGAATAAAGATATTATTATTAGTATTATTATTCCTAGTGGACAAGATCGTTATCTGAACAAGAGTTAGGCAAAATCATACTCATGAGATTGATTAAGATTTTTAATCACAGGAATATGTTTCTGTGATTATGAATAAGATTGAATTCGTAGGTATTCACACACTTAGAGTATGAATAAAATCATAATCACGGAGTATGTTTGAGAGTATTTTCTTGATCACAGGAAATCTGTGATTAATCTTAGGAAGAATAGAATTAATCATTTTTTTAAATTGTGGTTAATCATAGGATTTTGTGAGTAATTATGGGAAAAATTGTTATTAATCAAAATTTATTAATGATTAATCCTACTATTCCTGTGATTAGTCACAGATTTCCTGCGGTTATGACTTTAATCTTACTCGTAGTGTGGAAATATGAATTTAATCTTATTCATAATCACAGAAACATATTCCTGTGATTAAAAATCTTAATCGTTCTCATGAGTATGATTTTGCCTAACTCTTGTTCAGATAACGATCTTGTCCACTAGGAATAATAATACTAATAATAATATCTTTATTCGTAATCTTTTTACAAGGCAAGAATACGTCCAAGTAAGGTAGCTAGTTTCGCATACAAGCGGCGCGGGGCTGGGGCAACCCCGACCCCGCCGGGGCCCGCCCACCATGGTGGTGTCCCATATCACAGCACAAACCGAGGCACCTGACCAGCCCCAGACCCGCGATCCCGCGAGGAAAGAGGGTCAAGGACGACCGACTGGGAGAAGGCGAAATTCGATGGAAGGGTGGTAACCATGGCGAAGATGCTGAAATGAAACAGACGAGATGATGGAGAGTCAGCTACAAGCTTGATGTTGGAAGAGTAGAGCAGAAAGGTTGTGAGAAATCAACGATTGATGTCTTGGGCAGATGCGATATGACGATGTTTTAATTTTGAAGTTGAGAGAAAGGGACCAGAAATTGGAATATGGAAGGGATAATTGTTATTTCTTTGAATATCTTGTTGAAAGTTAGCAGTTACTTTAGTTGTTATTCTGTTATATTATTGAATGGTTGTGTTGAAATGGAGGATGAATGTTGTTCTGAAGGATGTTAAGGAATGAGGAGGTCTTTTGCGACTGTATGGAATGATTGAGTTGACGTTGTATGATGTAATGTGTCTGGTTTTGTGATGAATACAAGTCTTAGTTCTGAAGCTACTATATTTCAATCAATATTGCCTGTATTGCAACCCCAATTTAGCCTCATAAAAGCTCCTAGAGAATGGAAGAAATACAGCATCTTTCGAAGCTTTATGCATGTATGCAGTTTGTTTAGTTTAGCTTGACAAGTATGTGTTCTGTGGCACATACTTATGGGCACAAGCGTTTCTTGAAATAAGTAATCATCTCTATTTCACATCAGCTAGTTCACAGGCGAACTGAGGAGGTTCATAAATAAACTATAACTTACTGTATCGTTCGAACACCATCAATTCTATCTCCTCATAATATAAGCTCCGTTCCGGGGAAACTATGTAGATACTTCAAAGTCCGAGTTGGAGCTTCCAAAGCAAAGATCGATGGTTTCAATGCCCGAGCTTTTAGTGTGATTAATCCAGGTAGGTAACTTAAATATTCTCTTGGTGGTGCCTTTATCCGTCTTTTTCCCGTTCACGCAAGTCATGTGTACTTTGTTAAACTGAACTCGTCGGGAATCAAAGTTAAGCTTTTAAAACTGTATTTCTAGCGATGTTTCAAAATAAATGAGAAAACATGATATTAGGTGACACCATGTGGACATATGAAGTTCTCAATGAGAAACTTATTTTGAAATGGAACATGACAAGAATTTAATTTGAGAGCCAAGTGGTGTTCTTTAAGAGATTTTCAACCTAACAAAATTCTCGAGTTGCGATTGCAGATCAGAGGATTGGCTACACTAGCTCGGAGCCGTTCTCAAGAAAACTTGGGAAATCTTGGAAATCAATAATCTCATGTCGATTTCCTTTCCGTTTTTTCCTTATTTCCGGCCGCTATCAGAGAAAGAGGTGGTCTCTCAATATTTCACCACTACGATCGATGGTATTAAAAAAAAAAAAAAAAAAAAAAAAAAAAAAAAAAAAAAAAAAAAAAAAACGATCGATGGTATTGTACATAAATATTTACATAACGGCATTGTATCAGCACTTTCAGCACTCAGCTGTCATGTCCATCTGGCTGCTCGGTTTCAGCGTCCGAGATCCGACCAGGGATGATGGATGGAGGATTATGCCTCTTCTGGCTATGCCATCAGCCGACGATTCTCCTCCCCATGGGGTTCGAGTTCAGCTCCAAGTCTCATGGGGCCCATTTGCTCGAGCCGTGGCACGCCGTCGTGTGGCTGTAGCCCTGAATGTAGACCAGATAAATGGTCCTCCTTTTAGGACTTGCTGTTGGTCATCCAATTTAGGAGGAACAATGAGTAACCAGCCCGAGTCAGATCCTTGACTGACTTGCCATGATCCCTCACCAAGTGATAGTTGCTCCAATCACCTTTAGTTGGTTTCGCTGAATATTTGCAAGTGATGCTGCAGCCTCTAGTAATGCGTCATCTCCTTATTTTTGAATTTTGGAAGCAATGATGTCTGTGAGTGATTTCTGGCCAGAGCCAGACACCACTGAGAAATCAATAATGGAAGCTTCTTTTGGTATTACCACCAAGAGGTTAGGACGATAACCTCGTTGTTCCAGGTTGAAGTGTGTCTTAAGCCATACTGGTCATCCTTCATGACGAGCATAGTCTTCTAGTAGGTTCAGGGCAGAATTGTGACGGGCACACCATGGGTCTTACCATGGCTGAGCTAATCTGGAGCACATGCAAGGCTGTTTTGGGTGTATGACATCCTATTAGACATGGGTGGCTATTGCCGGTACGCCTACCTCTTGTCCTCCTCAATCCTGTTAGCAGAGAAGCAGAATACACTTTCACCATACCCATAGTACCTTCATAGTACCCATATTACCTTCATCCCCATAGTTTCGCTGAAGGGTTCCTGATCCATGCCGTGCTACTTCCGCAATCGCTTGATTTTACCAATTCAACTCCATCTGTAGTTTGATGGAGGCGATATGCCCTGACAATTCGACGGTCGATTCTTGATGTCTCATTTTGTTGTTGGAGACTCATTCCTTCTTCAAAAAGCTGTGTGTTTGCCTCCACTGTCCTATTAGCTCTTATGACTGGTATTTGGCTGAGTAGATTCATAACTCCAAGACCACTATCACGCACTGGTCCATGGATGTAGGCATTAGTAGAGTCAAATGGCAGGCGCAACCATTTTCTCACGTATCTCCTCACAGAATATATCCATCTGTTCTGAAATTAAGAGTCTGGTACTTCCCAGCACTAATTGGTGAGTTAGTGAGGGTATGCCATGGTCTCGCCACATTACTAACTTCTGCAGAGGCTTCAGTGGCGCCTGTCGATTTTCTCAAGGATTGCGGTCATTTTCCTTGGCATGTTACGACATATACACTGGGTACCAAAGGATACTCCCAGGTGCATCCATCGAACATTGTGTGGTGCTGCCCTCAGGCACTGGCCATCAACATCAATAGATCAATGTTCAGATAGATCTGAAACGTGAATAATGGGAGTAAAAAATTGTATCTTGGAGGGCCGAATTTCTGCTTGTTTTCCCGCACGAATACAAAGTTCTCCAACCGTTAGTCGTGAGGGTATAACGTTGAAATTGGAGATCTTATTACCGACATTCATATATTTAAGAGTATTGAGATGCTATCGTCCAACGTAGAAGGAATAAGTGAACAGAAAGTCACTCTTTCATTCCTCAAACTAAGCAAAAATCTATATGGGACCGAACTTCGTAAGAATTACCGTTTGATAAAAATCCCTCCTAAATAAGATCAGAGCCATTGGACTTTGTTTGAATGCCACTTTGATGTTACATGCTCTACCTTCTCCTCTTCCCGCATTTAAGATGAATGTGAAATTCCCTTGTCAGAACGTCTTTGTGTCAATCGAGGACTCGTTCAACTTTTTTTTCGCGATTGAACGTGAGGACAAAGCAGGGCGGTTGTATGTGACGTTCAACATTCTGAACCCTTTTGATATTAAATCAATTGAACGAGGAAAGATCGAGATGAATTGGGAAATCCTAATACCCGATGGAACCGGAAGATGAAAAGTCATATCAAGGGGTATTAACACAAGGTTTTCCTGTGGTGTATTTTTTAGACAAAAAAAATCGACAAATGTTTCAATTTGATTTGTTAGACGTTTTAACAGAAATAAAAGTAGAAAGAAAATTGCTCGCAGGCTGCAATGGGGAATTTTGCCTCACATTTTTTTTTTTTTTCGAATGAGGGTTTATTTTTATGGAATAAAACCATAGTGAGCTGCTCGAAAACGCATCCAAAAAATTTAGAGAATTCAAGGAAGATGGAAATTTTAAATGCAGTGGCAATGTGTAAGAGGCAGCCATGTTTGAAACGTAAGGGATATTCTACCAATCTGACTTCAAAGGAGGTTCTGTGGCGCTTACCACTGAAGCGGAACATACACGAACTTTTAGCTTCCAAGTAGTGCGCACAAGAGTGCGCCGCGAACTGGCAGGAAGAACCCAGACACAAAAGTGACCAAAAGAAACAATATTACTCACTTTTTTACAATACGAATCTACCTACTAGATTATCAAGCATTATTAGTCTTCATCTTCTCTTTTTGGTTTCAAGATTTGAATCACATTATTCGAGTAGCCATTTCACTGGATCGTTTTGTGTGGCAGTGCTAGAACTCTGTCTGTTGTCGGAGTTGTTTTCGTGTCTTTTTTTTCTTTTTTTTTTCGTATGACGTCAACAATATACCTCGATTTTCGCGGTGTTTTGTAACAGAGGTTCACTTGTTTAGCCATTTTCTCCTACGGTAATTTTTTCCCTTGGTTATTCCTAGTGTTAAACGTTATTCTAGGGCCCTATTATAGGATTTGACTTGAAATTCCAGAATCTAAAATTGAGGCAAATTCCCCATTGATTCGTGAACGAAGATTTTTATAGGGAACCATCTCCACGCCAACCCGCACAGTCCCTGAAAGATTCATCAAAACCAAACGCCTTCTTAAAGTTTTTTATTAAAGGAGAGGACGATTTCACACAGACAGACATGAAACCTAAATTTTTCAAAAAGGTCTAAAACGGAAAAAGCGATTGGCTATTTTCATTTCGGAGAACCTTTTTTTTCAACCTTGAAAATTTTTTTCCAATATTTTTATTGTACTTATTAACAATATTATTCTGAAAATATGAACAAATATCCAAAACTAAGATACATCACTGAGTTTTGTTAATTATGGTGGATTTTTCACTTCACTGCTTCACAAGTGAGGTAGGTCGTTGTTTCTTTTTTTTTTTTTTTTTTTTTTCGCGCGGCTGGCCGCTGTCGGCCGGTCTGCACGGTGACCTACATTTTCGGACCCCGACTTGCTTATTAATTATTTTTTCCTTGTTTTCTTTTTTTTCCACACCGGCTGCCACCGGAAGGTGTTTTGAGTCGGTATTGTCGCGGGAATTAATTTATTAATGTTAAGAAATATCCGAGAAAACGGACTTACCGCACCAGGCTGCAATTGGTTAGGACCTTTCAACCCATTAGACGCTCCACCACCAACTTGCCATTCCGATCAAATCGCTAAGGAGCACGATTTCGATTATCATTTCGCAGGAAGTGCTAGCGACGTGAGAAAAGCGGATAGACGTGCTCTTGCGGGGTTTGCGGGGGATTTGGTAGTAAATAAGAGTCCTTACGCACTAGTAGGACTGGTAGGAATAGGCGCAAAATATTGCTTGGAGTCGGCTACAGGGGTCATATACCCAACTGGTTTCAACCGGTTCGTTAAAAGGAGGCAAGACACCTGTAAAGACATACAGAGGTACCACCAATCGTTAGACAGCATTCAGGAAGTACAAGAGGAAAACTACAGAAACAGGCGTAAAGCACAGGATTCCACAGATCAAGTGGTAAGGGATATAAGCCCTCTAGCAACTCATACCAGAACTGCGCTTTTCAACAAACCAGTAAAACATATTTCTACCAGTGTACCGGAACAGCAAACCGCACCTAGTTCAAAAAAGTCAGAGGGGGTAGTTTACAACCCTTATCAAAAGCCTTTTGGTTACAAAGATAAGGATACCTGGCCAGAAGGGCCGAATATCCCAGAGGGTTGGAGCTGGTTTAATCAAGACAAGAGACGAGACACCACATCCCAGTATAGGCGTCCTCCTCCTAAGCTGGTAAATGTAGACGAAGTAAGAAGGGACAATTCCAAGAGACAGACAATCACTAATTCCCAGACAATAACAAAGAGAATTGTACCAGCATCGTGCGGAAAGCCTGGGTGCATCACTGCTAGTGAGTCAGAAGCTTCGACATCCACCCAGGATGATGACTGGAGCCAGCCACTGACCGCAGAACAGAGCAGGCGCATTATTGAGGAGTGCGAGAGGGCACTAAATACGCCACCTCTCTCCAGACCCAGCTCGCCAACGGTGAATAACCTGGCAAAGGAGCTGACCTCTATAGAGAGATTTGTGCCAACCATTGGAGTGCAAAGGGTTTACCCTATAGAGGTACTCAGGGAGCGTGAGGGCTCACCTTCTGCTGAGGTGCCAACACCAAGCATGGATCAGCTGCAAGCGCAACTTGAAGTAAAAGCCACAGGGGGAACCGACAGCGAGGAGGGAGAATTTACGAGACAGCAGGAAGGAGTCCAGGGGGGGCAGCCCACAAAGAGACCAAGAGAGATGGCAGAGCAGAAAGAAAAAGCAGAAATGAAACGAAAAAGGATTTCTTTGCAGAGAAAAGCGAAACTCACGCGACTGGAGCAGGAAGCTGGCGGCAGACACCAGCTACTGGACATTCAAGGCATTGAAGAGTGCATGGAAAGTTGGGAGGAAGACTGGAATGCCTGGGGAAGTGTGAAAGAACACATAGGACAGAGGCCTTTGCAGCAGGTCACTTACAGGATAGACAGCCTCAAAAAGGAGGTATTACTACCACTTCTGAAGGCATACAAGGACCTATCTGAGGAGACTGTGTATCTCCGTAACAGAGTGAGGGACTTTTCAAACCTCACCGACTCTGTTGAGTCCATAGAGAGGCTCGTCACAGAGGAGAGAAGGCAGAGAAGGGTGTCGGAGTCATCCACATGCTCCGAGGTAGGAACCAGCGAAGTGATGGGGATGTTGGTGAACCTACAAAAGGCAATGTTGGAGAACACAAACAGGTTGGAGTCAAGAATGACAGATATCGATAGGTCAAACCGAAATGTAATTGGGAGAATAGATAAATTAGAGAGAGAAGGTCTGAAGGCCTTGTCAAACAAAGTGGAGGTGGTAAAGAGAAGAGTGGGAGCTGAGCGAAGGGAGCTTGATCGAGACCAGCAAAATCAGACTCCTTCCAAGGGCAACAATCTGAAGCCTGATGACAAACGAAGTCTAGACAGCAGGAGGCCTAGGTTCGAAAAGGAGACGGAATCAGAGGTAAATTTGACCACTCCAGTCACAGAAAGTGAGACGGAACATTGGGAGACAGTGACAAGAAAAAGGAAAGTAAGGCGGACTAGAAAGGCTCGCACAGAAAAGAGAGAAAAAATTATGTCAAAGAAGGTGGAGATAGCCATTGATAGGTCAAAGAAGCAGTTAAATGCTCCTCAGCGATCAATCATCGTCAAAAAACCCAGAGAGGCAACATCTCTGGACAGAGAAATGGAAGTCGCAACCAGTGATGATGGGCGTAATCATCGAACATACGCCCAGACAGTGACTTTGTGCTCTCCAAAAACTGTGAAGAGGCAGATACGAGAAACACTTAACGCCAGAGAAGAAGGCCTACAAATTGATGGAATTAGGCCCATGGGTGCATCTCAAATCAAGGTTGTAGCTGCCACCCCCGAACAAGCTCTCAAAGTGACCAACCGGCTGGCCGATGCAGGGTTTATAGTAGAAAAAGAGCGTCTACCAGACAGGCCCCTCATGGTGAAGATACGGCGAGTTGATCGCTCAATCAACAAGGATGACCTTGCCAGCTACATATACGAGCAGAACCCCTGGGTAAGGGCTCTCTTCCCTCATCTACAAGAGCTCCAAAAAGTCTTCGTCCCATTTTTCCAAATGGGAAGACGGATGGATGCAAACGGAGTGCCTTACGATGACTGCATCTGGGTTGTAAGAATTTCAGAGGCTCTTAGGAAGGAGTTCCTGAAACAAGGCAGAGTGTATATCAGCCTGGACACTTGCCCCATATCTGACTTCACAGAGGTCACCAGGTGTTTCAGGTGCCAGGGTTATGGGCACATAGCAGCCAAATGTTTGAACGAAGAAAGCTGTGCTAGATGTGCTGGTTCCCACGACAGCAGGACCTGCCCACTGGCAAACCTACCACCAAATATAAGTCCAGAACCAAAAAAATGCGCAAATTGTAAGCGGATAAACCTAGACTACAACCATCCTGTAGATAGTCCAAACTGCCCTGTTTACAAACGGGCCCTGGATCGGTATATCCGAAGAATCAATCCTCTCATGAATGTGGATGCAGTCAGGACAACAATTACAACAACATGATCAAGATCTTGCAAGGCAACCTACATAGAAGTACAACAGCCCAAAACCTACTGCTCCAACTCATAAGAGAAAAGAATATAGACATTGCAATCATCAGTGAGCAACATCATAATCAAACCAATCGGAAATGGTATAGTGACAACTTGGGAACAGCAGCAATCTGGGCAGTGTCAAATGGACATATTGAAGAGCATGGAAGCGGAACAGGATATGTATGGCTCAAGAGAGGGGGAATCACATACTTTAGCTGCTATTTCACACCAAATGAACCCTTTCGTCAGTTTGAGAGGAAACTGGGTGAACTAGAAGATGCTATACAAATTACAACAGGTGACACAATAGTCGCAGGGGATTTCAACGCTAGAGCCCTGGAATGGGGAATGCCTGATCCGGATTGTAGGGGGAGGCTCATCCTAGAGATGGCAGCAAGGACAGGTCTAGTGATTCTAAATGAAGGTGATACTCCTACTTTCCACCGTCCAGGCCAAAGAGGTACCATACCAGATATATCCCTAGCCACAGAAAATGCTGCCAGAAAGATAAGCAATTGGAAGGTTATCAATGAGTACACAGGAAGTGATCACCAGTACATTACTTTTGACTTCCAAGTCACAATACCACAAAGATGCACCCAAAGAAGAGACTTTGACCAGGTTAAAGGTTGGAACTTAGCTAAATTGGACAGAGAGAAAATAGTGAAGGTACTGCAAGATGGGGAAAAATTGTTGGATGCGAGTTATCACAAGTACCGACCAGGTACTTTATCCCAAGTCCCAGGTACACCTGCTATGAGAGCTGTAGATGCGGAGGTCATAGTAAATGAAACAATGAAGATTCTCACCAAAGCCTGCAATGCGTCTATGCCAAAAAAAGTCCAAAAATCAGGCAAGCCTCCTGTCTACTGGTGGAATGAAAATATTGCAAGACTCAGAAGGGAATGCAACCAACTGAGGCGTAGAGCCCAGAGAAGTAGAAGACAAGAAAATTGGTTGACAATACATACAGAATTTGCTGAAGCTAGGAAAAAACTCCGTCATGAAATAAACAAAAGTAAAGCGGACTGTTGGCAAAAAATCATCGATGAAATAAATGTGGACACATGGGGTCGTGGCTACAAAATAGTGACAGGAAAATTTCAGGCACGAGATGGAGCGAGCCTCATGAATGAGGAAGTCATGGAGACCATTGTAAATGGTCTCTTTCCAACCCATCCTCCCAGAAACACAGATTCTAGAAGTATGAGAAAAACAGACACACCCTTGTTCACAGTGGACGAATTAAAAAAAGCGGTTGGAGCATTGAAAAACAAAAAAGCGCCTGGACCCGACGGCATACCGTCAGAGGTACTAAAAATAGTCACTGAAATCTGCCCACAGCTACTCCTGAGGATGTACAATGCATGCCTCATCACTGGGGTCTTTAGTAGGCGATGGAAAACTGCCCGTCTGGTCCTTTTAGATAAGGGAAAAGGGGACCCAACCTTGCCGTCATCCTGGAGACCACTATGTATGCTGGACACAGCTGGAAAGGGTTTCGAGAAACTACTTCTGCTTCGGCTACTGCCTGCAATAGAGCAGGCAGGGGATCTATCACCTAGACAGTATGGTTTCCGAAAGGGTCGCTCTACTGTCCATGCACTAACAGATGTAGTAACTGCAGTAAGAAAATCACAGGAAGGCAGTAGGCATTCAAGAAACCTTGCACTACTGGTGACCCTCGACGTAAAAAATGCCTTCAACTCTGCAAGATGGACTGATATGATGGAGGCCCTGAGCAATACTTTCAAGGTCCCGTCGTACCTATTGGCAGTGATGGACAGTTACCTTAAGAACAGAACACTAACATATGAGACTGCTCAAGGGGTACGAACGAAAGAGATCACATCAGGAGCGGCTCAAGGATCAGTGTTGGGTCCTCAACTGTGGAATGCATCTTACGATGGTGTGCTGCGATTGGAAATGCCTGAGGACTGTTTCCTTGTTGGATATGCTGATGATGTGGCAGCAGTAGTACTCGCAAGGACAATGGATTCAGCCCAAGCCAAGTTGGAGCAGATCATGACACGAGTAACGGAGTGGATGGAAGAACATAGCCTGGCACTAGCTACATCAAAAACAGAGGTAGTCATCTTCACCCGTAAGCGCATACCTACCATCATCCCAATGCGGATCGGAAACACTGAAATAACAACTAAACCAGCAGCCAGATATCTAGGAGTCATGTTGGACACAAAAATCACTTTTGGTGAACATTTAAAAAGGACTGCAGACAGGGCTGCACAAAAATCGGCAGCTCTTTGTCACCTAATGAGAAACATAAATGGCCCTAGACCATGCAAGAGACGCTTGATGATGACAGTGGTGGAGTCAATTCTCTTGTATGGAGCGGAGGTGTGGGCGGATGCACTGAGCGTGGCGTATCTCCGACAGAGACTGATAGCTGTGCAGCGAAGAGGAGCTCTACGAATCGCCTGTGCATACCGAACAGTGTCAGAACCCGCTATCTTTGTGCTTACCAGTGTCATACCGATCCAGCTGATGGCTTCAGAGCGAAAAAGAATTTTCGACAGAAGGGATGAAGGAGACAGGTCCCGCATAGCCAAGGAAGAAAGAGATTGCACGATGGTAAGCTGGCAAGAGATATGGACAAGAGAACATAGAGGACGGTGGACCGCAAGGCTAGTGCCAAACATCCAGATATGGACGGACAGGAAGCATGGAGAATTAAACTTTTTCCTCACACAATTCTTCACAGGACATGGACTGTTTTATGCCTATCTACATAAAATGGGAAAGGTAACTGTCCCAACATGTCCGCACTGTCAGAAGAGAGAAGATGATGATGCGCTACACACCTTTTTCAAATGCACCAAATGGGCGGCTGAAAGAAGCCAGCTGCTGTCAGAGCTCGGATTAACTCCCCAAATTTCAACACCAGAAGCTGTCGTCAGCAAGATGCTGGAAGGTGAGAGGAGCTGGAGTCTTGTGGCAGCGTACGTAGAGAGTATCCTGACAAGGAAGACATTGTTAGAACGAGAGAGACAGAGAAGGGAACACCTGGTCCGACCCGCCATCCAGAACTAATGAAGTGTCCCAGGACTCAGCCTGAAGTAATGTGTTAAACAGTTCCAGGCTGAGCTTCCAACGTGGGAGAAAAGGAGGTGTTTTTTTAGTGGGTTTGAATCCCACATAACCTTGAAGTTGCGGGTCCTTCAGGTATCTTACGAGATCCAACTCCACCTGTGGATCTTAAAGATTTTCTCACCTGCCTGCCGAAAAAAAAAAAAAAAAAAAAAAAAAAAAAAGGTAGGTCAAGTGGTTTGGTACACTTCAATCTTCTGATGATATCACTTGTACCAAAGAGTTGGATAGCTTCCTCGTTTATGTGACATCTTAGCCGGTGTAGGTGGCTCACAGCTTGTCGCTTTATAGCATCATTTTTTGTTTCGATCCGAAACTCAAGATGGAGACGTTCGTTTCAAAAGTTCCATGGTGCATTGACCACCGTTTTTAGCACATTGTTCTGGAATCTTTGGATGATGTTTCGATTTGACCGAGCCGTACAGCCCCAGAGCTGAGCTCCATAAGTCCAGACTGGTTTGAGGACCTTGAAAAGTGAAAACAGCTCCCGCTACCTTACTCTGAAGCAAAATATAATAATGGCATAATTGGAAGATAAGATAAATACGCAGAATATCCAATACTGCCAATACGAAGAATTCATTATTAATGAAACTGTCTTCTACATTTTTCTTCTTATTGCGATCAAATTTTCAAGGATTATTTGAATTGGAGTGTAGATGGTCCCGTACTCGTATTCGACATTGGTGAATGGGGCCGTTGCGACTGATCGGTGTAAATAAATGAAATAAAGGCTTGTTCATCAGAACATGAAGGTGAGACCGCATGCCTTTTCCAGCTTCTTTCAACTTCTTTATCAGACCTCACTGTAAACATCTTAAGATAGACCTAAGTAGGTCTTTCCTCTTGAAAACAACGTCAGACGTAAGTTTCGAATGCCAACACTTTCCTTGAAGCTAATCAAGAAAAACAACAACACAAACACGATATGAAACACACGATTTGAATCACAATTATTTCATAATTTAATCCTGTAGAATAATGTGCAAGGGGAGTTGCGAGAATTGAACATTCAATTCGTGCATAAATACCAAGTAAATTAAAAAAAAAAAAAAAGATTCGGACCTACCAAAATTCAATACTGAGCTTTCACATACCAACGGTGATGGAATCATTCGAATAGCGTTGAAAAAGACGTGGAATTCCACCCCTAATTCGTCAAACCTTCCCGAGGCCCAACGAACCAGAAAACCTTGATTTCCATGAGCGCAACCACGTTTTTTAGCATTCAAACGTATTTTTCACCCCTAATTAGCTGAGCAAAATTAAATAAAATTATACCGTTGGAAAGCTGAGATTTTTGCGCAGTTTTGATGTAGAGGTACGTGAAAAATCATTTGGAAATAAAACCTTAACAATCAAAAGAAAAAGTAAGAAATTTTGACAATTTTACAAAAATGACTTTACGAGTTGATTTTTCACCCATCACGATCTTACAAAAATTTTTGTATAACCACTAGAAAGATGGAAAATTTAACGCCCTATCCAACGGTGTAATTAGATTTTGAACTGCTTGTATATTGAGCGAGTTATGTTCATTTTTATGGCTTAAGATCGAAAACACGAAAAAAAAAACGCTGCAAATCATTGCTCAAAGGTTTATTATTTTCTGTATAGATCACCCTTCTGTATAGATCACTGGTTCTCCATCAATAGCACCTACCACCATCTGTATTCTCCATTGACCCGCCCTCTCAAATTTCAGCTTCCTGCGTTCAACAGGAGAGAAAATGGCCTTGGAGCTCACTCAGCTGATCAGTGACCACTCATGCGCCTTCAGCATTCTCCATTGACCCGCCCTCTCAAATTTCAGGTTCCTGCGTTCAACAGGAGAGGAAATGGCCTTGGAGCTCACTCAGCTGATCAGTTACCACTCAGGCGCCTTCAGCATTCTCCTTTGACCCTGCCTCTAAAATTTCAGCTTCCTGCGTTCAACAGGAGAGGAAATGGCCTTGGAGCTCACTCAACTGATCAGTGACCAGTCAGGCGCCTTCAGCATTCTCCATTGACCCGCCCTCTCAAATTTCAGGTTCCTGCGTCCAACAGGAGAGGAAATGGCCTTGGAGCTCACTCAGCTGATCAGTTACCACTCAGGCGCCTTCAGCAATCTCCATTGACCCTGCCTCTCAAATTTCAGGTTCCTGCGTTCAACAGGAGAGAAAATGGCCTTGGAGCTCACTCAGCTGATCAGTGACCACTCAGGCACCTTCAGCAATCTCCATTGACCCGCCCTCTAAAATTTCAGCTTCCTGCGTTCAACAGGAGAGGAAATGGCCTTGGAGCTCACTCAGCTGATCTGTGACCACTCAGGCGCCTTCAGCATTCTCAATTGACCCGCCCTCTCAAATTTCAGATTCCTGCGTTCAACAGGAGAGGAAATGGCCTTGGAGCTCACTCAGCTGATCAGTGACCACTCAGGCGCCTTCAGTATTCTCCATTGACTTTTGATTATGGAAATTTGATTACTGGTTACGCAGAAGGCAAAACTGTATACAAATCGAAGAAATGAACAGCGATCGCATTTTAGTCAGAAAAAATTTCAACGGAGATTAGACCTCTTTTGCGATTCACACTCATGATTCTGTTTTATCGAAGGAAAACCTTCAAGTACTCGTAGGGACTGAACGGTTTGCCCTACAGAGCTCCGGGTGGTCTCAAACATTTTTTAAAATTCAGTACTATTTAAAATTAGTGAAAAAACGATACCTTTATTTCGAGAGTTTTCGAGCTAGGGCACTCTTGAAAATTTTAACCCTTAATTTTCACCCCTTAGAAGTGACCTACATCAACCGAAAGCTTCGCGGCACAACTAGACCCCAAATGGAGCCCATATACCAAATTTCATCGAAATCGGTCCATGGTAACTAAGAAAAGTGCCGCGTACGGCGGACGGACGGAAATTTTTTTATTCGATTTTCGGATTCTACGTACCTTGAAACGTAAAACATCAAATTTTGAGGGGGGGTTAAAATTTTTTTTTTCTTGCTCGATTCCAAAGGCTTATTATTGAAAATAATAAACCAAAATCTTAAAATTAGAATAACTCGGAAATTAAGCGTCTAACTAAAAATTGCTAGGAGACACTTTCTTACTAAAATTAGTTGTAGAACTTGAGTTGTAAATTAAGTTTTTCGGTCCTTAACATGGGACACCCTGTATACCAGATGATATACACATGATATCATGATATCACATGACACATGACACATGATATCACAGGGGCCTTTATTTTCATAGCGGACCATCTCCACCCCTATTCGCATAATTCCTGAAAATTTCATAGAAAACAGATGGGAAATGTGGAAGTTACGGCTATAACAAGGAAAGGTACGTTTGCGCATGCGCAGTGGCTACTATCAGCCCGAAGGTGATGATTTTCATAGAGAATAATCTACACGCCAACCCGCACAATCCCTGAAAATGTCATTGAAATTTGGTGAGAAATGTAGAAGTTATGGCTGTGGCAAGGAATTCATGACAGACACACAGACAGACACGGAACCAAAATTGTTCAGGAAGGTTTGAAACGTAAAATGCATTTTAATTTTAGAGAACATTGCTTTCAACCATGAAAAGTTAAAACAATGCTTCCGCTACCTTGTTTGACTCGGAAGCATAAATTAGTAATTAGTTTCTGTTATCATGTTTTTAGTAGTAATTAAAATTCAGGTTATGAGTCAAATTGGTGGTCAGGAAAAAGAGGATGAGTGGGAGGGATAGTAGTGAAGGGGGAGGGGGGTTCAGTGCCGAGGAAGACGGATGGTGACGCCACCAAGTACTCCTTACTGTGATCCCTTTGCTCCATTGCACTTGATCCACACCATACCCCGACATTTTTGCTATGACTAGACACTGCATTACATTGCGCGTCAAAACGTTTTTGGTGTCCAATTCGTCGCTGAGGTGCCCCATTTTCAAAAGACCTCAACCAGAATGTTGTAAAATGTCTCTAAGGATATTAATTTTTAAGGCATTTGATTGATTGATATTGGCATTTGATATAATACTCGTCATATTGGTCAACTTCTGCCTCTGCGGTTTTTTATGCTTCTGGTTTCATTGGGTGACTGCACTACAGCTATATAACTGAACTGATAACCCTATCAGTTCCCAGTACCACCCGGTACAGAGAACCCCTCGCTTTTTGGCATCTTACTACCAGTCTCTGTGTACACCCTGAAGTATTGGGGATATTCCTTTGTATACATCATCAATTTAAAAACTCTGTTTCTCGATAAATTTGTTAACATTTTTATAAAAATTCGTTATCATTGAACTCAGTTAGTCTTCGAGACACGTGAGAGTGAGAGTGTACTAATTATGAGATTCGGTTTAAAACGAGCTCTTAGATGGAAGAAACTACCAAACAATTCAAGAAAACTAGGAAGCTTCCTTTACAATGATCTATAGAAGTTATTTGTTAATTAGTTAATTGTTATAAGTCAATTTTAGGCTCGGTACATTTTCCCCTTTGGCTGTTCAAAATGTAGTTTCAATTAGTTACAAATTTTTACGTTGAATTTATTACATTTTTCCTTATTAGCCGATTCGTGGATAGAAAACAAGCTAGCTCTTACATCTTATGGTGCTTTAGTGCAGTTTGTTTAAAACTGGATAAAATCGATAAAATTATGGTCAAACTCGCTCTAAATTGCCGTTATGTCTGCGAGTATTTCCATTCACTACTGATGCAATACTGTAATTTTCCCCTTGTTGGTAGGCTTGAGAATTAGTACTACGGATAAGTACAAAAAGTGAACTCGCAAGGAACAAATCTAGGCGTAAACTCGTAACTATTTATACGGCTGAAGATGAAGAGTATAAAATAAGTTATTTGGCGTCGTCCCAAATAGGTTACGTCCTGCCAATGCCGCGGCCTCTGGCGTGCTCTCGGGTGACTAACAAGTGTGTCTTCCCCTGTTTATCAGACCCATTCATCAAATTCCTTGTTCAATTATGTCGTTCGCGAGGTAATCGCACAGAGGCACTTAGAAGAATGCAAGAAGTAAATAAGTTCAAGTAGCTTAAAAGTTTACTGTTTGTTGATCTCAGGTCTCCGGCCGTAGTCGAGCTTTCAAGATCGAGACCGGATATTTCTCAATCGATCTCAAGATGTTTTCACGTGATACTTTATGTATAGGTTTCCAATAATCGGTTCCCAACTATATTTTTGTCGATGGTGCTGTGGCTCATACTGATTGGAACGCTACGAAATTACCCTGTCCACGGCCGCCTGAAGCCGGTGTTGAAAATGAAATGATGCTGTAAATGGTGTTTCAGGAAAATCACGATCGTTCCTAGCACAGGTAAGAATACGAATTTCAAAGTAGTTTCGTCCTCTACACCATATAAACTGCAAGATATATAACCCAAAAAAACTCAAATCCGATGCAGATGTTTTCAGGAGGAACCATCCCGAGTTTCCACCAGTATTACCTGGGTTTTTCTCCTTGACTGTAGAAATGCTGGCTCTTGCAGGGCTCTGCCATTGGTACCTTCCAAAACTCGGCCTTTCTGTGGTCTGTTCTTGGTTGTACTCACAGTTTCTCGTGTTTTCATGCAGGATAGTTCTGTCCCAGCATCTTAATACACCCAACATAGGCTCTGGTCCAACAACATTTACTCTCGATCTCTATCTTGGTAGCTTGTGTTTCAACCATCCCAGTGGGCTGGTTTGAGCTGCTGCAAGATCTTCCATTCCTGGTCGACTTGCTTGATGTTTGTTCCACTTCAAATATTAGACTTTCACCCTCGAAGGCCAAGGGGTTAATTTCCCAATGAGAGTATGAAATGTAAAGATAGTGAAGTTCGCCATACAAGAACCAATCTATCTGTCCGGTGGCGACGAATTTCATAGGAGATCGACTCGAGGCGAACAATGAATAATTCAACAAAATGTGACCATGATTTCATCTCGTTTTGGTTTATTATTTTCAATAACGAACCTTTGGAATCGACCAAGAAAAAAAAAATTTTAACACCCCCTCAAAATTTGATGGTTTACGTTTCAAGGTACGTAGAATCCAAAAATCGAATAAAAATTTGGCCGTCCGTCCGCCGTACGCCGTACGCCGTCCGCCGTACGCGGCACTTTTGCCACTTAGCATTGACCGATTTTGATGAAATTTGGTATGTAGGCTCCATTTGGGGTCTAGTTGTGCCCCGAAGCTTTTGGTTGATGTAGGTCACTCCTAAGGGTTCCAAAATCAATTTTGAAATTTTGAAAACGCCCTAACTCAAAAAATTTTGATATAAAGGTATTGTTTTTCCTTCAATTTAAGATTCCATGGAATTTTTAGAATTTTTTGAGACCACGCGGAGCTCTGTAGGACAAACCGTTTGCTCCCTACGAAAATTTAAGGGTTTATATTGAAATATATATATATATATATAAATCAAAACACGAGTGAATCGCAAAAGAGGCCTAATCTCCGTTCAAATTTTAGCTGACCAAAATGCGATCGATGGTTGGTGATTTTGTTTTTTTTATTCAAAAAAAAAAATTTTTTTTGATTTTTTTTTCCTTCAAATTGGATGGTTGGTGATTTTGTAGACGAGTGATTTATGTAAAAATAATAAACCGTTGTGTAATAATTTGCAGCGTTTTGAACTAGAACTTGACCCCAGATAAGATGACAGACGAAAATTGACATAGATAAGTCTTTTGGCTGGGGGTCATGACAAAATAAGCGTGATCGTGGTCAAAAAATGTAATAGGTAACTAAGTTGTTTATTGTTAGTACAACGTTTTTCTCGGATATTACACTATCGTATTTGCGAGTAAAGTAGGTATTTCATTATGTTACTAATCACGCTACTCTAGTTCAGAAAAAAAAGGGGAAGGAATTTTCTTACCAATTAACGAAACAACAACAAAACAATTCGAAGTTTTGATTTAAGTAATTTCACGTCATGCTATGTATATCACCTAGTGTTTCTTATCTTATCTCCAAGTTAAGTTTCGAATCAATGTATTAATAGGTTTGTAATAAGTCTCATTACAATAATACATTACGTTATTGACATCACACCAAATCACAGCTGAAGACAATTTTTCAATTCTTTACATTGAATCTGCATGTACAGTCCCAAATTGAAGGGCTTGTTCAAGTACATGGACGAACTAGACCTACATTACATACCAATCATTCTTGCCGGTGATTTCAATGTTATCTTAGGGCAGTTGATGAGGTTGAATTGAAGAATTTCATGTCTGAAAGTTTGGACTCGAATTGAACATTAATACCGCAATCTCAACCACTGGAAATAATACATTCATCAACGCACTATTTAGCCGTCATGTGAATCTAGGAACGCGTGATTACATTTCATATTTCAGTACTCATCGCCCTTTATAATGTAAAACTATCGAATTATAGTTACATTATATTATATTGTAAATAAATAATTGCCAAAACACTGAGTTTTTTCCTTGCAAGCGGTAACATTTTTTATGTTAGCCCCTACACGCAAAATTCCAGTTAAAATTTGAGTTAGGAGGGCTCGTGTATTTTAAAACAAAATGTGTTTTTGCGGAGATTTTTGACATGGATACATATACATATACAAATGCATGTTATGTATTTTAGGTTGGGGTTTGTAAAAATTATAAATGTTTCCCATCAAAGGAGACTAGTTTTTCGCTCTATCCCTTCCGCCCTCTTAACTTGTTTCCAATCTCATTTTTGGTTTGAAAATGTATGTCCCGTAAGAGCGTTATAAGATGTCTTGGCGATGAGAATAATTTATCCAATGGAGCGATACAAAATTACCCACTACAGTCAGAAACAATTGTTTAAAGACTGTAGTAGGTGCTTTACAACCCCCATCCACGATAAATAGTGTCTTTGACTTTTGAGTCTGAATAACAAACTCAGAACTGAGGACATACTGAGCCCCTCCCTGGTCAGTTGGGCGAGCTATATTTGTTCCTGGTGGCCCCACCAAGCTGAAATTTCACTGAGAGCCTCTCTGGGACTATTGAGTATGACTCACTACAAAAAATTATTATTCTGTATTTCTTCTTACTTATAGCACAATAAAGCCTACAGCGGTGAAAAAGCAAAAAGTAATCTCTTATCAGATAGTCAGCCGTTTTATAATTTCTTAATGAGAGGTGACAGCTATTTTTTATCAATAATTTTATTCGTAAATTCTAGTAATAAATGAACGGATCGTAGTAACTGTTGATTTTGTAAAGGGAGAAAACAGTCGCAGGGTTGTAACCTTTTTCCTTGATGAAATTCGTCTCAAAGTGCTCCGTAATGGGGGGTGCGCCTGATTTTTTTTTTAAATGTTTAATAGAAAGTAAACCTCAGAATTTGACACCAGCCGTTCTCTTTTTGGATGAGTAGATATTTTTCTTTGATTTTTCATAGTTGGGCGGGCGCGACCCCCAGCCCATTGTGACGTCACAAACATTCGAAACTTTGAAAAATCATAGTTTTGTTTTGTATTGCACTATTGACGCATGTTGTAATACTAACCAGATGGAGGTGGAATCTACTTGCGTATGTTTGTATCTACAGATGGGCATGGCGGCGACTTAAATCCGTACCTACCTACCCACTTTCCCTTCTAAATTCCTTAAGATTATCAATTTTCCCTTTTTGGTGTTTAGCGACATTTTTGAGGTCGGTCCATTTTATTGTTAAAAAGGTTTTTTAGGATGAGTAGACCTTCTTCTATGATTTTTCAGTTTCGAATGTTTATGATGTCACGCGCCCCTCCCGCCTGGGCGGGACCCCCCAGTCAACTCTGACGTCATAAACATTCGAAACTTTGAAAAATCATAGAAAAAGGTCTTCCCACACTAGAAGGTCGTGGTTCGTGTCCAAATTCTCAGAATGACGTCTAGTTTAGATTAAGAATAACAATAAACAGTTTTTCCGACCAATGCGCACACCCCATGCGCTAGTATGACTCTCCTATGAAGTTTACTTACTGATCAGATGGTGCATATTTCTTATTGGTATATGTTGGGAAGATTCCAAATTGATTGGTTGGAGAAATCCGATATCGGAACTTTGAAAACGCGTATCAGGTTATTGCTACCAAATATCCATTTCGTTGAGTGAGGATTACGTGAGACCAAACTATCGGAACCTCAGCACGCGATCGGTATCAGCCAATAGAAATGAAAAAGCTGGGGTAGCAAAAGTAGAATGAATACCGATAACTTTATTTCTCCAGCCGCAGAAAATGTTTCTTTCCGAGTTTAATTTTTGGAAGATAAAACACTCGGTTCGCTGTCGGGTTTGTTGGTCTGGACAAAGAAGCTGCGGTGATCACAAGCGAGATGAGAGTTTTGTGTAAAAACGTCCGTCTCCTTGGGGCGTGAAGCCATAATTCATTTCCAAAGCTCAGTTGGCTCTATTGTCACCGCGAAATTCATCATTTTCTTTCTCATAGCGACGTTCTTGCGTTTGGGGACAAAGCACGTCTCACATGTGTTCACACAAGGCATTCAAGATGAAGATGAGACGGCAAGGGGTGTGGTTTGCTGGTGACGAGGGTGAGTAGGTACCTACTCCAGGATTCGACACCTCAACCCATTTTTTCCACTAGTGATAGCGGGAAAACAAAGCTGCACTCAAAACGTATTATGTGATATGAGGGAGAATGTATATACAAAGTGTCTCATGAATGAATAAAAGTCCTCTGGGGAGTATTTTCCAAGAAAATCCAAGACAAAAAGGACCGAGAAAAAAGAATTTTAACACCCCCTCAAAATTTGTTGGTTTACGTTTCAAGGTACATAGAATCCAAAAATCCAATAAAAATTTGGCCTTAAAAAGGTTGGACTTAGGATGAATCGGAAACACGAGTGTGAATCGCAAAAGAGGCCGAATCTCCGTTCAAATGTTAGCTGACCGAAATGCGATCGATGTTTTTCTTCATGTTGGTTGGTGGTAACAATGGCAAAGCCGTGTTCTTTGCAGACGAGTGATCTACACCTTTCTGTAATAATTTGCAGCATTTTTAATATTTAGAGTGACTCATAAATATTGAAAGTACAGTATCAATTTGTGTATAGTATTGAGGTGTATGTTAATTTTCGTGACACAATTCGAAACAAGTTGGCTCCTGCCATCCTTGGGCGAGAAGCAGGAATTTTACAAGAGTTTTTGAATACCCAGCAAAGTTGGGTGACCTAGCTCTTGAAAATCCCGTCAAAGTGGCTTTAATGGCATACGGGTCATCCAGAGAAGCCACAGCGCCACTCTCTGATGCCATGAGGAGTGGCAGGACTTTGGATGTTGTCCAGTACGAAGAGGGTGTGGTGTCAAATTTGCGAGAAGTGGCAACACAGCGAAAAACCACTGAGCATCCAGCCAGCGAGCAGCTTTTGACATCACTACCCTGTAGGCAACAGAGGACCATTCGGAGGACTAGGGAGGCATCACAATGGCTAGACATTCGGTACTGTTGGGAACCAAGAGGGTTGGCAGTATGGTGCGACGGATGCGGGAGTCCCATGGACATGAACCACGCCTTCAATTGTATGGAGGGGGGGGACTGATCAAACAGGGACACCACCTGGTTCGGGACGAATGCGCCAAAATAGCAAGCCTCGCATGGAACGGTGTTGTCACAGAACCAGATCTTCTGAAAAGTGCTGATGGCAGCCCCAGCCTGGTGGCAGACGTGAAGGTTCATGGTTTGTGGGACCGTGAGAGACCTGCGTTTTTTGATACCCGCAGTCTCAGACTTCCATGGACTGGCCTACCATCTCTCGCCATGCTGCCCCAACGAAACATGCAAAATACGACAGAATAGCCAAAGATCTGAGAGGGTCTTTGACGCCACTCGTAATTTCATGCGATGGAGCATTGCATAAAGTGTATGACGCTTCTATCAAGAATGCCTTCCTACGCCTTGCCAACAAATGACCCAAATCCTCTGCTCAAGTGATGATGTGGACGCGAATAAAAACTCAATTCTCCGTCCATCGAGCGGTTTCCATGAGGCTAAGAGGCCCAAAAAAATGTCCGACGACTCGGACAGGAGGACGGAGCAGCAATTTGACTCCCACAAGATTAATGCCTTACACATTCACACTTGCTTGCTCGCACACTCACAGAAAAAAAAAACCCTTTGGCCTTTAATAAATTTGAATTTTTGGCACCTTTTGGATTACCAATTTGAACTTTTAGCATCTCAATTTGAACTTTCGGCAAATCCACTACGTTTCGACAACTACTGGAGTACTTGTCCTCCTTCATTACTTCTACAATGTTCAATAAAGTGTTTTGCTTCCGAGTCTACCAAGGTAGCGGAAGCTTTGTTTTCAATTTTCAAGGTTGAAAAAAAAGTTCTCCAAAATCAAAATTTCCACTCACGTTTTACGTTTTAGACCTTCCTGAACAATTTTGGTTCCGTGTCTGTGTGTCCACATGTATGTCTGTAAGTGTGTCTGTCATGAAATCCTTGCCACAGCCATGAATTCTACATTTCCCACCCGATTTCGATGAAATTTTCAGGGATTATGCGGATTAGGTTGTAGACAGTCCCCTATGAAAATCAAGGTCTTAAAATTGACAGTAGCCTCTGCGCAAGCGCAAACGTTAATTCCTCACACACATAACTGCCATAACTTCTCAATTTTCCATCCGACTTCGACGAAATTTCTCAGGATTGTTCAGATTAGCGTGTAGGGTAGTGGAAAGTACTTAGAAATTGGTGTTTCGAAATTAACTACTATGCATCAGATCATCTATACAATCGGGTTATGGATACGAGGAAGCTATGTGTCACACCTACTTGGCAGACTTTTTCCTCTCCCTCTTGAAAGTATAGTGTTTGTTAAAAAAATCATAGTTTCAACATAGATATTTCCCAATACTACACAAAACTACAAAAACTATACTCTGTGTATACATAGAGATAAAACGTCGGATGCAAAAAGCAGAAAAATGGCTGGAAATCAAACAGTTTTCTACGATTTATCTCACTCGATATAAATTTGATGCTGTTGCTTCGACTGATTCTATAGCAATGATATTTATAGGCGTCCTGGAGCCTAAATCGATGGAAAAAACACAACAAAGTTTGATGAATAAAATTGTGTCAAATCGGACTGTTAGATACTAAAGGAATTCACGTTTACGATGTGCTCACAGGCTAACGTTAGTTCAAGCTCAACGACACAGTTAGAGGACTGTTTAGGGACTAATCGGCACATTTCTTGGAAATCTCGTCAAAATTTTAGACAGATGCGAAAACAAGATTGATTTGAGTGGTCTACAGAAAATTTTGATTTAGTAGACCTAAGTATGATTGATCTGCTGCAGGAATACGAAGTGAGGAAGCAAAAATAAAGTTCATAAATTTATTACCGAATTAGAGTTTCTTCAATAAATTAGAACAGTGAAGTTCAACCTTCCGACGCATCAAGTCGAAACTGGTTAGTCTGCTTTTGACAACCATCTCCTACCCCTTTCCACTCCCTTGTTTCTCCCTTACCACTTTATTTCATCGGTTTTCAACAACTTCCCATCGCATCAAACAACTTCCAGTAGTCACTCCATCAAATGGATTCGTCTGGAATGTTTCAAAGGTTAATTAAATCAATCCGTGGGTGGAGGGCCTCTCGAGAAGGCCAACTTTTCCTCCTGATCTCTCATCACTTTGGAGATTTCGGACTGTTGATGAGATCATTTGCAATTCATCTTCCTGGCAAACGCAGGCATCCCGAGGATCTCTGAGCACCCATCTGATTCAATGTAGCTCCCTGATTTCCTTTTGAAACTCTAGTTTCCGAACTTTGGTGATTGAGAATTATACTTAATTGATGAAATGTTGTTATAAACATCGATAAGTCGAAGGGTAAACGGTTCAGGATTGTTTGTGGTGAATACTTCGCTTTATAGATCACTCACTACCGAGGTCTGTTTGTTAATTGCTTTCTGCTATCGCGGGGAAGCTTGAGTATTCAAAACTTTTTTTGCATGTTGTTAGCAGTCAGCGACTCAATAAAGAAGTTTATGAACAGTAGGCACTCCAGTTATACATTCTGTAATTATATTACAATCAAAACATTCAAAATTGTTTTCAAAGAATTTCAAATAAAATGAATAAGATTGAAAATGTTGATAAGGAGAAAGCTCGGAAATCTGCATTAATTGAGACAAAGCTAAAATTTTAACATAATCAAATAAACTTGTCGATCACCTTGAAATTATTAAATTCGGGAAACAGACAACATTACCATATTATGGATTCTACGTAGGTCCTTGAAACGTAAAACATCAAAGTTTATGGGGGGGGGTTAAATTTTTTTTTTTTTCTTGCTCGATTCCAAAGGCTTATTCTTGAAAATAATAAACCAAAAACGGAAAAACATGTTTCTTTAGCTTTTTTGAAATTTGATCCTCAGGATTTGTCTATAATTCTTGGATAAGGAACTCGTCGTTTTGTTTGTTGTGTTGAACATTTAAAAAAACTAAAATTAAAATTTGAAATTTTTGCGTAACTACCTACCTATCACTTGAGTTACCGTTTGGAGTGACACAAAACTGTTGAATCCAGTGTTCCAGTCCAGCTTCATTTTTTTTTGGAAATTCGCTAAAAGCGTTTTGAAGTGTCGACGGTGGCTCTTGGGAACGTTGTTTAGATCCATCATTTTGTATAGATAGGTAGTAGGTATATCTGAATGGTCTGATACAGTAATAACTGATTTGCTTTGAAGTCACAAAATCAAACCCACATGTGATATCCATACCGACCCTTCTCTGACTCGCACTCTCAGCATCACCCCATCCGTTAGTAGAGGAACCATTCGAATCGGATTCCGCCCTTCGGAATAGAATCGACTGAATAGAACAGATTGAAACGTTGGATTCCAGATCGCTCGAAGGAACGTACTGCGGGTGAGTTAGGAAGCAGTGAGAAATAGGATCGGGGTCTTCTATGTTCCTGTCATTGATACATTGTGTGTCACTGGGTACGTGGGAGGTTAACCCCGCTATCCGAGGTTCGCTACGGTATTCCTATACTCGGATCCGGCTCTTATCTTTACTCGAATCTTATTGTTTTTCATTCATCCACTCTCTAATCTCTGTCTTCCTCAAATCCCTTCCGGACAAGCTATTTCTTTACTCTCTTGGAACTATCAACCACCATTTCTCGTTTTATTCTCTTTGAAATTGAATTGGATTAAAGCAACTCCGTTTTATTCCAGTAAACTAAGACACGTGTAACCTGGACATTAGATGCACAGCAAACTTCCACCACCATGTCTTTTGTGAATGAGATTCTAGCCTCCAGCAATCCCTGTCGGGTTTCAGCGCTACCTCCCGCCACTTCAACGAACTACCATTCCTGATAACCATAACTTCCATTCTAAACATTGTTGTCTCGTAATCGTTTTCGTTTCTCATATTCGTTTTCGTTTCTCCTATTGTTTTCTCTCTGAACAGTTATGGACATGAAAATGATGCCAAGTGTCGTTTTATGTTGCAAAATGTGCCTAAAGGCATTCAATTTCAAAGCAGATCTCCGAAATCGTCACTGGTTCATATTATAAAAATATGAGAAACGAAAACGATTGCGAGACAACAATATTTAGAATGGTACTTATGGTAATCAGGAATGGTAGTTCGTTGAAGTGGCGGGAGGTAGCCCTGAAACCCGACAAGGATTGTTGGGCGCTAGACTCTTATCTTTTGTGTGCGCTCAATTATTTGCCAAAAGTCATGGAGGCGCATGTATATTAAAATTACCTACTACTTACTTACTTAAAGAGAAGTTGAACTTGGGGTTTGAACTTGGAAACCCCGAAAACATGCCTTACTGGGGCACAAAAGTGCAAGATTTCACAAATATCCCAGTTGTACACATTAAGTAAAACGCTGCAAATTATTACACAAGGGTTTATTGTTTTTCTATATAGATCACTCGTCTGCAATGAACACGGCTTTGCCATTGTTACCACCAACCAACTTGAAGAAAAACATCGATCGCATTTCGGTCAGCCTCCTTTTGAACGGAGATTAGGCCTCTCTTTCGATTCACACTCGTGTTTCTGATTTATCGTAAGTCCAACCCCTAAATTGTCGTAGGGAACGAACGGTTTGTCCTATAGGGCTCCGCGTGGTCTCAACAAATTATAAAAATCCTACACTCTCTTAAATTGATGGAAAAACAATACCTTTGATATTATCAAAATTTTTTGAGTTAGGGCGTTTTCAAAATTTCAAACCTAATTTTTCAACCCTTAGAAGTGACCTACATCAACCAAAATCTTCGGGCACAACTAGACCCGAATGGAGCCTACATACCAAATTTCATCAAAATCGGCCAATGCTAAGTGGGGAAAGTGCCGCGAACGGCGGACGGTCAGCCAAATTTTTATTCGATTTTTGGATTCTACGTACCTTGAAACGTAAACCAACAAATTTTGAGGGGGTGTTAAAAAATTGTTTTTCTTGGTCGATTCCAAAGGTTCATTATTGAAAATAATAAATCAAAATCGATCACCATTTCACGTGGCATCATACATCGAATAAATTTCATACGGTAGGTATTTATAAGGGAAGGCTCGAACGATGACCATCATAAAGGAAAACTACCAAATCGCATTGCCACTTTCCGTGAATTTTGACTTCAAGCCTGTCGATACCTAATATTATGGTTACCCAAAGAAGTGTTGTTCTTTTCACGTTTTAGCAAAGAGTTTAAATTTCCATAGCTCTGCGGATACTCACGTCGTACTGAGTTCAAAAATACATTTCCCCCTCGTTATACCACTCATCTATCACCTTTGATTGAGTTGTATACAACACCAGCGGCTCTTCCGATTATCCGTTTGATTTCACCGAGTTTGCGTTCATTCGGGATTTCCTCCCGTGTAATCCGCTGCCGTTTGTTCAGGTAATGAAGATTTTTCTTTTCATTAACTAGCTCTGATTAATCGCCTACAGCTCGCCCTCCTCCGCCCGTACGCAGGTGTTTTTATCAGTTCGAATTCTCGACCACCATTTGTCTTTTTCTCCCCCTTCATTCTCGGGTTTCCTCTTTTTTTTTCACCGTATCGCACATCCCTCTCGAAAACTTGATTGTAAGCAACTCGGCGTAAACCCCGTTATTGCTCCAGGTCAAGTTTCCATTCGTGAGCTTGTGCTCGAGATGCCTCCAGCTTGGGCAAATAAAGCCGAGCTGCTCTCTCCTTCTATATAAGCTACTCGCCCAACGAACCCTGATGGGAGCTCCCTCAACTGGCTTATTGGAACCTAAAGACCGAACGGCAAGCAAAGCCAATAAGACCTCGGAGTAAATACGCTGTAATCAACAGACGTGACTTTTTGGTTACGAGGTAAAAAAGCAAATTAGTTCTATCCGAGCTCACTTCAAAGGTTTTGATTAGTTATTTATACGAATATTTCCTCCCTCAGTACCGAAATCCTTGAGACCCGAAAGAGTTTTCGGCGCATTTCGTTTCGACCAAGGGTGGGTCGAAACAAAACTTGCATGAGAACTCGTTTTGGCGAAAATTTTGCTCGTTGACATCAAGAGAGCTGCATGTATAGCGGCGTTACAGGTATTTCCTTCCCCTTCGGCTTTTCGGTTGCCATTTTCACCTGTCTCAGACGTGGTTTCGGCGTATTCAAACCAATAAGGTACTCCTAAAACATTTCAGAAAAACGCTGCAAATTATTACATAATGGTTCATTATTTTTCTATATAGATCACTCGTCTGCAAAGCCACCAACCATCGAACATGAAGAAAAACATCGATCGCATTTCGGTTAGCTTTAATTTGAACGGAGATTAGGCCTCTTTTGCGATTAACACTCGTGTTTCTGATTTATCGTATGTCCAAACTTTAAATTCTCGTAGTGAGCGAACCGTTTGTCCTGGAAGGCTCCACGTGGTCTCAAAAAATTCTATACTCTCTTAAATTGATGGAAAAACAACACCTTTATAATATAAAGGTTTTGATATTATCAAAATTTTTTGAGTTAGGGCATTTTCAAAATTTCAAACCTTATTTTTCAACCCTTAGAAGTTACCTACATCAACCATAAACTTCGAGGTACAACTAGACCCCAAATGGAGCCTACATACCAAATTTCGTCAAAATCGGTCAACGCTAAGTGGCAAAAGTGCCACGTACGGCGGACGGACTTGACGGACGGTGGACTTGATTCTTGAAATTGATTTTTGGATTCTACGTACCTTTGAAACGTAAACCAACAAATTTTCAGGGGGTGTTAAAAAAAAATTTTAACATGTTTAATGTTTTAGGGCTGGGGGTCATTCTGTGAATTCCGACACGCAAATCTGCAACGTTTTTTTTAACATGTTTAATGTTTTAGGGCTGGGGGTCATTCTGCGAATTCCGACACGCAAATTTGCAACGGGCAAAACTATACTAACCTGTGGTCCGATTTTGATGAAATTTTCAGGGATTGTGCGGGTTAGGTCCTAGACGGTCCCCTATAAATTTCAGCACCTTCGGACCAATAGGAGCGAGTGCGCATGCGCAAACGTGAATTTCCTGGGACCTCGGTTTCTCGGTTTCTAATGAACCGATTTTGCTCAAATTTGGAGGTTAGTTAGGGACTAACTTCTAAGAGACACCCTATAAGTTTCAATCAAATTGGTCAAGCAATAGCCGCTGCGCATGCGCGAACTTTAAATTTATTGTTACAACCAAAACTCCGCAACTATTCAACCGATTTCGATGAAATTTTCAGGGATTGTGTGGGTTAGGTCCTAGACGGTGGACCGCTAATATTTTGGTATTCAATAACTCTTTGAATCATAATTTTTTCGCCAACTGATTCTATACGTCCATGTTACAATGAGTGAGGAAGCTATACTGCCCACCCAACTTGGCAGACTTTTTTCTCTCCTATTCAACGCAGGAAGGTGAAATTTGAGAGGCAGGGTCAATGGAGAATGCTGAAGGCGCCTGAGTGGTCACTGATCGGCTGAGTGAGCTCCAAGGCCATTTTCTCTCCTGTTGAACGCAGGAAGCTAAAATTTGAGAAGCAGGGTCAATGGAGAATGCTGAAGGCGCCTGAGTGGTCACTGATCAGCTGAGTGAGCTCCAAGGCCATTTTCTCCAAGCGAATTCCGACACGCAAATTTGCAACGGGCAAAACTATACTAACCTGTGGTTCGATTTTGATGAAATTTCCAGGGATTGTGCGGGTTAGGTCCTAGACGGTCCCCTATAAATTTCAGCACCTTCGGACCAATAGGAGCGAGTGCGCATGCGCAAACGTGAATTTCCTGGGACCTCGGTTTCTCGGTTTCTAATGAACCGATTTTGCTCAAATTTGGAGGTTAGTTAGGGAATAACTTCTAAGAGACACCCTATAAGTTTCAATCAAATTGGTCAAGCAATAGCCGCTGCGCATGCGCGAACTTTAAATTTATTGTTACAACCAAAACTCCGCAACTATTCAACCGATTTCGATGAAATTTTCAGGGATTGTGTGGGTTAGGTCCTAGACGGTGGACCGCTAATATTTTGGTATTCAATAACTCTTTGAATCATAATTTTTTCGCCAACTGATTCTATACGTCCATGTTACAATGAGTGAGGAAGCTATACTGCCCACCCAACTTGGCAGACTTTTTTCTCTCCTATTCAACGCAGGAAGGTGAAATTTGAGAGGCAGGGTCAATGGAGAATGCTGAAGGCGCCTGAGTGGTCACTGATCGGCTGAGTGAGCTCCAAGGCCATTTTCTCTCCTGTTGAACGCAGGAAGCTAAAATTTGAGAAGCAGGGTCAATGGAGAATGCTGAAGGCGCCTGAGTGGTCACTGATCAGCTGAGTGAGCTCCAAGGCCATTTTCTCTCCTGTTGAACGCAGGAAGCTGAAATTTGAGAAGCAGGGTCAATGGAGAATGCTGAAGGCGCCTGAGTGGTCACTGATCAGCTGAGTGACCTCCAAGGCCATTTTCTCTCCTGTTGAACGCAGAAAGCTGAAATTTGAGAGGCAGGGTCAATGGAGAATGCTGAAGGCGCCTGAAGGGTGACTGATCAGCTGAGTGAGCTCCAAAGCCATTTTCTCTCCTGTTGAACGCAGGAAGCTGAAATTTGAGAAGCAGGGTCAATGGAGAATGCTGAAGGCGCCTGAGTGGTGGTGGAGTTTCTCCCTTGCGAGGGAAAAACATTAAACATGATTTAATGTTTTTCCCTCGCAAGGGAGAAATTGAACATTATACATTATGTCTTCGTAGTAATTTTTTTTCTTAGTTACCACGGACCGATTTCTTAGTTACCACGTTAAATCTGCTCCATTTGGGGTCTAGTTGTACCAGATGGTCACTGATCAGCTGAGTGAGCTCCAAGGCCATTTTCTCTCCTGTTGAACGCAGGAAGCTGAAATTTGAGAAGCAGGGTCAATGGAGAATGCTGAAGGCGCCTGAGTGGTCACTGATCAGCTGAGTGATCGGCAATCTAATTTCTCCCTTGCGAGGGAAAAACATTAAACATGATTTAATGTTTTTCCCTCGCAAGGGAGAAATTGAACAGTTCAAATTTTCTTGGTCGATTTCAAAGGTTCATATTGAAAATAATAAACCAATAGGAAAAGGACGGAAGTGGGAAACTGGCTGAAACAATTTTAAGTTTCTTGCCACCTGAAACTGGTAGACAACGCTTTAAACTCAATTATGATTGAAGCCCCTCTTGAATGTAACTCGTTCAGCTACTGTTCTCACTACCTACAGCTTTCCTCCTAGTATCTGCCCTTCACCCCCACCGAACAACGACCTGAGAACGACTAATGCGGCTGAGTCCTTCCACTTTGATTATAACAGGCAGTTTTATAACCCCCATCCTCACACATATAATGTGATTATTAGCGTTCTGGGGGAAATTCAACAGGGAACGAACCTGAAAATAAGAAGCATCAAGGAAGGTTCGGTAAATCCGCTCAGACGTGGAACACAAGACATGATTAATTATTTAGAATCGCGGTGTGACATTTTCGAACGTTCGGATGAAAATAACCGGACCACGAAAGTCCTTAACCCTAGAATGGAACGGTCAGCTTGAGGGCTTATAAATGAAAGATTGAGTAATTTTTACTCCACTTATAAATACTAAATTTTTTCGTTTAGAAGTGATGGATTCGGAGAAAATAGCAAGAACAACTATGTAAATAACTAGTTTTGCATTTATTTGCCACGTGTATAATACCTAACGATACCTACTCTATGATTCCAGTAAACAATGTACCCGTAAATGAATTTATTTATCTGAACAGGAAGGCTCATAACATGATATGGCAATAACCTCCTCAGTTACTGCATCCTCTTGGCTAAATATAGGTAAAAACTTCAATCTTATGACAAAATATCAAAATTCAAAATATGACTCAGTAAGAATGAGAAGCTGGGAAAAAACAAAGGTAATAGAAACGAACAAAATTAAGAACATTAATTTCCAACAAGATTGAAAAAGTTTACTTTATGATTACCACAAATGGGTGTCCAACAGCCCTTGCAGAATGTGGTTTCGTATCGTTTTCTGACGATGTGATGAGAATACAAAAAGTTGAGTGTCACTTTTCGATCAATGAACCTGAGAAATCAACTCGTTTCGACCAAACAGTTCAATCTGTTTCGACCAAGGAAGTTTTTGGAAGGTGGATGATGTGAGTCACTGTGCGGGGTGTGAAAATCTGATCTCCACGTCAGAGAGGTAGTCAAACCTAGAATGGAAAGGCGGAGTAAACCTCACTCCTCACTGTATTGAGTAGGTTGTACGGTCAGAAAGGGCATAGGTGGCACCACTATTCTCATGATATGCCTCAGTAAGAATGTCTAAATAGTGATGCAAGTGCAGTGGTCGTGAATGGACGCTCCTTTTCCAAGTGGTGCGGTTTCTTCTAAAAGTCAGAGAGTAAAAATTACTCCAGCTTTCCGAAAACTTAGGTCTAGTGGCGTAGATAGTACCTACTCTTTGTATTCGTTTAGGGTCTTCAAATTTAACATGTCTCAACACGTTTGTGATTTTGTTCGGTAGAAATTATATTCTTATTTAAATTTATCATTTATTTATTCTCTATCTATATATTATGATTATTATATAAATAAAATGATGTAAAGAAGTAGGATAATGGCAGCAAATAGAGCATACTTCAGTATGGCGAATATGTTCAAGTCCAAACTCTTGACCAGGAAAACAAAACTTTCATTGTATAAGGCGCTGATACGTCTTATTGCCTGCTATGGAGCCGAAACTGGGTGATGAGTAGAACTCCCTCCGAGTATTTGAACGAAGGGTCCTAAGAAAGATATTCGGGCCAGTTTATGACGGCGAGGGATGGAGGATTAGATGGAACCATGAACTCGATCAGTTGATCAATCATGAAGACATCGTGCGCTTCATAAAGTCCCAGAGGCTGCGATGGGCTAGGTCATCTATCTCGGATGGAAGAAGGAAGGATGCCGAAGAAGGTCTTCAAGGAAGAAGTGCATGGAACACGAAGACGCGGCAGACCAAGGAAGAGCTGGATCGATGATGTAACGGACGACATCCGAATTATCGGTGTGGACAATTGGAATACGAAAGCTCTTGATAGGCCAACTTGGAATAAGATAGCACGGGAGGCCAAAGCCCACATTGGGCTGTAGCGCCGATAAAAATAAAAAAAATATATAAATAAAATTATCATTATATTATTATTATACGTACTGCGCGCTTCTGCGTAATCAATCAGCCATTTGAATCCTTTTACGCTCTTTCTGCATTAATGAACACCCCCACTTCTCTTCTTGCGCTTTATGTATTACGGACATTACGCACCTTTGTGAACCCAGATTAAGGCTGACTTGCCGTTAAAGACAATAAAACTTGTAAAAAAATTATAATTTAATTGATACGTGCTTATTCAGACCGTGTCCAATAAAGAAGGATATGCGATTTCCTCTCATACTGCCTAACGACGTCACGTCATATCCCGAAAATGGATGACCGCGTCTGACGCACAGGTGGTTGGAAGAAATTTTTGAATGTTTGTGACACGTGATGGGACAAACTTGCTCGGTTCGGAGAGAGGTGACACCGTCTGGTGACAACAGCAGGGGAAAATACGAAGGGGGCTCCCTGAGTGACAAGTGATGAGATTCTCGTCTCCACCACACCGTCTTCAGCTTGTCATGTGATGTTGAAGGAAAGTGATGTTGTGTTGAGATGTCAACACGAATTACTTGTTGCTAAATTTGCCGTTTTAAAGACTGATAGAGATCTTCATTTCAACAGATCTTCTTTCCTAACAATTTTGGTTTTGTTTCCGTGTGTTGTCTGACTGCCTGTTATCGGTTTACATTCCGCTGACAAATTATGCAAATGATCAACACTATCACTGAATGATCAACACACTTTGCAACTCAAGAGATTTATTGAAATTAAATTGATTCCGAACTGAAAACAAAAAAGTAATACATCGAAGCGTTATCAAAGAAAAAACTTTAGAAAGACGTGTATATTTCTTTCGATCTCTGTTTGAACTCCCCGCGGTTTCACGAACGGTGATTTCAAATAAACCCCCTAACTCAGTTCTGAAGCCTGCCGACAGAGGTCAGCGCTACACCCCCGATTTAAAGCCATGTCCTGAAAATTCATAAACTGGAATATAAGAACCAGTACAAGTACATTTTAGTACAATCAAAGAACATGGTAAATACGGGTCAAGTTCGATTTCCCGAAAGTACTAAATCAGAGCGACATTGTTTCGCCCCTGGTCTTGCCCCGCTCTGCCATCTTTTCTCAGTGCAGACTAAAGTGTTATCCCGTTCACCCGCCGTTTCAATTTAGTGCTGCTTAATACCGTTTTATACCGCTTAATCCGTATATTATACCCGTCTTATACCAATAATTGCCCCACTTACTTCCCCGTATCCCGTGGTAAATACAATCTCCTTATGTACCAGCATACGCGAATGACATTCGTGGCATAACATTCGTGAATGACATTCCAGGCACAATGTATTTTAGAACTTGAATAAGGTAAAATAAGGAGTAAATTATTTGCTTTTTTCGCGATTGCCAGTTTTTAACTGCCATCTTTGGCCGCTGCGCTTAGTCGTAGAGAACTCGAGACGATGTTTAGTCATCCTTAGTTGACAGTTCACTCAGAGTGCGGTAACTTTTATGGGCAATTGGACGAAGAATCATGAACTTAGGGGTTGGTCAGTTGTCTCCATTACTCGACAAACATCCCTTACCTTTGAGGGAGCAAAACTACTTACCGTAGGAAAGTGGAGTTAGTGTCTGAGTGTTCTCATTATACGTGACTTTCATTCAAAGTATAAACGAATATTCAACCCAACATCAAATAGCTCATTGTGCTTTCAATATAATATGTTTTTAAGTCTGCCATGTTGGGCAGGCAGTATAGTTTCCTCAAAGAGAATAGCAAGAAAAAAGTTTGGTGTAAAAGCGCTTGATTGTAATATCGATCGATTTCTGAGCCACAAAACGTCATCACGATTGCAGTGAAGAATTTTCACGCTTACTGTGGCAAAGTTGTACAGAAAGCTTTATAAGTAAGAACTGCGAGTGAAAATTTTAATTTTGGGGAGCACACTTTTTTAAAAATACAAACTCTTTCGCAACTTCATTAAAAAAAGTCCATTCGTGCAACATGAGCGAATTTTCAGAGAAATCTTTCAGTTGAAGGTATGGTTAAGAAAAGGAACGATGGTGTTGCAATTTCTTTTAGAAAGTTTTTTTTACACGATTCTTGGTTTTTTTCGTTTTTTAGTAGAAGCCATACCAACATAATGCATGCAAAGGGTATGCTCCGAGATGTTAGGAGTCCATATTCACGTATTAATCGTCTTCATGAACTCATAGAGTACCCACACTGCTATTCTTGGTTTTTCCGATTTTCGGTATACCATACGAACATATCGTATTCACAGGGTATGCTTTGAAGATGTTAGGAGTCCATATTCATGTTCTACTCGTCTCCACGAATTCATAGAGTACCCACAAGGTTACTGCATTTCTGAATCCGAATATACCTTATACTACTACTCGAACCAGTTGTGGAGCCGTGAGTTCGGGGCTCGCCTTGGGACCATATTTTGGGGTAAGCCGGTCGCAGTTCCCCCTCGTCTCAGCCCAGGGCGGTGAGGCCAATGGGAAGCCATGTGCGAAATCATCAGAACAAATTCTGATCATCCCTTCAGGAGACAGCTGATGACATCCACGACGCCAGGAATGGCAGTCGGACGAAAATCCAACCTGAAATGGTTGTTTACTTTACTTAACTTAACTTAACTTTACTTTACTTTACTTACAACTATGATTGTGAAGGTAATAACCACAAAAACCGCGAAAAACCCCTTTTTTGGACTATTCTTGAAATTTGGACCACTTAGGGTTGTGGTTGGGTTGAAATGCTCAAACATCGGAATTGACTCTGTTGAGGACTCTTGGCTTGTTTATTCTACTTGCAACACCAGCGCATTCTATCGTCGAATTCAACTCTTTTCTAATTGGTAGTTTGAGTTGCGGAGCAATCCAGACTTCAGAATGCCGCACTCGTTTGAGTCAGACCAGGTTCCCCGGAAAATAGGACTGGTTCTTTGGAAATTTCCTCATCAACTCATGCTGCTTGACTAGAACTTTTTCCTCAGTCCTCCAGGTTGTCTTCAGGTTGTTTCATTTGGATCTCTTGATATTATTGAAATCTAACTGCAATGCTTATAAGCTACCTTGACTACTTCACTATTTGGATATTCAAAATGATGGAGTATCCTTTGAAAGATCAAAAACGCTTGTGTTAATTATTTATATTCTGAAGTTCTAAAAGCTGTGAAATTCAAACTTGGAGATTCAATTTTGGAGCAATGACGGAATAAACAGTTCAGAAAGCTATTTGGGCGCTGAAAAGGGATGCACACTTCGGAAGGCACTTTAGCTATATGGGTCTCGTAGCAAAGTGAGCTACAAAGGGCCTGGGAGGGGGAAATGAGTCAGGGTAACAGCTTAGTATGAAAATAATTAATACGTCAGCGCAACTAAGTTGGAAGGGCTGTGAATCAAAGGAGCATGGCAGATGCGGGGTTAACGAGACAACATCGTGCCATCACAACTCACAGCCCCAAGGTTTCTCCTCGGGAGGTTGACTCTGTCCCAATCATTATGTCGCGTTTCGCGAGAGGGCTGCCCTAGGAGCGCCTAGCGGGGAGTCGAATTTGAAATTCCGATGCGGAAATCGCCGCAGAATATGGAATCAGAGCAACATCCCGTTACCTAAGGAGGCCCGTGGGTGTACCCAAAATCTCCATTTGTACGAGGGTCCTAAACCACAACTGGAATCAACTATTTGTATGAGGGTTCCCCGAGAGAAAAATTAACCTTCCCTCTCGAAAAAGTACTATGGTGAGGGCTCTAGGCGTCATCTCATGCTCGAAATCTCATTTTCGTACGTATATTTCTTATTGAAGTTTTATGTTTGCTTCCTAAAGATCGGAGCTTCGTGCAGAAGACCCGATCAGGAACCTTGTGTCCGTGACCCCAACAAAAAAAGTGCAATTTATTACACAAGGGTTTATTATTTTTCTATATAGATCCCTCGCTGCAAAGAACATTGCTTTGCAATTGTTACCACCAACCAGCATGAAGAAAAACATCGATCGCATTTCTGTAAGATAAAATTTGAACAGAGATTAAGCCTCGTTTACGATTCACACTCGTGTTTCCGAATTATCTCAAGTCCAACCCTTAAATTCTCATAGTGAGCGAGCGGTTTGTCCTACAGGGCTCCACGTGGTCTCTAAAAATTATAAAAATTGAATACTATCTCAAATTGATGGAAAAAATACCTTAATATCGAAATTTTTCGAGTTGAGGCGTTTTAAAATGTTAACCCTTATTTTTCAATTTTTAGAAGTGACTTACATCAATCAATCTTCGGGGCACAACTAGACCCCAAATGGAGCCAAACATACCAAATTTCATTAAAATCGGTCAATGCTAAGTGGGGAAAGTGCCGCGTACGACGGACGGACGGCCAAATTTTTATTTGATTTTTGGATTCTACGTACCTTGAAACGTAAACAAACATAAAATTTGCGGGGGGGGGGGGGTTGAAAAAAAATTTCCTTGGTCGATTTCAAAGGTTCATTGTTGAAAATAATAAACCGAAATTGGGTCCTTCAAAAAATGTGTAGTTGCATTTTGCGCTTCAGAGCTTTTTGAGCAAATTTGATTTCGTGTCTCGTGTGTTGACTCCTGAGGAGTATGCTCTTGACGAAATTGGCCCAAAAGATGCAAATACTGGTCACAAGAAGAAATGACCATCATGGCAACTGTTGAACTTGAATTAGAAGGTACCATACCGGGTGCCCAAATGAATAGAGCTCTTGCCTCCAAAATGGTTGGTAGAACACTTAAATCTGTAGAAGGGGTACGATCAAGGCCTCACTATCAGAATGTATTGCAACAGGTACGCCTAGATGCTACACAAACACCCCGAAGAACAACAGAAGAACTAGGTAGATGAAAGCTACGAGATCTCTCACCAACAGCTTGATGAAGCTATTCTTGCAGGGATTCCCATAGCCCAGCGTGCATCAGAACAGGATGAAGGCCACCAATTGTTACTAAATGCTGCAAGAGCAGTGGTCCAGGATCTTGACCCCCAAAATGACCTTCTTCTGTGGATATCCCATATCATTGATATAACCCCACGACCACCCAGAGACCATATAATCAACAATGATACCACACAAGAAACGAGAAGAGATAAATTCTCAAGGTTTAGGAGGTTATGGGATTCTGATAAAGCTGCAATAGCGGTGGACATCCTTGGTAATAGAAGAGCCCAAATGTGTCACACAGGCCAGCAATTGATGCAATACTGGGCAAGACAGTGGTCAGCTCCATCAAGTGAATGGATAGCCGAAGAAGTCCGTCATCCCCTTGACCAACTAATGGACCATATATGGATTCCAATAATGGAGGATGAAATCCGGGTATCGGAACCAACCAAGACTGCCTGTGGTCCTTATGGACTACTGGCAGAGGTTTGGAGGATGGTTCCCCACAGCCTTAGGAAGTTGTTTTTCAACACGATTATGCGCCGGGGGTCTATGCCGTCTACCCTCTTACAAGCTCGAACTACTATGATTCCAAAGAAAAACATGCCAGAAACAGAGGCAGACTACCGCCCAATCACAGTCCCATCAGTAGTAGTACGCCAATTTCACAAGATCATTGGAAAGCGTTTGGAATCCTCAGTTACTCATGTTGAGCAACAAAAAGGTCTCCACAGAGGCGTTGATGGACTAGCACTGAATGTATTGGCACTCAATAAACTGTTGGTTGAAGCTAATAGAAAAAAAGAGAGCTTCACATTGCAGTTCTTGATGTTGAGAAAGCATTTGATAGAGTATCTCATTTTGCTATAATGAACATCATGAGGGGAAGACAGTGGCCCAAATAGCTGGTACAGTATATCGAATCAATCTACCAAAATGGGTCTACACGAATTGGGGCAGGCCCATGGATGTATAATGCAAGGGGCATTAGACAGGGTGACCCTCTGTCCTCAACCCTCTTCAATGCAGTTATGGATCACGTCCTGTTAGCACTCCCTAATAGGGTTGGATACATCCATGCAGGGCAGCGGTGGTCTTCCCTGGCTTTTGCGGATGATGTTGTACCGATTGCCACATCTAGAGCTGGGATAGTGACTCAGATTGTAGCATTCAATAATGCCTTGAGGTCGGTGGGGCTAAATCTCAACCTCAGAAAATCCATCTATCTGCCTTTGATGCCAAGAGGGCGTCGACTCGTGGTCCCAGCTGAAAGGCCTTCCATTGATGTTGATGGCCAGTGCCTGAGGGCAGCACCACACAATGTTCGATGGATATACCTGGGAGTATCCTTTGGTACCCAGGGTATATGTCGTAACATGCCAATGAAAATGACTGGAATCCTTGAGAAAATTGATAGGGCACCACTGAAGCCTCTGCAGAAATTAGTAATGTTACGAGACCACGGCATACCCTCACTAACTCACCAATTAGTGCTGGGAAGTACCACGCTTTAACTCTAAAACAGATGGATATATCTGTGAGGAGATATGTGAGAAAATGGTTGCGCCTGCCATTTGACTCTGCTAATGCATACATCCATGGACCCGTGGGTGATGGTGGTCTTGGAGTCATGGAATTGCTCAGCCAAATACCAGCCATAAGAGCTAATAGGGTAGGGGCGGCAAACACACAACTCTTTGAAGGAGGGACGAGTCTCCAACAACAAAATGGGACATCAAGAATCGACCGTCGAATTGTCAAGGCACAACGTCTCCATCAAACTACAGATGGGGCTGAACTGGTAAAATCACGCGATAACAGAGCTAGCACGGCATGGATCAGGAACCCTTCAGCAAAACTATGGGGATGGAGGTCGTTGGGTATGGTGAAAGTCCATTCTGGTTCTCTGCCAACAGGAGTGAGGAGGACAAGAGGCAGGCGTACCAGCATCAGCCATCTATGCCGAATGGGATGTCAAACACCCGAAACAGCCTCGCATGTGCTCCAGATTTGCCCAGCCGTGGTAAGACCCAGGTGTGCCCGTCACAACTCTGCCCTCAACCTACTGGAAGCCTACGCTCGCTGTAAAGGATGGCCAGTATGGCTAGAGCCACATTTTAACCTGGAACAGCGAGGTTATCGTCCAGACCTCTTAGTGGAGCCTTCATTATTGATGTCTCAGTGGTCTCTGGCTCCGGCCAGAGATCACTCGCGGACATCAATGCTTCCAAAATTCAAAAATATGAAGTTGACGCATTACAAGATGCTGCAGCAGCACTTGCAAACATTCAGCGAAACCAACTGAAGGTGATTGGAGCAACGATCACCTGGAGAGGGATATGGCATGGCAAGTCAGCCAAGGATCTGATTCGGGCTGGTTATCCACTGTTTATCCTGGAGTGGATGACCACCCGAGTCCTAACAGGAGGATCATTCATCTGGTCTAAATTCAGGGCTACGGCCACACGACGGCGTGCCACGGCTCGAGCAAGTGGGCCCCGTGGGACTTGGAGCTGAACTCGAAACCCATGGGGAGGAGAAGCGTCGACTGATGGCATAGCCAGAAGAGGCACAATCCTCCCTCCATCATTTGTGGGATAAGGTGATTCAACCTTGTCCCTCACCCCAATGCCGGGGTCGGATCTCGGACCCTGATAACAAGCAGCCAGATGGACATGACTGCTGAGTGCTGAAAGTGCTGATACAATACTGTGATGTAATTATTTATGTACAATACCATCAATTGTAGCGGTGAAGTATTTTTCCCAAATATAAATTGTTATTGGTATGTAGGCTCCATATGGGGTCTAGTTGTGCCCCGAAGGTTTTGGTTGATGTAGGTCACTTCTAAGGGTTGAAAAATAAGGTTAGAATTTTTGAAAACGCCCTAGACCAAAAACGTTTGATGTGAAGGTATTGTTTTTCCGTCAATTGAAGATAGTATAGAATTTTAAGAGACTACGCGGAGCTCTGTAGGACAAACCGTTTGCTCCCTATGAGAATGTAAGGGAGAATCTGTCCAAAATCTTATCAAAATTGTTGAGAGCTCTGTGATGGAGAAAAGTGGGCAAGCATTTCGATTTTGGAATTCATACATTTTTTGAACTTCTGCACAGAAGTCTTTAGGTGTCATATAGATCTGAGAGATCTTCTCGTTTTCGGAATATTCTTGACATGAAATGGCAAAAAAAATCTCGTATTGTATTTTCAGGTTATCTGAAATAAGCAAGTTACAAACCATAGGTTGAAATAGTTTTACCTTATTATGATGATGCTGACCGGTTCTTAGAATACAACGTCCATTTGAAGGAGAATGCAACAAATCTCGCGTGCAGAAACGAGAGAAACGACCTTCGCTGATTAGCATAGTTCTGACCAGATCTTTTGGAGCTCCGTTTTGATCTCAAGATAAAATTTACTTTTACTCTAATTGTACATTTTAATTAATGCTCGTTTTTTATAATCTTGTTGCAGGTATTATTCGAATCCGCAGTGGTTCTTTCATGGTTGGTTCAACTTGGAACTTTTTGTGAGTAGATTAATATAATTAAAGCATGTTGAGGTCCGATTTTACTTTTGAGCGCTACTTAAAAATGTTTTTCGAACTGCACTATGGTCTTTTCAATTGAGCGGAGTTGACTAACTAGCTGTGTGAGCCCTTCTGCGCATGCGTTTGTCAATAGCAGTTTCTCAGATATTTTCCATTAGCTTCGACAGTAGGCACTTGTAGACCTGCAATTTCCACTATTCTCTAACGAGCAGAGATATTTTCAACATGAGGTGCACGCACTCCCTGAACGAACATTTGGTTCATTATTTGCAATAATGAACCTTTGGATTCCAACAAGAGAAAAAGTTCCACCTCCTTATAATTTGATGGTTTAAGTTTCGAGGGTGTAGAATCCAAAAAAAAAAATGAAAAAGTTCAGATCCGTCCACCGTAAGCGGCACTTTTCCAGTTCCCTAAGACCGATTTTGATGAAATTTTGTATATCGGCTCCATTTAGGGTCTAGTTGGGCCCCGGAAGCTTTGGTTACTGCCCGTTACTTCTAAGGGGTAAACTATGGCGGAAAACATTTTCAAACGTTTCAGCTATACCTCTTTTTTCAATAATTTAAAATAGTGGTGGGTATTAAGAAGGCCCAACCTTTTGCTAATGAGGATAATTAGTTACCTAATGTCTGCTCGCTGGCTTTTTTTATCAGTTTAAGGTAGTGGTCAATTTTCAAAAACAATTTAAATCACTATGATGATCAACTATCGTTGAATGATCAATTTTTGCAAATTTCATCAGAATCCAACACTCACGTGAGTAGTGTATCAGTATTATGTAGGATCCCTGTGAGCTATATCTTCGCAGTCGATGAGCAGATTGTTTATGGCCAATATGAATTATTCGAGGTATTACTACCAGGTCTTGAAAAGCGATATTGGTACGTCAACTTGTGACAGAAAGGAATATTATTCAGGGGAAGTTGTTTTACATTTGCCACGCTATCCTACGGAGATTTGTTGTGGTAACTACTTTGACTCAACTCGAAAATCTCGCGGAAACCACCTCTTTTCCGGAAACAGAGGGGAAACAGATAAGCAAAAAGGAATTTAACACCCCGAGGGACGAGAAAGATGAAGATCCAAACAAGTTGAAGGAAGAAGATGGGTATCGGTGGAGAAACTTGGGAACTCCGTTGGCAGCAAAGTAGAATCTCAAACACAAGTATCTTCAACTACAAATCTGACGTCAGAGGCTTGAGAAGGGGTTTGGCTTGAGATTCCAACTCACTCGGACGTTCCTAACAGCATTATCAAGGGTGAGAGGCGTCCGTCTGTCAGGAAGTTGCCGAGCTCCTGAGTATGAAGGCCGAAAAATAGCAAGTTGATTATTCTGCTCATTTTGGGAAGTACCCCTAACGTAATCTTCCGATTTTGGGCAGAATCCTTAGACATTTTCTATCATTACCGAGAGAGTAGCGAAAGTCCTGAATTTTTACTGGCATTGGAACTGGCAGGAAAAACAAATTTTAACACACACCCTCCCCCCCCCCCCCTCAAAATTTGATGGTTTCCGTTTCAAGGTTCGCAGAATCCGAAAATCGAATTTTAAAAAATCCATCTGTCCGAGAGGCACTCTCCTTAGTTACCTCTGTAAGGTGTTGTTTCAGTGTCGGGATCTCACGCGGTGGTGATGTTGCGATCGATTTGTAGAGTTTGAAACTACCAGTCGAACACAAAGCCACCAGTTTTGTAAGTCCCAACTGTTGAACCCAACTTTCCCACGTGACGATAGACACAAAATCTCGGAGAGGGAAGTCTAAGTCTGAAGGATGGAAAAATTGAACGATTTCAGCTCAGGGGCGGTTGACTAACAAATATCGAAACACAAAGTTGAAGTTAAATAGGGTAGCGTTTTGATAATTATCTTGATGTGGCGCTGCGGCGGTAAGTCTAAGCCTGGCCCTCCACTGGAAGCGACCTCAAGTGACCAAGCGACAAGGCGATTACAGGCGACTTACGCGAGGCGACTGGGACGCGACTGAGCTCCTCCATTGGAGGCGACTTAGTCGCGCGAAATCTGTGGTGGTGTATAGTGGACTGCATTTTATTATATGTAATGCATGTATATATAATGAATTTCATTCGATTACTTACCATCTTCTGCAGCCAATTGTTGTGCTACTGCACCCCACAGTTTTCTCTGAACGTCCCTGTGGTGATACCGAGGGTCCTTCATGTTCCACAATGGAGTATTTTCTCTCACAGCACTTATTAAAAGTTCAATATCCATGTTTGTCAACAGTGTGAATCAAAATGGCCTGAATCAAAAGGCAGGAACAAGAAAATGTGAATCACAGTCGGAGGGTGCGCTGAGAAAACATGGGAGGGGGAAGCCAGGTCGCTTGAAGACAGGCGACCGATCCCATCTGGATGGGATCAGTCGCTCGTTGCCTCAAAACGCGCGAGTCGCGTCGCTCATAGTAGCTTGCAGTCGAGGACCTCTAATATGTTTTAAGCTTATGGGACTAGTCGCTTGTATACGGACAAAAACGCTTAGTCGCTTGAGGTCGCTTCCAGTGGAGGGCCAGCCTAAGGCTCTTGGCGAGGTAGCTGAAAGTTAAAGCCTGAAGGGCGTATCTCTGATTGAAAGGTGGATCACCAAATGTGTCTGTGTCGGATGGGCCTAGGTTTATTCCTGAAGGGAATTTCAACAGTAAATGTGGCGGAGTGTGTCTGTGCACCTACTCCTTATTTTGTATTGAGAACCAGGTAAAGCTCAAAGGAACAACTACAAGTTTACAACTAATAGTCGTTTTATTAAAGATGAGATCTTTTGACTAGCCCAGCAAGTGGTGTGGTGACACAGCCAGAAGGGCGAAAATGTAGATGTTTAGTATGGCACAAGATTCAATTCAACGTTTTATGTACAAATTCTGGCATTCATTTACGTTCCATCATCCAATCTTGAAATCAAAGTCCAAAACCGTGTCGATATGTGGCGAGAATAGAAATAGGTATGATTGTTCTTATACAACTTGAAATCTCTTTACTAGGAATGTTTGTGGCCATTTTTTTATAGTTAGACTTTACTTCTACACTGGGTTTTTCACTATATCATTGGCCAATGTAATATTTATTGTTAGTGCACTCACGCTTTCAGGGCCCTGAGGTATCCTTCCAGGTGATGTGACAAGGTGTGGCGAAGATTCCAGAAGTCAATGTTGCAGGTTTTTACGACCTGTGGCAGTTGTGGCGAAAATAGGGGGGGGGGGGGCGCATTGCTAGTTCATGATGTTTGATAGCTAAGAGGGGACTGAAGTGGGGGATTGGTATTCTAGTCCTGTTGGGGAGGTTCCCCCTCCACTCCGCCAGAGGATGGGTAGGGCGGCTCATAGGTGGGGGAAGCAGCTGGCTTCCCATCTCCGATGGAGGGATGCTTGAGGTGGTGGCGGCATGTGCAGTGCGAGGGTGGGGGGGGGGGGTGACGTCATCTCCGAGCTGACCACATGACCCCAAAATTGGACAATGAAGGATGCAAGTGGCTATGCCAATTCTGGGTCAGGAAGGAAACTGATGAATCAATTTAGCTCCGTCACTGGGAAGAGACCACCAGTGAGCAAGAGCTCACACCTCGAACCGATTTTGATAAAATTTGGTATATGGGCTTCATTTGGGGTCAAGTTGTGCCCTGAAGCTTTTGGCTAGTGTGAATCAGTGAAACCAAAACTCCCTAGCTTGAAAAGTGACAACGAAAACTTGTTTCTTCACGAATGTAAAATAGAAACTAATTTTTGGAATCAAATTATGCCACCCACAGCTCTGTGGGACAAACTGTTCGCTCCCCATGAGGACGTAAGGGTTTGACTTATAATGAAGCAAAAACACTATTCTCAAAAAACAGTTTTCTCTCCATGTTATCATCAGCCTTGTTGTGCATTTTTTCTTGTCTGACCATTTGAAGATGATGTCAAGCCAGACTCAGAACACAAAGCACAAATGTAAACATTTGCGTATCTTCGTTCCAAGAGTTTGCTCTGTTTATTATAGTTGGTGCGGATAATAGTTCCTTTCTCCACAATTTGAATCTTATCAGATATAAAATTACAATAATACTATTTGGATTACGGATAATTGAGACGTTTGAATAGTTGTGCAAGGAGAAGTGGAAGCTTCTCACAGACATCGTCAATTGTGTGAAATGAACCGTTTGGGGCACTCGAGATGGGTTACAGTGAATTACAGTGGATTACAATAGATTACAGATTAGCGAGGAACAGGCGAGTGTTACAGTTTCCCCTCCCTCGACCCACAATACTCTAACCGTCGTGGGCAAACAAAACTACTCTTGTGTACCATAACACAATCAGCAACCGGGGGCCGCCCCTGATAGAATTGACTGAGCAGGGGAGAGACTGGGACAATCGCGTTACGTTTGGCCTGATTATCACTAGCCACAGGGTTCCCCGCAACTCGGTAATGATGTTTAACTTTGAACTATTTCTCATTACTGAGTCATAACTGGTTGTTTGGCCCTCCCAAGGGGGTCGTAGTTGGTGTACGTTCGACCGTTTACGAGCTTGACAGGAGTTTAGCCTCTTCGAGTTGTACCTCCGAATTCTCTCCATTCATACTACCTATTACCTGGCATCGGAGAGGTGGAATTCAGTTTTCACGCTATTCTACAGTCCGGCAGATTACAACACGCTACAAATTATTACACAAAGGTTTATTATTTTGATTACTCGTATTACCATTGTCACAACCTACCAACCATATTTTCTGTTCACAATCAAGTTTATTTTGACAATAAGTTATGTAATATGGAGTTGTTGTTGTTGTAGGAAATTTGATTACTGGTTGCTAAGGACGCACAACCAAATACTATTCGAAGAAACGAACAAAATTTAAATTGCTATTTTACTTTTTTACTTACTCATTCATTTTTATTTTTTATTTTTTGAAATTTTTTTGGGCTATTGGAAGTTCTAAAGTAGAGTTATGACAACATTTCCTAAAATTTCGATGAAAAATTTTTCAAATTTCTGTCTATAAAATCATTTTTTTGATTTCTAATAATTTACCGAAAATGGTTCAAAAAATTCAGCTTAATCCATTAATTCTTAAATTGCAATTTAAATCAAGTTGATTTGGTGACAAATAAGGACAGCTGTGAAACTCCTGAGATGTTCTCGGTGACACTAGTGACACCGTGGTCCAATTAGGGTTAACCTTTGGAATCGACCAAGAAATAAAAAATTGTTTGTGTACTCTTCGAGATAGGTAGGTACGTAGAATCCGAAAATCGAATGAATGTGTGGTTGGTAGGAAGTACGTTACTATGGTTGGTAGTTAAAAAAATGAAAAATAGTGGCATTGTCAAAGCTTCGCTGGCGAGTGATCTATTAAGTAGGTAAAAACGCTGCAAATTACTACACAAAGGTTTATTATTTTTCTGTATAGATCGCTCGTCTGCAAAGAGCACGGCTTTGCCATTGTTACCACCAACCAACATGAAGAAAAACATCGATAGCATTTCGGTCAGCTAAAATTTGAACGGAGATTAGGCCTCTTTTGCGATTCACAATCGTGTTTCTGATTTACCGGACGACCAACCGTTAAATTCTCGGTTTGTCCTATAGGGCTCCGCGGGGTCTCAAAAAATGCTATACTATCTTAAATTGATGGAAAAACAATACCTTTATATCAAAATTTTTTGAGTTAAGGCGTTTTCAAAATTGTAACCCTAATTTTTCAACCCTGTGAAGTGACCTACATTAAGCAAAATCTTCGGGGCACAACTAGACCCCAAATGGAGCCTACATACCAAATTTCATCAAAATCGGTCAATGCTAAGTGAGGAAAGTGCAGCGTACGGCGGACGGACGGAAAATTTTTTATTCGATTTCCGAATTCTACGTACCTTGTAACGTAAACTAACAAATTTTTTAGGAGGGGGGGGGGGTTAAAAATTGTTTTTCTTTGTCGATTCCAAAGGTTCATTATTGAAAATAATAAACAAAAATGAGGGTTACAGTTTTAAGAATGCCCTAGTATCTCAAACAATTTTGGGTGTAAAGGTTTTGTTTTTTCATCATTTTTTTATTAATATTGAATTTTTAGAATCGAACGAGACCACGCGGAGCTCTGTAGGACCAACTGTTCACTCCCTAATCTCCGTTCATATTTGAGCTGACCAAAATACGATCATTATTCGTTTCTTCGAGTTGCACTCAGTTTTGCTTCCTTAGCAACCAATAATCAAGTTTCCTAATGAAAGCACCCACAACTCTTCATTTTTTCGACACTTCGAACATTTCTTAAGAGGCATTTCACTAAAGAGTGATAAATGGCCATCACGAATATCAAATAAAGGAACGTCATGAATAGAGAACTGTTGAACTCTTCCTATATTAAATGCAATTGTTGTTCCCTCGCTCTTGTTAAATTCATAATGTCAAACAAGGATTTAGAACTTGGGCAGAATTAGGTAAAATCCACACAGAGAAAATGTCAACATGAACAATGCTATGAGCCAACGACGCAACGCCAGCCTGCAAAGAGACGACGTCAACAGTCTCTCCTTATCGTCGTACATGTACCGAAATTTGCGAGTTTTTATCTGACCCTCACCTTGAGCAAGAATCGGATTGAGCAAAACAGGGAGAAGTTTAAGTAATTGATTAACAATTTCTTCAACAGTCACGTTATGACCAAGCGGAGTCGTAAAATAGGTTGTAAGCTCTACTTCCCTGACCTCATCTCTCAAATTACTACTTTTCTCTCACTCTACACTCCTTTCCATCTCGACATTATCTCGCGGTCATATTTTTGGGGATTTTCTTTCGGCCAATACATAATCATTGTCAAGGGAATCACATTGTAAGGGGATTTGGTTAGTTCAGAATGGGTTGCCCCCCGTGAAACCATTATCTGGAAAGCGAAGGCCCGAAGTGTACTACTTATTGCCTCCGGAGGTCGGTTATTGAAATCCCTTGCGGAAAGCCCAAAACCCACTCGTTGAAAAAAAACGAGTGGACAAAGTTCGGGTAGAAAAGATGAAAATGTGGTTTATGAGATTTCGGGGTAATATCGGGATAGGCTGAGAAGGGGGGAGGAGAGAAAACTGGGAAGAGAAAACTAGTTGGGGAATAAGAGGAGGAGAAAACCCGGAAGAAGAAGAAGAAGAAGAGGGGAGGTGAGCCAAGTCGTATGAAATATTAGGGGCATCTCAGAGGCCTCGAAACCCACCGGAAAGCCGGAAAAAGGAGTCTCGAAACTCCCGGTGTTGCTTTCTCGGTTCGCCCAACTTAAGAAGGAAAAGCCAGAGCCCTTAAAGTTAGGGTCGGATCACCTTTTTTTCGTCCTGCACTTCAAAGAGAGGTATAAGGCCTGGTTAAAGGCCTTAAGAGAGAAAAAACGTGAGAGTAAGTATCGAAAACACCATGAAACGTTACGACTAGAAGTTTGAAATAATGGGATACCTGCGTCAGACGTCAGAGCACGCATCTTTAACCTGTTTTTTCCCCGTTGACCTGATCAATAAATTTATCTCGAGTATTTTCCCTTCACAACGCTCTTCCCGACGATTCCAAACATCCTCGAGTGTTTTTAGTATCTTTGGAAAACATCTCCTTGTATTTCTTGGGGCAAAAAGCTCGCTGTAGATTCAACGTAAACTGACTCGTCGAGTTGCTTTTGACGATAGAACTGGAATAGGATATGCAATTGAATTATACCGGGAATTCGTGTACACTCTATAAAATACAGATTAAAACTCTGGAAGTCGACTTAGTGCTTCCTCAAAGGTAAGTCCCTTCCATAAAAGGTACTATTGAATGAGTAAGTGCTTCAGGTGACCCACTGAGCTTAAAATGTCGGTTTCGTACCCATATTTCACCCTAGTCAAATTATACATCTACCATTGCATTGGAGGGTGTATTTACGACTCTTTTATTTGTTATTAGAACCCGTGAAGGTAGTTTATCCCCAAATTTGCAACCCAGAAAAATATTTTTGCACTTTCTCAGTTTGGGTTCATTATTTCCAATAATAACAACCTGCTAGGCTTCGATGGGAAAGCAGCTGTCCATGGTGAGCAAGTCTTTTCCTCGAAAATATTCTCCATCTCTGACTCTCTCTTTTTAATCATCTCTCACGTGGCTCCTGTTTTGTTTTTCCCTTAGTTGTCAAAAATATATATATTAAAAATCAATATTGAACATACCTCTACATTCAATAATATATAATATACCTTAAAAATCGAGCACAAAAACAATTTTTTTCCCAATCCGTACAATTTTCTCGGCACTTTCTTTAGTTACCATAGACCGATTTTGATGAAATTTGATATGGGTCCTATTTGTGCCGCCCCCAGCTTTGGTTGATGCCAGTCACTTCTAAGGGTTGGAAAATAAAATTTTAATTTTCAAAAATGCCCTAGCTCGAAAATTCTCGAAATAAAGGTATTTTTTCTTCACTAATTCAAGATAGAATTGAATTATTAGAATCGAATAAGACCACCCGGAGCTTTGTAGGACCAACCGTTTGCTCCCTACAGAACTTGAGGTTTGGACTTACGATAAATTTGAAACACTAGTGTGAATCACAATGAAGGCTAATCTCCGTTCAATTTTTAGCTGACTAAAATGCGATCGTTGTTTTTTTCTTCGAGTTGTACTCAGTTTTTCGTCCTCAGCAACCAGTAATCAAATTTCCTAATGAAGGCATCCACAACTCTTCATTTTCAATGACAAACCTCTGGAATCGGTCAAGAAAAAAAATGTTGTAGCCCCCTCCTCAAAATTTGTTGGTTTACGTTTCAAGGTACGTAGAATCCAAAAAACGAATAAAAATTTGGCCGTCCGTGGACCAATTTGATTCAAATTTGGTATATGGGCTCCATTTGGGGTCTAGTTGTGCCGCGAAGCTTTTGGTTGATGTCAGTCGCGTGGGGTAAAAATTAACAGTTGGGGCTAATCTCCGTTCAATTTTTAGCTGACAAAATTGCGATCGTTGTTCGTTTCTTCAAGTTGTACTCGTAATCGATACTTTTGGGGAATCCTAGAGTAAACGCTGAGGCGAGCGAAAAACGGGGAGTGGAATACAGAACCATCTTATCTGTTCGGAAATGGGAGAAATGCGATGAATCGACTGGGAACAACTATTTGACGACCGTGGGATTCAATCCTATCGGAGGTTTATTGCTGGTTGGAAAAAGTCCATCGAGCCCTCAAGCTATTCAACCCCGAGCAGACCAATAGACTCAATAAACACCGAACCCCAACGATGCCTCTACCTATTGTCGTAATATACTTCAGCACTTCTGATAGTTACGAGTATTTTGAAACGGCACACGGTTCTCCAAACCCACATACCAGACTTGACTAACAACCTCTTGAAGCCCATACTATTTTGGTTTATTATTTTCAATAGTGAACCTTTGGAATCGACCAACAAGAATGCCCCCTCAAAAATTGTTGGTTTACGTTTCAAGGTACGAAGAATCCAAAAATCGAATAAAAATTCGGCCGTCCGTCCGGTACGCGGCATTTTCCCCACTTAAAATTGACCGATTTTGATGACATTTGGTATGTAGGCTCCATTTGGGGTCTAGTTGTCCCCCGAAGATTTTGGTTGATGTAGGTCACTTCTAAGGGTCGAACAATGAATTTTGAAATTTTGAAAACGCCCTAACTCAAAAAATATTGATATAAAGGTATTGTTTTTTCATGAATTGAAGATAGTATAGAATATTTAGAATTTTTTGAGACTCCGCGGTGCCCGGTAGGACAAACCGTTCGCTCACTACGATAATTTAAGGTTTGGACGTACGATGAATCAGAAACACGAGTGTGAATCGCAAAAGAGGACTAATCTCCGTTCAAATTTTAGCTGAACGAAATGTGATCGATGTTTTTCTCCATGTTGGGTGGTTGGTGGCTTTGCAGACGAAAATATATTATATTATATAGAAATACAATAAACCATTATTTAATAATTTGCAGCTTTTTTTGAGTTGGAGTCTATTGAGTTAGAGTTCGTTCGTTTGTCTCGGTTATTTTGTGAGTTATTTGAATTGGAGTTGGAGGTATCATGGAGGTATGGAGGGAAGAGAAAAGTGAAAGTGAAAGAGAAAGTGAAGGAAAAATTCAAAAAACTATTTTTTTTTGGCTACTTCGTAACTGCATTGAGTAATTCTCAAGTTTTCAGTGTAAAAAGTAAAATATCTGGGAACAGCTGTGGCCGAGCGAGCTACGGCATGTGTCTCTGGAGATGAGAATCGGACAGTTGCTTCGGGAGCATATTTTCGGGCAAGTCGGTCGCACTTCCCCCTTGTCTCAACCCAGGGCGGTGAGGCCAATGGGAAGCCATGAGTGAAATCATCAGGACAAATGCTGATCTTCCCTTAGGAAGACAGCTGATGTCGTCCGCGACGCCAGGAATGGCAGTCGGACGAAAATCCAACCTGAAATGGAATGGAAGTAAAAAATCTGTAAACAACCTAGGTGGTATAAAAGTTGTCTCTGGTACTATGTGGTAGAAGTTTTTCTTTTTAAATTTTACCGAATTTATGGTATTTTCCCCTCATTTTTCACACTTCTTCCACTGAATCATGCCACACGTCAATCATAATATGGTTCATATTATCACCCTCATGGCTGCGGTCTAGCCACCTAATCGAAGAAGAAGGAGTGATGAGACTTAACAACTTTTAGAACGTTTACTACTTAACACGTTTAACAAGATAAGCTCAACCGTGAATATCCCTATTGTTTTACGTTATTTTCGTTGAAATAGACAGCGTTCTACATGCTTCATATTTCATCCTTCTATTCTAAATAGAACAATTTGGAGCTAACCAGCGTGTCCAACGAATAAAATACTATAATAAACTGAAGAAGCCTGAAATTTTAGATAGTAAAAAATCGAACTTACCACGAAATTCTTTATTTATAGACAATTTTATCAAAAATGAAAACCAGTCGTCGTTCATAAATGACGCAGTAAACTTTCGCTCTTCGACTCATAAGCACGAATGAGACTTTTTACACTCCATTTTTTTACGTGCAGATTTTGTAGTGCGGGGAAGAGATATTTTCAGCAGAGCGCTTTATCAACACGGAAAGGCACTATCGAAGATTCATTTCACGGACGTGGTGTTTCAGTTTCCGAGACAGACAACGGCCGTCCTCTCTCAATGGTCTTCATATATTATTTACTGTCCAATCTTTGGGATTACTCCTCCTTAGTTCTTCTTCTCCTCTCCGTTCTTCTTAAAGGTTCCTTTTCTTTCTCTTTACTTCCCCGCGATTTCATCTCAATGGCAATTTAATGAGGATCTTCCGTACGGATTTGAAGGAACGAGAATCGGTTTGTTCCAATTGCAAAATTAACTTCGCCCAATGAATCATTGACGTTCAATTTTGGGTCCATTGCTCTCGAATCGGAAAAATTTTTTTTTTCATTTAATGTCTGCCAAGCTGGGTGGTCAGAACAGCTCCCTCACGTGAACTTGAAGAACTCGATGGTGTTGAAAAACATTTTGTTTAGTAATGCATGTATTCCAGGGGACGTCCCATTGGATAAGCATTAGATCAGTTTAACCAATTGGTAAGCGATAAAACTGTTTCACTCGATGTAATTTATTTATTACTTTAGCCAAGAAATAGTGATCCCCCCCCCCCTTCACCATTATCCACCATAACATTTCTAGCGGCATGGGAGCCTCGAATCTGAAGAGCATTTTAAAATCCGTGATCTACGATACCCAACATGCGAGTCAAACTAAAAAGAAACACGCAAATGGGTTGGAAATTGAGGCCTGGGCAGAGTTTACACGATTCTGCCCTCAAACGCACGTTTTTTAAGCATTAACCCCCCCTTTCACCCCCTTAAAAAGCAAAATTCAAAATTCTGGCGCCATATTGCACAACTAGATAGTTTTCCACGTCGAACAGAAAAAGAACCAGGAAAATCGGTTGAGAACTAAGGCCTGGGCAGACGACTCAAGATTTTGTCACACACACAGACACACAGCTATGGTTTTTTCGCGGATTTGGATTCAGAATGGTCTAAAACGAATTATTGTGTGGTTAATTTTTTTTCTGTTGAGTGGTCTTCCTTCACCCCAGATCGATCGCATAAGGACGCCCAAGTCTTACCGTGGGACGTCCTAAAAAAACTAATAGAGTGCGTGGTCTTAATAAAAGTTCAAACGCAGTAAGTTTTATGAGGCAAATATTTTTGAGGAAATTTGTTGTTGTTTTTTTCTAATTTTTGTAAATAATGTCGCTATCTAAGGTTTGCGTAGAGCTCAACTTCCAGAGTGTATTTTTACAGTCAGTCGCCGTTTGTTCCTCGTTCCGGGATAGTATTTCCTTCAATTACCGGCGTTCAAACTTGAAAAGTTGTACCTAAATTTGAAATTTTAAAGGATTTTTGAAATGTATTACTGCATTGCATAAGATTGCCAAAATCTAACAATGAGGGGAAAGAAAATTTCAACTGAATAAACGGGGTTTCCCACATTTTGCCGGCAATTATTGTTCGATTTTGATGATTCCAGCAGCAATCTTTTAGTTTTTTCAATTCCCTAGGCAGATGCACTAATTAATGTCATTTAATGAATATGAAAAATTTCACGGAATTTTGTAAGTTCTCCAACCCCAAGGACATTTGAAACATCTTGAAATAGTTCGAGCGGGAAAATGAAGCATTTGTTGGCGGGTACTGCATCTGTCTGGGAGACGAAGAAAAGAAAGACATCTTCTTTTCTAGAAAGACGAGGAAAATTTGGGATATGGGTTTTTTGTTTTGAGAGTTTAAATATACATTTTTTTCATTTGAATTAATCGTGTTTTTGGCTTTGATGTTTTATTGTTGAACTCATTAAATAATAATTTTGTCGAGAAAAACCAGTAAAGAAGTCGAAATTAATTTTACAGTACGGGTTGAAAATAATCCCGTTGTGTCCGTTGATGCAAATAGCGGTGTAAATCAAAGATTTCAACAAATTTTAAGCCAGTGGTATTTGGATTTTGACTTTTTTGGTAACTGATACTGTAGTCAATCAGGTACTGCAAACATATTGGTAGCAGAAGGCGTGGTTTAATTGATAATTTCCATAAAATTCATTCATAAAATAAAAACATTCATATCACAATGGTTTTAAGTAAACCGTTAAAGTTTCCTGTTATGTCTGGTGTCGTCGAGTGAAGACCAGACCTTTTTGATGAGGCGTTTGTGTTTTCTTTAACCCCTACTCAACGAAGAGAGAATGTCCCTATCTTAGCTGCTGTACTGACGCACCGGCGGCGTTAGCCCGACCGTAATGCAGAGTGCAGTGAAGATGCGATGGCCCAACAACCCCGGCCTTTCATCAGAAACCGACCGACGGGAGGCGGGAGATTTACCTAGTGAGCCTAGTTTTTTGAGGAGATCCCTTATCGGAGGAAAAGGTAGAGAGCGAAATGAGTAAGGCGATTGACTGGACTAGATTGCATACTGGAGCATCCCTGAGTGAGCTTGTTTACTCGGAGAGTTCCATTGAGGAAGAGAGAGGTGGAAGGGTGACGTCATGTTGACATGTTTCCCCAAACCTCGTCTCCCTGTGGGTGGTGACTCACTCAGGGATCCTCTTGTTGCTTCTTTATTTAAGAACTATTTAAATGTTGAGATGTGGGTCATAACATTTCCAATGAATTTCAACAATTTATGGGAACTTCATTCACTTCAGCATCTCTATTTTCAGTTCAACCTAATTTAGGTTGGCAACACTGTATTGTATGCTCTCACTACAGAGTACCGTTGGGAGATGAATTTAGGATTATCGAGTTTCACCGAATGATAAACTAACTTAGGTATGACCTTTTCACCTTGCTATGTTATCTTTCTCTGTGTTGGCTTTGTTACACACCTATCTCTTCAACTGTATCCGAACAATTCGACGAATAAAATATTCGTGTAGTTTGAACAAATGATAATAATAAATGTATGTTAGGATGAAAAAACGTGTAACACGTTGGGTGGGCGGGAACTGCTCCGTTGGAAATTGACGTGTGACGAAACATCACTCAAATTTGCATACTATCTCGTTAGCAGAAACAATTTTTAATCATCCGCTCTTTGAATTCTTCCTTTGGACATTTTACTCTCAAGTTTTTCTCTTTTTACTAAAGGGGATTGAAAGTTATTTAATAATGTAAGTAATATGAAGCCTTTTTTGAGAGGCCACGAGATAACGGAGAAACTCTAGTCGACCAAAAAAAAAAAAAAGGACTTTGCCTAAATATTGAGTAGACGAGGGGAGAAAACTTTAGTTATTTCTCGTTTCCTCGAAACGCCTTTTCGGCGCTGCGGTTTTTGGAGGAAGCTCGGCGAGCCTATTTGCAGTTGGGCCTACAAGTTTCGTTGTGAATAAATTATGTTGTTCGCCTTTAGTGCGGTGGCAGGAGAGTCTTTGATGGGAGAAATTCAAGACACCCGGTGGTCTGTTGTGGACAGCAAGCAAGAGTGTCCTACATGGAATGTTGAGCATTTAAATTATCTAAAAACTGCTTCGTTTGGACTATGAATCAATAATTATTTGTTTGGGTATTTTCTTGATACAATACTCAGTACGTAATTTAATTTTTTTAGGCGGTAAATTGTTATACCACCTGTCAGATTGTACCTCAAAGGAGTTGTTGAAAATTAATAACAATACCTAATCAAAGTCATTACTTAATCAAAATGATGGGCTAGAGTAAACAAAATATACTTCACAGTTCTTGAAGAGAGCTTGTTGAGAGCTTGTTTTTGTACAGAGCTCCGATTTTGCTTCCGAGTCTACCAAGGTAGCGGAAGCTTTGTTTCCACTTTTCAAGGTTGGAAAAAAATATATTCTCCAAAATTAAAATTTCCACTCGCGTTTTACGTTTCAGACCTTTCTGAACAATTTTGGTTCCGTGTCTGTCTGTCTGTGTGTCTGTCATGAAATCCTTATAACTGGCATAACTATATGAAGCTATTTTCCGGTTTCCATGAAATTTTCAGGGATTGTGCGGATTGGCGTGTGGACGGTCCCTCATGGAAATCTCCCACATTGTTCATCTGATTTCAATGAAATTTTCAGGTATTATGCGGATTAGGTTGTAGATGGTCCACCATAACAAATCAAGACCTTAAAATTGACGATAGTCTCTGCGCATGCGCAAACGTTAAATCCTTGTAACAGCCCTAACACTTACATTTTCCTTCCGAATTTGATGAAATTTTCTAGAATTGTTCAGATTATCGTGCAGATGGTCCCCTATGAGGGTAGTGGAAGGTACTTAGAGATTGATTTTTCGAGATTAGCTACAATTCATCGGATCATCTATACAATCGAATTATGGCTACGAGGAAGCTATGTGCCACACCCACTTGGCAGACGATTTTTAATTTTTTTCTACGATAAAAATATGAAACATGTAATATGTTTCATTTCTTGTGTTGTGGGCAGGTATCTTGAAGTCCTTGAGAATGGAAGGAACTTTACAAAAAAGACTTTACTTTTCGGAAAGACCTGACAGGATTTGCTGTGACGTCATAGTGCAGTGGTGATTTTCACGATGTTGGAGGGAAGGTACTATTGCGAGGTACCGATAAAATGCGATCTTTTAGCGAATTTTCGAAGAAAATGAAGCTATTGCAATGGCCTCAAAATTTTTAGAGTAGACTTTTTCTAGAAAATGTATTCACTGAAATCCGTTTTGGAACATATTTTGATGTTAGGTGTCAAATGAAGTTGATAGCGAGCCTTGCGTGATGTATGGTTGGTAGGTACTCATAATAGAAAGACTGTGTTCTTTGAAATCGGGTTATCTACTAGTATAAAGAAAAATAATAAAACGTTGTGTAATAATTTGCAGCGTTTTTCCATGTCTATTCAAAAGGTTCATTAGGTAATGATAAACATTCTGTGCGGACAGAAGTTTTATCCACTGAATTTTGCCTCTTACAGTTTAGTAACACAAGGGGCTGCCCAAAGCAAAGGTTCGTTATTTTATATAATCGTAGTAACTGCAAAGCAGACTTATTTGAATCGAAATATAAATAAAATACAGAATCTGCTGGGCACATGGTCAAATCTATTTAGTTACTCCGGTTTTTCGAAAACCGATATCGTTTATCGTCTGCAGATTACTATCCTGGACAAACTGATCATTATGGTTAGTTGCTAACAGTAAAACTTGGCTTCATTTTAACTCGCTCCAAATGAAACAGGTAACAGAGCTGAACATTTCTCAGAACACAAAATGATGACCGAATTGCTCAGAGTCACGAGAACCTTGGATAATTGAGCCTTTCAAACATAATTCGGACTAGCCCGGAACAAAAGTTACGTCGGTATAATGGAGGTTGAAGGTGCTATTTACATGAGTGTAATTGTGCGTACCAACATAATGGTAGATTAGTAGAACGGAACAGTTTTGCTTTCTCATTAGTAAGGTCCCCCCATGTATCTCCAAAACCAAACCAAAGAGGCTCATATACTCGTATTGCTCCGAGAATTGCTCTCATTTCGTGATAAAACACCCGTTGATTCAGTTCTATAATACTGTGAATCAGGCTTACGTTCTTGTTGATGATTCAAGTAATTTATACCGAAGGAGCAGCTGACTAACAAAGTAGTTACTATTCTTACCAGTACTTAAAAGGAGACAAATCAAATAGATTCCAGAACTCGAAACAATAGGTACGGTATTTTCTCTCACACTACTAGCATGGGATCTATCACTTTGGACTTATAGAATAATATTCCTCTCATCATATTATGATTCACACCTAATTTATGGCTGGGTTATAAAAATCAATGATAAAAAATTCAATATTTTTACAAAACTCGGGCCTCGCCAGGGAGCAAGCCTCCTGGACCCCCTGACGGTTACTGCTTAGAGCCCTCGGCTAAAATTCAAGAAACATGGAACATGCTTTAGCCGTGTTTTGTTTGTTTGCTGTTTCCTTTTACTAGGAATTTGTTGACTGTTGTTTTAATTTAGCTCTTTATGGGCCTGCTTTTCAAATTAGTCGTCATTTCATTCACCTCATGATGTCCCAAAGGTATTGTTATCACAGCCACAACTTCTGGATTTCTCATCCGATTTCGATGAAATTTCGGGGATAATGCGAGTTGGGGTGGAGATGGTCCCTTATGAAAATCATGGCCCACAAATTGTATTTTGTGCGCATGCGCAAACGAGAAATCCTTGTAACAACCATAACTTCCACTACATTTTCCTATAATATTCAGAGGTTGGTTATCTATACAATCGGGTTATGGATACGAGGAAACTATGTGCCACACCCACTTGGCAGGCTTTTTTTCAACCTTGAAAAGTGAACAATAATTCCGCTTGGTAGACTCGGGAGAAAAATGTTGTGGGTGGAATAAGTCGTTAATGAAGCGTCTTAAAACAAAAAGCGGAGAGATGAGCGTACTTTTTCCTCGGCTTGAGTAGTAGTATCTTCCCCTTGTCTAGGTCAGTTACCTAAGGTTATCACCCTGTTTACTCTGTACCTTTGTTAGCCTCTCACTCGAGTATCGGCTAATGTTCAAGTAGTCAGAAAGAGAGTAGGGAAGGCGCCAAATTGACGCCTGGAGGTTTGACCTTCATAGCGGTTATCCTTCAAGCTTAGTTTGTATTTCTTTTGAGAAATTTGATATTATAGTTGTAGGAAAGCCAGATTGTTACAAAACTGGTTGTAAATTAAAAAGAGTAGCAATTTTGGTTTATTATTTCTAATAATAAGCCTATGTGATCGTATCGCAAAAAATTTTTATAACCCCCCCTCAAACTTTGTCACTTTACGTTTCAAGGTGCGTAGAATCCAAATTTGCAATGTCCGTCCGCCGTCCCCCGTCCGCCGTCCGCCGTCCGCCGTCCCCCGTCCGCCGTCCCCCGTCCGCCGTCCGCGGCACTTTTCTTAGCAACACTGGACCGATTTGGTTCAAATTTGGTATATGGACTCCATTTGGGGTCTAGTTGTGCCGCGAAGCTTTTGGTTGATGTAGGTCACTTCTAAGGGGTGAAAATTAAGGGTTGAAATTTTCAAGAGTGCCCTAGCTCGAAAACTCTCGAAATAAAGGTATCGTTTTTTCACCAATTTTTAATAGCATTGAATTTTTAAAAATTTTTGAGACCACCCGGAGCTCTGTAGGACAAACCGTTCGGTCCCTACGAGTACTTGAAGGTTTTCCTTCGATAAAACAGAATCATGAGTGTGAATCGCAAAAGAGGTCTAATCTCCATTCAAATTTTATCGGACTAAAATGCGATCGCTGTTCATTTCTTCGATTTGTATACAGTTTTGCCTTCTGCGTAACCAGTAATCAAATTTCAATATGAAGCTTTCTATTTTTCCAATCGAGTGTGAAGCGTTTAGTTCTTTCTAATAAACTTGATTGTGAAGGTGTGAAGCCAGTATGTGTG